>JAQFVV010012399.1:16500799-17028299 GCA_028023455.1 Epiperipatus broadwayi | reverse complement strand
TTTTTTTAATAACTACTAAATGTATCAAATTATGTTTTAAAAGGTTACAAATTTTTCATAATTTGTATAATATTGCTAAATATAATATCAATCAGGTTAACGATCTCATTTTGTAGACAGCTGTGTTTCCCATGATCATAATCTCTTTAGTAGCAATATTTAGAAGAAAATATTCATTTATATTTAAAAATAAAACATTTCTGTAAAAAATGAATATATAAATACATTTACTTTTCATTTTTAATAATTACATAATCACATTACCAATATAATCATAAACTTTCCAAAAAATGAAGTTTTTACATCACTGTAATATTTTCTCAATGACCATAATATTTTCTCGAAGTGAACATGCAAGGTTTGAAATCATGAACTATCCATCATTGGTGAAGCTTGCAATTGTTTGTTGAACTGCCTCTTGGGTTTCCAAGGCATCTATTGATTTTTTTGTATTTAAAATATTAGAAAATAAATATATATGAATTTTAAAGCTGTAAAAAAAAGCTTTACAAAATTTTCAGCAGAGAGTGAAAAATGCAAATTTAAATTGTAAAAAACTGATGCATGACTCTAATGCCATGAAATTAAATATGGTTAAAGGAGAAAAAATGTTTAAATTTATATTTTTAAATTTAAAAAACATTATAATTAAGAATCAAGAATAATTTATTGACAGTCTTATTTTTTTAAAAAAGGGGATTTCCAGAAATCTTTTTGACTAGAAAAAAAAATTAAAGATGTTGATAATCAATCAACAATTACCTGTCAAAAAATTGGTTATTTTATTTTTAAAAAATAAGAAATCTAAAAATATTATAATTAATCAATCAAATCTTGTTAAAAAAAATTGGCTTTATGTTTTTTAAGGTTAAGAAAACTTTTTATGAAAGGGTTTATACACACATATATGTGTAAAATGTATGTATATTTTCCACATAAAATTAATTAAGAAAAACATAATATTATTATAACAAATTAAATTATGGGATATAAATGCCAATGTGCACATACATTTCTATGCACACAAACATATATTCTGATAAATTCAAATATGTTATGTAAATAAATAATATATCCCACTGATATGCATATATATATATATATATATATATGCATTTTAAGTAAGCCTAGTAGAATATATACGTAAACCACAATGTAATATATTGAATTTTGTTTTTATGTTAATCAACACATTGAAATGTATTCATTGTATAATATAAATGCATGTCTGTGTTGATATATATATATATTGTACCTGTCAAAACAGTATGCTCACTTAACAAGATTCAAATCCTAAGCAAAAGTACCTCAAATCCAATCATGCTTGAGATACACAGGTCTGCAGCAATCCTGAATTCTAATCTATTTGCCTATTCTTCGAGTCTCTGATCCAATAAACAATAATCCTGATGATACAGCACAATTATTTTAATTCCGGGCCCAGAAGCAAAGTGGTGGAGCAGAAGATCAGAATGATGATGATGATTGAGATAAGAGTAGCCAAGTAATTATAAAGTTATATTTACTAATGCTACATTATTAGCTAAAGAAAATAATTCTAAATATTAATTAGAAAATAATAATTCAAAACAAAACAGGGTTTACATGAAATATATATTTAATAAAATATTGAGAAAATGCATATATATGTTACAAAAGATTTCATGCTTGGAATGATATTGTCTATTTACAAAACTTGGGATTTGTTTTAGAAAATCCCCTTTACATTAATTATTTAACAAATATAATTTTATGGAGTGGATTATAACTGGTGCAGAATTAATATGCCAATTTAATAACATTTTATTAACAGAATGTTGTGGATGCTTAAAATAAATATAAAAGATCATGACAGGTTTACTAGTAAATGATTTGATAAACAGACAAAAATATATGATCTCAATCACTTATCTATCTTATGAAAATCATTATATATACTTTTATTGGCATTGTTTGGAAAAGACGTCTTTGAAATTTATAAATAAGAAACAAACAATGCACTACATTTACAAGAATACATGATACAATCATTAATATAAATTGATTTACGTCTATGGGAATTGATTAGTATTTTAAGAAAAAGCAGTTTTAAAATCAACATACTGACTAATTAGCATATTGGCACATTTCATGAATGTGTCATTATTTCCAACACCTAACAAAAGGTCAAACAGGCATAAATCAATTAAATAAAGAAATACGGATCTTATGGTAGTTTGAATGCTTCATCATTTTAAGATGTTTGACAATGAATGAGGGTTGATATGCCCACCATTTTGACAGTATGGTATCGAATGGAGAGGCTTGGTTTGAATGCCCACAACCAGCTGTATGGAACTTCTGCAGCACAATCAAAACCCTATAAACCTTGTGTTCCACAGGGAGTAGTGTATATCCCTGATTATGAACGATTTTGAAAAGTAGACCAGGAGCTTCGAGCTTCCGAAGTCCCCAATGACAAAGCAATAAAGAAAATATATGTGTAACTACCATATACCAGTAGCATTATACATGTGCGATAAACTTAATATATTCTGAAGCCTGTAAATGGTTTGACTCCTGCGCAATGATATATTTAAATAAAGAATCATTCAGAAAATTATAACAGGGAATAACTCTTTTAACTATGAAATTAAACTAACAAAATTTATACTTAATTTCAATTCCCATATACATATTACTGATAAAATTAGCCCTTCAGGCAACAGCAAGAAAAGGTGGAATAATTATATCAAGGTTTACAATCTTTTAAAATGAAAATTTAAAGACAAATTCAAATAATAAAGTAAAACATGCATCCCCAATAAAATATTTTAGATAAAAACGTGAATAACAGTTTTAAATATAAAACCACTCTGTCACAAAACTTTTCTAATAAATTTAATTGAAGTCCCTGCTTCTTTCTCCATTAACCAAAGAAAATAAACCCTTATTAAACTTGCGAAGTTGAATGATATTGGCATATTAAAGAAAACAAATTATATATATATATACATTAAACAAAATAAGTTAAATATTTAATTGAGCTGCCCAAAGCTATATAATATAAATTAAATGTGCAAGGGCATAATTAGAATTACATTATACTAATAAGGATTACAGAGAGAGAGAAAGAGTTTAAGAGCATAATTAATAGAAACTTATAAATTAATACCCGAATAAAATGTAAGATTTTCATTATATCCCAGATACACAGATTACCTATGGACTTTATATTAAAGGCAGCTCCACATAGAATGAAGTTACCTCAGAATAGCAAGCAGGTGCATTATAAGCAGTCAGCATCTGGAAAATTGATCAGGCAATCATCTTGTACGGCCGGTCAGATGGATGGAACATGGCAACAGCAGGAAAACAGTTCTCTGAGAGAAGGAGAGAAAGGTAAAAGATTCCTCTACTTAAACTTTATAGTGCCAAACTTGTGTTGATCTGGAAACACTTCTTGAATCTGAAAATTTGCTTACTGATTGACGCTCTGAAAGAATTTATTAGCTAAGTCAAAGTTTAATTTCTAACTTAAAGTAACTCAAAGCAACTGAAAGTAACTGACTGAAAAGTAAAAACTGACTTCTTTTGTTCTATGGGCCCTTTTTATACACCTTTTAATCCCCCCCCCAAGAATGCAATCTCAGTTTCCCACAGCTATCTCTGTAATCTCTTGATTAAATAAAAACATTTAATTAGTAAAATTTTTAAAACAGATAAGGCCCAAAATACCATTTTAGATATTTTTAAAGATTTGCAAACAACTAACAAAAGAATTTTTTATGATTTTAATTAAGTTTTATAATTTTAATTAATGAAAACAATCTGACTATAGATAAAGATAATTTCAGTATTTTGAGCCTTCCCCATTTTACCTTGTTTTTACATTCCAACACTTTAATTAAAATACATATATATAAAGATTTACAATTATATAAAGAAAACATCTAATTTTCAGCAATAAATATTAATAAAATTATTGCTTCATTCATATATATATATGCATCACGCACACTACTGTTTTACTTTACTAAATATTTTTAAATTTATTAATTTTTTGGATCATTATGCATACAGTGTGTGGGTGAATGGCATATATCTATGGCGAGATCTGAATTGCAGGCTCCGTAGGAGATTAGTGTAGATGGTGAAGCATGAAGCTCGATGATGATTAGACATCGACTGCTTCAATATATATATACTTTATGTAAACCTATTGGAGCATATATGTAAATCAATGTAATAATTTGAATTTTATATATTAATCATGTAAATAACAAATGTGATAATTTTTTTATTTTGTAAACTAATCAAAATCAGAAGATTTAATCATTTTATATATAGCCATATTCTAAAGACCTTAATATCATTTATTTATTGTTATTAATAAATTTGTATTTAATTGTTAAAATTATTCCAATGAACTTGATTTCAAATATTTTTAGGATATGTATTGCATCATCTTTTAATGCTGAGCTTTTAACTCTTGTTATACTATTATATTTTGCTTAGTATCTAACATCATATGGCAGGCAATGTATTCTAAACATGACAATTATTTTTCAAAATCATGATTTAACAATAAGTTATTGTTTCTTTTTTGGGCATTCAGAGACTTCAGTGGATATTTTTCCTTCTCACTTATTATAATGTTACATAACATAGTTTAGGGATAGTGTATTAGCTGAGCATTTTTATTTTTATCCATTATGTTAAGATATAACACATCTGTTGCTGCAATTATCTGTCCTATGAATGACTTTAACTTTAGCTTGGCAAATATTAATCAATTATAGTCTCACAATTTCTAAGAACAGATTTCTATTCTAGTATGATGATACTTGAATTACTTAGATAATGTGAATAATTCAAACTCTGAACTGGAATAAGTTGACTGCAGCCACACTACTATTTATACAAAGTTAATTATGATCTAATAATTGTAACTTCAAATAAGTAACTTAACTGTCATTCCCTTAATTAATTTTTACATTTAATTGTTTTTAAATTTAGTTTGCCATCAATTTCAATGCATACTCATTTTTAATAAAACTTATCATACTATGAATATAATTATAAAATTATCACATTAATTTGCCTTTTCATATTTTTGGCATGATAAAAACTAGTATTCGATTGCAGCAAGTAGAATTTTTTTTTAATTTCTTTCTTTCATTTTTTAAAATAATATTTCTCCCAAATAAAAATAATTATTATTTAATCATTTTAATACTATATAATTATTTTATATCAATTTCCAAATTATCATTGAAAGATAGCTATCAAGAGAAAATACATTTTCACACATTGTAACGATCATATTTTTAGATTTACACAACAAAATCCAGAGTCCGGGCAAAATACACCAAAGCTGATCAAGATGAGGTGGCACACTATGAATGACATTTATGAGGTTACACTGTCTTAATTTCTTCAGCAAGCTGACTGTGCAAAGGGGAAAATGTGAGACTCAGGGAAAATTAACAATTTAAAGAAAATTGAAAGCTAAATAAACTACTCAACACTCAAAGTCTTAACTAAAAGAATGCATATCATATATATTAGTAATAAGAAATTTGGTTGACTTGGAGTTGGATTGTGAGTAAAAGACGTGAAACAATTTTATAATTTTGAATAGGTTTATTAAAACATATGATTAAATAATAATTCCAGTAAAACAAAAGAACATTAATTACTTAGTGTAAGGATATATATAATTAATTCACACAGGCATTGCAGAAATGATGAGATTAATTTAATACAGCAGTCTCATCTTGATAATTTAAACTTAATATATACAAGTATTTGCAGTTAATAAATCATGCCTATTATATTCAGATATGTCAAACTATTCTTTGGTTTGCTGATGTTATACGCTAAAATTCTAGCCAGAATGGTTATTATATACAGCATTAATCTGATTGTTATAAATACATTAACAAATGAACAATTTAATAGGCTCAATATACAAATTCAACCTGGTAGTCTAAATTATGGGTTCAAACTAATGCTGAAGCATTAATAATGAGGAGGAGAAGAACTTATTACTTTTAGGGTTGTATTTATAGACTATGGCACTAATAAAATATAAAAATTAAGTTTACAGTCTGATTGTATAATTGTTCACAGGCTTCAGTATCAAATACTCTGTGCCCTAAGACTGAATGGCTTGCTAGTATAATAAGAACATTTTAGTTCGGGAAGTTGGGTAGGCTTTAAACATGGTCTGGACCATCATATTGCAGTTCTAAAGAGAGCCATCTGAACTGTGTGACCAGGAATGGCCACCACCTCAAGCCCATCAGGAAGACATAGCAAGATGTTAATGCATGCTTGGTGCTTAATAAAGACACACTCACAATGCATAGGTAAATACAAATATGTATATGATAATTAACTAACTGCACTTAAACAGATAGTTTTTATCTGCTAAAACTAACTAGCATATAGTAATCATCCTAGGTAAAAGTGCTAACTAAATCATTAATGCAGTTAATACGCTAAATCGGTATACATGTATATTCATGATTCAGTTAGGGAGAAGAAAGTATATTTAATGGCCTTAACAACATTTAAAATATACTTTTAATTGACTTAGCCTATATGATATTAATATTTACTAAGGCACTAAACCTAAAGCATGTGCAGTTAAAAATGTGAAGGTAGGGACCTCTACAGGTCTTAACCACAAGCTTATGCATTGGAAGAAAAGAGGGGAGGTGTGTGGTGTGATTTTTATTGACCGCATTTTAATTTAACTTTAGCCAATCTTTTTAAACAACATTTCATTATATATGTATTCTGGTACTAGGTGGATTTTTATACATATATATGCGATTCTCAATGAAAACTAATGAATTGACTTTTTTTTAATTAATAAATCTATAATTTTAAAAGATTTAAATTTTAAATACAGACCCGCTATAATATACATAAACCACAACCTGTACCTCACACATATATGTGCACAGGTACATATATAACTATGTTTATGTTGATATACGTGTACTCAATGGGGTTTAAAGCTATCACAGATGGAGTTATGAGGTAAAACAGGTGAAGAAACTGAGCACTGATTATAGATATGTATGGGAGATGGTAGTCTGAACCAACTGATGAATGCTGATTTAGCATGATATATATATATATATATATATATATATATATATATTGGTGATTATTTATCTTTTCTGCATGTGTGTGGTCATGTGTATCAGTAGTATGAGATAATGTGGATAGTGAAGCGGCTTGAAAGTCTGAGTTCAAATTCCCTATATTTACAATTAGTCTAGATATAAGAGTACCTAGAATTTCAAATTTTATATACACATGCTATGAAATATCAGTATTGCACAATCTAATTTTTGTGATTTATCCTTTTAGAGATATTTAGACGTTGACAATATACAACAAGAATGTCAACCCACAGCCCACAAGCTGCATATATAATCCAAGATGGCTATAAATGTGATTCAACACATAATTATAAACTTATTCAAAATTTTAAGGGATTTTTTTTGTGTGTGTGATTGTATGTTACAACATAGCTAAATTAAGTATATGTATGATCTCAAATACAATGCCAAATATCCATTAATCTTATGTTCTTTGATTTTCTCTTACTTTTATAATAAAAAACATTTAAAAAATATCAATGATGTTTCTCCCCGTAGATATGTACATTTTCTATATTGATGATCACAAACTTGAAACTTGCTCAACAATTTTAATAAATTCCAAATGGGCTGCTGCATAATTAGGATCATAATGTGAGGACTTTTTTTACTTATTTGTGTGGTTGATATCATGAAAATAATACACTGATCCTTTTTTTTTGCTTATCAGCTTTCATTAATGTTTATGTATTTAATATGTGGGATAAGACAATTCTTCAGTTTCCAATGTAGCCTAGAAATACCAAAAGATTTCACATTTTAATATACAGTAATGTCAAACTTTTTATGACATTAAACTTTTTCCCATTATCTTGTCATATCATTAAACCGAATATCTGTCATAATAAGGCTTATTTTAGACACCAATATGCTTTTAATGTATTGCTTAAATGTTATCATGAAAACATTTTTGTTTATATATATATATATATATATATATATATATATATATATATATATATATATATATATATATATATATATATATATATATCATCAACCATTATCAATCCACTGCAGGATGAAGGTCTCTCCAAGTTTAATCCATCTTCTCCGATCTTTAACTTCTCTTCTCCACAACACCCCTGCACATTTTCTTATTTCATCCATCCATCTCACATGTGGCCTCTTTCTGGGTCTTTTACAATCTCTTGGAATCCAGTTTAAAATTTCAATTGTCCATCTATTATCATCTCTTCTAGCAATATGTCCAGCCCAACTCCATTTCAATCTTTTAATTTTTTCAATAAGGTCAGTAACACCTGTTTGTTGTCTTACCCATACATTGCATTTTCGATCTCTTCTTGTTACTCCCAACATACATCTCTCCATACTCCTTTGAGTGGTCTGAAGTCTCTGTATTGCTCTTCTATTAAGTGCCCAAGTCTCAGATCCATAAGTAAGAACTGGTAAAACACATTTGTTAAAAACCATCCTTTTCAAACACATAAGCATATTTCTTTTTAGTATCAAGTTATTTCTACCAAAAGCACTCCAACCAAGTTTAATTCTATGATTAATTTCCTCCATTATGTTTCCATCTGTATTAATAATCTGACCAAGGTATTTGTAACTGTGAACTTCTTCTAATTCTTCATAATCAATCTTTATTTTCATATTTTGACCAAATCGATTAAACATTACTTTAGTCTTTTTAACATTTATCTTTAGTCCTACTTTTCTACTTTCATCTGCTAACTCCTGCAACATTTCCTGCAGCTCTGAAGCATTATTTTCAAAAACAACTACATCATCTGCGAAATCTAAATGACTTAAATACTCTCCATTTACTTTCACTCCTTTAGTTTCCCATTTTAATCCACAAAATACTTCTTGCAGCTGCTGTAAAGAGTTTTGGAGATATGGAGTCACGTTGTCTTACACCTTTCTCAATGTTGATTTTTCCAGTATCATTATGTAATCTAATTGTTGCTGTTGCATTTTTATAAATATTCTTTAAAATATGACAATATCCTGGATCTATACCTTGATGATCCAATGCTTTAATCACTGAAGAAATGTGTATAGAATCGAATGCCTTTTCATAATCTACAAATCCAAAACATAATGACAACTCATATTCGTTTGTCCTTTCTATGACTTCTCTCAATACCTGGATATGATCTATTGTACTAAAACCACTTTTAAATCCAGCTTGTTCTCTTGGTTAGTGGAAATCCAAAGTTCTCTGTAGACGAGTTGTAATTATCTTGGTAAAAATTTTATATAAAACTGATAAAAAGCTGATAGGTCTGTAATTTCTAATATCTTCTTTATCACCTTTTTTAAATATTAATATTATTACTGCATTCTTCCAATCTTTCAGTACATCTTTATCATTTAGACATTTGGTATATAACTTTGCTAAAATTGTTTCTATTTCTTCAACTGCTTCTTTTAATATATCAATTATAATTCCATCATTTCCTGGAGCCTTTCCTTTCTTCATACACTTAATTGCATGTCTCACTTCTTCATTTAAAATTCTGGGCAATTCGGAAGATGTAATAGATATAGGAGGTACTTGTTCTTTATTACTATATAATCCTTGATAAAAATCTACCAATTTCATGATGTCATCTCTCTTTTTAGTAATAATTCCATTTTTTTTTCTTATTGCAGATATAAATTTCCTACCAATACCAAAATGTTGTTTAACATTTTTGAGACTTTTATTTTCTTCTACAGCTTTCCTTGCTATTTCACAGTTATACTTTCTTATATCATTTTCAACTCTTTTCCATACCATTTTACAAAATTTGAGATATTCAATTCTTTTTAATACATCATTTTTGTATATCTTCATATTCCTTCTTTTCTTCATAAATTCTCTAGTCTCAGTAGAAATTTTATTAGTCATTTGCTGCTTTTTTCTACCAGCTATGTTTGTTGCAGTTTTTAGAAGTGTATCAGCTATTTTCATATTAATTTCATTCAAATCTGAATCATGTTCAAAATCTCCTAACACTTGAAACCTATTTGTAAGTTCTAATTTAAATTCATTAGAATGTTTCTGAAGATTAGGAATATCAACTGTAAATATTGTTTTTCTTAATAATTTTTGTCTCTCTAGTTTTACATTAACACGTAACTTACACATTAGTAATCGATGATCACTTCCTGTGTTAAATTTATTAAGAACATTACAATCTTGAAATATGTATTTTCTGTTAGTCAAAATATAATCCAATTCTGCTGTACCTTCATTTGGATGCTTCCATGTCCATTTCTTTTTAACATTTTTCTCAAAAAATGAATTCATAATATAAAGTTTTTTTTTTTCTGCAAACTCCACAAGTCTATGTCCTCTCTCATTTCTATTACCATAACCAAAATTACCTACAGCAATTTCATCTTTCATTTTTCTACCAATTCTAGCATTAAAGTCTCCCATAACAATTTTAAAATGTTGTTTACTCTGATCAAAAGCCTTTTGTACATCCATATAAAAATCTTCTACTACTTCATCACTATGAGAACTTGTTGGGGCATAAACCTGAATTATCTGCATTTGGTATCTGCTATTAAGTTGTATAACTAATCTTGCCACTCTGTCCGATACACCATCAATCTCCACAATATTGTTCTTCCACTTTTTATTTATAATGAATCCTACTCCACTTGTATTTCCAATATGTGTGCCTTTATAATAGAGTATATGTCCACTTTTTAAATAAATTGTTTCTTCTCCTTTTCTTCTAACTTCACAAAGTCCAATAATGTCCCATTTAATATAAGACAGTTCTTCTTCTAATTCTTGCAATCTTCCTTCACTTGAAAGTGATCTGCAGTTGTAAGTACCTAAATAAAAAGTCGTCATCAAATGGCAGCCTGGGTCCGCAATCAGGGGATTCTTAACACCCTCCGCCTTCGGCCACCAACCGCTGCCTTAGTTGGTGACTTTACAGCCTCCTGGGAATAAGGGCCATGCTTTATTTTTGTCTGTCATAATTGTATATATGTATTGGAAAAATATTTATCATTTACACAAACATTCATTTTGCCTTATTAGGCACTGAGAAGAAAGACCATGGTGTTTCTTGATCTTAAACTCAGAGGTAAAAAGCCAATAAACTCACCACGCTGGCTAATGTGTGTTGGTGAGCAGCCCATCCATGTTCATATACTATATGAATAATCACATAGTAATAACAGCTGCAACGACAAGAACGTATGGAGTGGACATTAGGAATTTGCCCTGCTCGGTTCCTTTAAGGCCTCCAAGAGGAATCAAAGGGTCTCCTTTCAGTTAATAGCAAACTCCTTTCTGCAGCCCTATATATATATATATATATATATATATATAGTATATAAGAAATAAACGTTCATATATATATATATATATATATATATATATATATGAACGTTTGTTTGTTATTACTAAATAACTCAACAAATATTGCACTAATCTTCATAAATCTTGCATGATTTTCTTCTTTCTTTTTTTTTATTTTTTATTGGAGAATTAAAGCTAATTGTTTTTAAAACTTTAAAAAATTGCAATATAAAAATGTATTGAAATCATAACTGTTTTTTAATGACTTCATAAAAATGGAAAAATAGGGCAACACTTAATAAAAGAGATTACAGATGTTGAAAATTGTTTTAAATGGGTGTTGTGGTCCAAATATTGAAATATATATTCGAGAAATAGAGAAATTGTAGGTTTGGTACTCCAAGGCAAAATGTTATTGCATAAATATATTTCAAATTAATTAAATTTCAGTGTTACAACATATTTAATTTTTCACTTTCAAGTGAAGTATGAAGAAAAGACCATGATATTAAAATTTTACAACCATTTTAAAAATTATATAAAAGTTATATCTTTTGTGAGAATGTTGCTGATAGCTTATGTATCATTATTTCAAGTAAATATTACATACATATATTTTAATTAGTAACTACATTATCTTCTTTTATACTTTTTAACGTTATTCTAGTAATGCAAACAAAGCTGCAGGAATAACTAGTATATATATGTAATATTATATAATTCAATGTCCGTATTTTTTCAAATCAATATATGTAATCTTATAATTGAATATTTATAAATACAGTAGTTAGATATATGTAAAGTATAACTTTAAAAAAATTTATCCACTTAGGAGCACTTTCGACTATTCTCATAGTCTTTGTCAACTAACATTTTGAAAGGCTAACCTTTCCACAATTCCGTGATCTTAACGTTGGCTGCCTGTCTGTTTCATATGTATCATTTCACAGCATTTTAAAAAAACTGCACTCCATACTCTTGCAAGCAATAAAAAATATATTCAGATGGTCTCCTCTCAATATACATTGAAACCAATGGATTAATGATGACAATCAAACCTATTGGTTCACTATTATGTAATTAATGGCAAAATAGGTGATAAATGATCAATGAAGATATCACAAATTATTCTACCAATAATTAATGGACTAGGATTTTCTGATATTTATTTTGCGTTAGTATTCTAAAAATTTTTTTTACTTATCCATCACAATATTGATCAATATATCGATCATTGCTAGAATAACTCATCAGCTCAGTAAATAATACTGAGGAAATTGTTATATTTCACTAGAAAATAAATCATTCTTATGTATATTTCTAGAACGATCATAAAAAATAAAGATTAGTGCAAATCCGTTTTATTTGATTTTTATCTCTCTGGTCCCACTTTCATAGAAAGCCAGATTTGCCTACTCTTGTTATTCCTTAAATATGTATCCTCTTCTATTAAAGCATTATGAAATTCTTCTTGTATATCAGATGACCAAAATCACATAAATAAATATAATGTATGGGATAAAATATTTTAATAATAGTAAACTAAAAAAAAAAAGAACAATTACATGGAACACTTTTACAGATAATTGATATTGTTTTGATAAATTATATTTATTGCAACATATATTATTTTGATTTTATTTAATATACTTTTGGAATCTAAATTCAAGAATAAATACAGACATTTAATTTTTAACGCGGATATTTTATTTTTTATCTCTTAGTTTATCATACAGATTGATCAATCGGTAGATGCTATATTAAATATATATAGACTAGTTTTTTTGGTGTTTTTTTTAAAAAGCGATTAATACTATAATAGTTTGCAGTATCGTCAATGTTAAACAAAAACAATAATCACTTAAACTAATCAACTGTCAGTAGGTAAGAGTTTAAAGTTTGACTTTCTTCATTTTTCTGCAAAAAAATCAATAATATATTACATACATTTACTGATAATAAGTGGTTGGATAGATTTGTGGACTACTGAAAAAAACTTTTATGATTGCAACGCAACAAAGTAAACATTTACTTTCAAGTATGAGACATATTAGTTTGTTAATTAAAATAGCACATTCTTTGTATGGGTGTGTGGTAGCTTGTGTGTGAGAGATATGTTAAGTTTATAAATAGGTTCAAAAGAGTGTAAAATCAGTTATAAATTGTAAATACACACAATACATGAATTAAAAATTTTTATTAAATAAAAAAACAATAATAGTACAATGTAAGTATAAACACATTTTTAAATAAATAAAACAATAATAGATTTCAAAACTTAAAACAACTATTTAAAATATTATACTATTTAGAAGTGAAGTCCTACTAATGATGTAAAATAAATTCTCTCAATAGGGTTTTGACTTCTTACAATAACAAGATGAATGATTTGCAAATCCAACCAGTATCAACGAATGTTGAATAAATTTGTGGCTATTCAGTTTAGATTAGACAACTTCTTTTAATACAAAACATTAAATGGTTGTCGCTGCAGGAAAATCTAATGGATTTTCTTTTTTAAGTGAAGATTTATAAATATTCTGGGTTATCAGGAATCTAAGCCAAATCTATGTGCTGCTCAAAGAAAGCACTTTTAATCACTAAGGTCGAAGCTTAAAGCTTTAAGATGGGTTTCTTCTGTTGTTTTGTTCTGTATGCAGGTATTCTGGCATTTGTTTGGTTTGCCGGTTTCCGTTTTTACCGTTGATTCCGGACAACATCATTTGCGAAAGGTAGATATCTTTGCTGTTTTATTTTCTGTCTCTGATCCAGAGTTTGTGTTCGATATCGTGGACCCTCCGCTTGAGAGCATTGTACTCCTTAAGTAAACAGCATTTTGCAAAGAGTTATGAAGAGTATAATATTATTCATTATGATATTAATGCCAATTAAGAAAAAATCAGTTTATAAGTCAGCTGTATTTATATCAATATGGCGACTAAAGAAATTTGGTTTTATCACAAAAGAGAGACTTTTTATTACTTATCCTGAACTGAGTCACTTTTCCCAATATTGACGCTAAAGGATTTAATTAATCCTATACCTAATTTGTAGACTTAAATATCAGAATTTGGACACTTTTACAGTATTAAGACACTTATTTTCACGATGGATTTGAACGGTAGACAGAATGTGTACCATCATCAAATAACCAAGCACGAGATGGTTTTAGAAGCACTATTGGAGTTTTTCTACTTTTTTATACTGATTAATGAAGCAATCACAAATTTGCTTTTCCTGGAATCCTTAAAAGAGCTCAATAAAATTGCAGCTTTCTTTTGAGCTAAGAAAATAGCCATGTCGTCATAATATATCTCTTTATTATTTAATAAAACAATTACAAATTTTATTTATTCTATATTTTTATAGTCTTAAATAAAGCATTACTTTTACAATTTTTTAATATATTATTAATAATTAAGTATAATTAAAATATATATATATTTGCTTTGACAGAAAAAAATGTTATTTGTACGTCAAGATATTATATCAACTAATAGTTTTAATTAAAAATAGACAGTGGTTCAAATTTCTTTAAAAAGATTTCTCTTGGATTATACATATATATTCAACAGCTTTCTTTTTGTTTTATACGGTAAATAATTTTAGTCTTTGGTCATTTCATAGACTATTTGTAATTGAGTTTCATATCATTAACGTTAACAATTCGTAGATTTTACAATGGAATGACGATTCTAATAATAGAGCAAAAAAAGAAATCCTAAAAGAAATATACACAATAAATAATGGATTATATATAAGTTATAAGATAAACATCTAAATACATTTATATATTTGTCATACCTTGATTCTTCGTTCTGATTAATAGATAACTGGTAATGCTGCTTAAATTTATTGGGGCTCGTTTTATTTCTGTATGACTATTATCTATTTTTTGGATTAGATCGATTTTGATTAATTGATAAATACATAAAACTAATGTGATATATTCTTTATATGTGATGCACTCTCTCTAAAAAACACATGATAGGTGGCAGCACTCCCGTCTAAACTCTGAAATATATCAAATAGTTATGTTTTTTCTGCATATTGATGGAGGTTTTGGAGTCTGCTTCATCTGATTCTGCATATCTGTTTGATTTTTGATATTCAAATTACATGGAGTTATTGAAGAATTAGAGATTGTAGTACTTATGAACATGCAATATATTCACCCCCAAAAACAACGTTATCGTCAATGTTAATGTCGGTTTCAGAATCATAGCATTATTGAAGCTCTTTGAGATTTTTGTCAGTTGTTGATCTTACCTGGATTCTTCTCCATATTTTGAAAGTGATTTTGCTCAATGAAACTGGCATACTTGATGGTTTTCTTGATTGATTGCACTAAATGTGAGAATGACTGAAAATGAATTTTTACTTAGTACAGTACATGATTCCATTACAAAAATTGGATCTCAAGCGAGTGTTCACTTTCAATCTTATTGGGCTACTCTCAATGTTGTTAACAGAAAAATTATGGTCATTGTTTTTTGCAGCTAAGTATTGGTTCTGGTATATGTCAATGATTTAGTAAACATCATATGCATTTTGAATTGTTCTCACTGTTTACAAAATAGGTTGATGATTGATTCTCTTGCTTTGATTTGATAAATGTCTTGATGCATACTTTTCACTATGTGCCTATATTTGCAACAACCCAAGTATTTTAGTTTTGATATGTTGATGTAACAGTCTTGTAAGGTGGTTGTTTCTTTCAAAGTGTAGGCAAAGACAGTTGATGCTAAAATGCCACAATATTTATGAAATTATCTCAATGACTTCTGCTGTCAATGCATTTGCTTTGAATTATGATTTTGTGCATTTATATTCAATATGTGGACTGGTGTTGATCACATTTATGAAACTTTTGTCATAACTTCTCAGAATTGGCTTTTGATGGTTCTAGTATTATATCCTTGTTTATGATATTTTAACAGCTTAAACTTTCTTGATTGGTAAACTATAACTCATCTCTGACAAAATTGTTTTTGATGTCTCAAATGGACTGCACTCATATGAAAACATTGTCATGCAAGATCCTGACTCATATGAAGTCTTGTATTTACAATCTCCTAAATCAACATGTAACACTTCCATAAAATTTAACCTTGGTTGAAGCAATTTGATATTTTGATATAAATTGGTATTGAATAAGAACATTTTTATTGAATGCCAAATATTTTCCTGTAAGGTCCATTAAGTCAGTGTAGATTTTGTTCTGCCAAAATGTATACCGTTTCAAATGTTTTACATTAATTGAATTTAGCAGCAACTTAGGCAATATGATTGATCATTTTTGATAAAATGCACTTCCATGTAATTTTCAAATCAATGTTTAGAATTGTGAAAAGTTTCTGTCATGAAGCCAAGCAATTGTTGGTTTAAAGCTGAACCAGGTTGTTCTGCAACTTTCCCTATGATAATATGAACTGGTTGTGGCAGTAGAATTTGCAATAATTTGTTGGAATATTTGCTGGTTGCCACAAAATTTGTGAAAATTGTTGTGCATTAATGCTGTTTGAAAATTCAAATGATTAGGCTATTTTTACAAGAAAATAAAAAAAATAGAAGTTAGCACTGAAAAATCACAGTTGAACTTAAATCTCTGTAATAAATGTTCTCATCAAAGTTTCTGGTGAACAATAGTTAGTGTTGATAGTTTATTGCTCAGTCTGAATATTTACCATGTTTCACATGCACAATTCACTAAACATCACATCACATCAAGAGTAAAAAGTAAAATAAAAATGTTTGGTAGATTGCAGTTTATGGATAATAAAAGAATAGCTAAAATAGTATTTAATTGGGTTATGAGTAAAAGGCAGGTAATAAGATGGGTGAGAAAGGTAATGTGGTATGCAAAAGATTTGGATAAAAAATTTATATCAGTATATTTCTACAGAAGATGGGATGATTGTGTTAAGAGGATTGTTGAGTGTTGTAGTAGTAAGGAATGGGATAAAAGAATAGATTTATTAATAAAGAATAGGGAGTTAGAGAGATGGGGAAATAGTATGAAGAGTAAAAAGAGTTTAAATATATATAGAAATAAACAGAATATTAGGTGTGAGTTAATATATGATAATAGTAAGAAAAGTAGTTTATTATTTAAGGCTCGAATGGGATCTTTAGCTACAAGAGAATGGGAAAAAATGGGTGATTTATTTTGTAAATTATGTAAGGAAGGAATAGAAAATATTAGGCATTTGTTAATTGAATGTAAATGCTTGAAAACGGAAATGGTACATATAATGAAGTTATGGAAGAATAAATATGGAAAAAGTGATTATACAGAAAGTGAATTATTGGTTTTATGCTGGGTTTGGGAAAAGATAAAGTGGATTTAGATATAAAGATTATAGAGTTGACAAAGATTCTGTTGTGAAAATGGGATGGAGCAGAATATGGAAAAATTTAGAGTGGGGAATGGAAAATAAAGTGGCTAACAGGTTTATCTGGGCGTAATTGCTGAGATATTCTTGACTTCGTTTAAGGAGAAGCCATAATACATCACATCACATCACATAAGAGTATAAAATAAAAGTTGAAGAAACCATGTAGCAGTTGGTTGGGGATGAGTATAAGGACTGGTGTGGTGAAATAGAAAAAGTGGCAAATAGGGTTTTAGTTTAGAATATGCAGAAGAATAAAAGTAATAAAAAATGAGAGTTAGTAAAAGTGTAAAAGAGAGGAAAGAAACATGCAGAGAATATAAGTGTGCTATTAAGAACAAAGAAAGGGGAAATGATGTTAATGCTAAATGGGGAAAGTATTTAGAAAAGAAAAAGTTGGCTAAAATGGATAATTATAGAGAGAGGATGAAGTTACATAGTAAATTGTTGGAGGATATTAATAAAAGTGAAAGAGATGGGAGTAAAAAAATTTGGAATTACATTAAAAGGAGAAATGTAGGGGAAAGAGAGATAGTATTAATAGATGATGAGGGAATAGAGTGTAGCTCTAGAGAAGAGGTAGAGAGAATCTTAAATAGATATGTAATGGATATAGAAAAGATATTAGATGTGAAGGTATTAGTGATAGAAAACATGAAAACAGTTAGTAATGGAAATATTAGGTTCACAAAAAATGAACTGAATGAGGCAGGGGAGAGATTGAAAAGTGGAAAGGCGAGAGGCTTAGATGGATGGGCAGCAGAGATGGTAATGAATTTAGGGCATAGAGCAAAAGCAAAGTTGTTATCATATTTTAATAAGATGGCACAGAAGAGTTTTTCCGGGTAGTTGGAGTAATACAAGAATAAGATTATTATTTAAAGGAAAGGGTAAGGATCATAGAAAGTTAAATAATTATAGATCGATAGCAGTAACAGCAGTTTTATATAAAGTTTTCTCATATATGGTGGCTGGAAGAGTTGTAAAATGGATGGAGAAATAATGTAGTGGGGGAAATGCAAGGAGGTTTTAGGTCAGATAGGCATATAGGAGATAGTTTGCTTGCAGTTATACAACTTATGGAGATGAGTAGGAATTTAGGTAGATCATTATATATGAGTTTTATAGATATAGAGAAAGCATATGATAGAGTAAATAGAAATAGATTATGGGTAAGATTAGCCAATTTGGGAATGGGTGAAGCTTTAGTAAATATTATTAAGAAATTATATGAAAATAATTATTATCCTTACCAATTAGGGGATATAGAATCAGTTAAAGTTAAAAATGGGGTGGGATTAAGGCAAGGATGTCCTATGTCACCTATTTTGTTTTTGTTGTATTTGAGTGAAATGGAGAAAGCAATAGAAAGACTAGGAAGGGGGTAGAGATACCGTTAATCGGTGGCAAGGGAGTATTTACTTTGTCGGGACTTTTTTTGCAGATATCTTTTTGTGTGCAGAAAGAAGAGAAGATATGGAAATTATGTAGAGGACATGTGCAAGTGTGGGTAAAGAGATGGGGATTAAATTTAGTGAAGAAAAATCAAATGTAATGATGGTTAATACTGGGGAAAGAGAAGATGTAAAATTTTTATTGGGGGATATAAAGTTAAGTGTGGTGGATAGATATAGGTATTTGGGAATCATCTTATGTAATCAGGAAAATTGCTTGGATGAATGGGAGAAAAAATTGGTAAATGAAGCAAAGAAAAGAAAGGGTTTAGTAAAGAAACTAACAGTATTTTCATGTAATAAATATGATGTAGCTAGAATTGTATGGAAGGGAGTTGCAGTAGCAGGGTTAACATATGGTAATGATGCATTATGTGTTAGTAAAAGGATTTTAGATTATTTAGAGAAAGTACATAAGGGAAGTAGGAAGACATGCATTAGATGCAGAGATGTGGACAGCAAAGGAGGCAATTCAAGAAGAAATGGGATGGTCAAGTTTTTATATGAGAGATGCAAAAAGCAAAATGAAAATGTTTGGTAGGTTGCAGTTTATGGATAGTAAAAGAATAGCCAAAATAGTGTTTAATTGGGTTATGAGTAAAGGGCAGGTACCAAGATGGGTGAGAAAGGTAATGCGGTATGCAAAAGATTTGGATAAAGAATTTATATCAGTATACTTGTATAAAAGGTGGGATGGGTTAGGAGGATTGTTGAGTGTTATAGTGGTAAGGAATGGAATAAAACGATAGAAGCATTAATAAAAAATAGGGAGTTGGAGAGATGAAGAACTAGTATGGAGGGTAAGAAGAGTTTAAATATATATATAAGTAAATGGAATATTGGATGAGAGCTAATTTATGATAATAGTAAGGAAAGTAGTTTATTGTTTAAGGTTCGAACGGAATCTTTAGCAACAAGAGAATATACATGTAAATGGAAAACTATGGGTGATTTAGTGTGCAAATTGTGTAAAGAAGGTATAGAAAATATTAGGCATCTGTTTATTGAATGTAAATGCTTGAAAGCAGGAAGAGTACAGATAATGAAGTTATGGGAGAATAGGTATGAACAAAGTGACTATACAGAAAGTGAGTTATTAGTTTTTATGCTGGGTTTGTGAAAAGATAAGGGGGATTTAGATATAAAGGCTATGGAGTTGAGAAAGATTATGATGTGGAAATGGGATTGGGCAGAATATGGAAGATTTAGAATGAGGAATGGAAAATAAAGTGGCTAACAGGTTTATCTGGGCATAATTGCTGAGATATTATTGACTTCGTTTAAGGAGAAGCCAAATACATTACATCAACATCACATCACATGCAGAAGGCACTCTACTATGAATAAGACAAAAGGATAAGCTAAGTTTTAATTTTTAAAAAAAAAAATTTATGCTATTTGTTGATTGTGTGGGAGATTGATTTTTTGAGAGCATCACTATAATGATTAATTATTGTATATGAAAGTATAAATTGTGGTCAAGAGAGTGAATTATTTGAAAGATTGGAAATTTTTGTGTTTAATTGTTTGAAAGGTTTTCGTTTGCCATTTTAGGTATAGAAGTTTTTTTTTTAAAAAAAGTTGTTTTTGTTGAATGTGTGTTAGTGTAAGGATATTGATAAAAAAGGATTGTATATAAGATTAATTTGTTTTTAGTTAAGTTTGTTACTGAAGATTTTTTAAACTTTAAAATAGATATTTATTTTGAGAAAAAAGACAATGTTTGGGAGGCCTAAGATTGGAAAACACGTGGTTATAGTTTGATCGGGTTTGGGAAAAAGTAAAAAAAAATTATTTTTTCAATGTAAGGGTGTTTGAAGAATAGAAAAGGTATTATAAAGTCAAATGTAGAATAGGTGGCTTGAAAATGTATATATAATCAGCAGAAAGGAATTAGACGAATGCTGGTAAAGTGTACAGGGTGTGCTGAGGTGTATCATTTGAAATGTTTGAATAAGAATAGGAAGGATGTAACAGGTTTCTGGTTATGTAGTCAGTATGTAAATGTGATTAAAGAGGTGAGAAAGTGGTTTCTAAATGTAGGTAGTCTAGAGAGAAAGTCAGAGGAGAGGGAGCAAAATGTAGTTAAGGAAGATAGGACAGAGTATGATTTTAGTGGAGTGTCAGGAAATATGGGTGGAGAAAGTAGTAGTGCAATGGAGATGGTTAGCCAGTAAATAAGTAGGGTAGAGGAAGAAGTGAATAAAGTAGAAGTAAAATTAAAATTGTTAGAGACAAAGTGTGAGCAGATAAAGGAATTATTGAGTAGAAATGATAAGGAAGAAATGGTTAAGGAGGTCCAGAAGATGGTAGAAAATGTTACAGATGGAGTAGAGAAAGTAGATTATGAGACAGTATTGATAGGAAATTCACTAATAAGAGAATGTGGGGATATAATTGCAAGGGAAAATAGAAGCAGGAATGTAAGAGTATGTTTGCCTGGATCTAGAATTAGGGATGTGACAGATAAAGTAAGAAAGCAAGGTAGTAGAGATGTATATGTTATGGTAGGGATGAATAATTTGTTAGAGCCATTAGAGAGAGTAATGGATGAGTACATAGAATTGATTAGAAATTTGAGGGATATTAAAGGAAGAGTAGGGGTAGTTGGAGTATTACCAAGATTTGACAAGAGGCATTTGTTAGATAGGGTATGTTATATAAATGAGAGATTGAAAAAATTGTGTGAGAGAAATAATGTTATGTTTGTGGACATATGGGATTGGTTTATTGGAAAGAGGGAATTATATAGTAAAGATGGATTGCACTTAGGAAAACAAGGAAGTGAAGTTTTAGGGAGTCTGATAATTAAAGAATATAATTCGGGAAACTGATAAGGGGGGGGGGGGCTTTTAAATTGTAATATTATCAAAAAGAAGAAGAATGGATGCGATATAAGCAAAAGATGGTTGATTTAGATGTAAATGTGGATGTGGAGAAGGAATGGATCTGTAAGATTAATGGTAAGAAAGTTTGTTATAAATGTAATGGAGAAGAAAGAATCAAAAGAATTTATAAAAGAGTAGTTAGGAAAAAAGAAATTGTTAAAATTGGGTTTTTGAATATGCAAGGTGGTAGGAGACCAGAAAAGTGGCTGGAATTAAACAAAGCAATTGAAAATGAAGAGCTTGAGGTATTAGCAGTAGTGGAAATTTATCTAAGAGAAGAAGAAGAACCTATTTTGGAAGATGTGGTATGGCAGGGTATAAATAGAAAAGAAAAAGAAAAAAGGGATGGTGATATAGATGTTATATCAAAAAAATATTTAAATACTGTTAAATGTCAAGAGCTTTTGTGGTTTGAAATAAGGTTGGGTAGACAAGAATGGATGGTGGATGTAGTGTATATAGCCACTGGAGATAGTCAAACTGTAATGGAGTGGAACAGTAGTATATATGAATGCCTAGTTAAGGATATACAGAGTTTTAAAGAAAAGGGGACGAGAATAATGGTTATAGGGGATATAAATGGACACATTGAAGAAATTGATGATGTAGATAATAAGAATGGTCAGTTTTTGAAGGAATTTTGTCAAAGAGTAAATTTGAGCATTGGGAATTTATCAAACAGTTATGAGGGACAATACACATGGTCTAGGAATAATATATTTCACACAATAGATTATGTATTGGTAGAGAAAGAGGGAATGAATAAAATATGGAAAATTAAGGTGTTTGATAATGAAAAGAGGGTATGTAATAGTTATCATAACTTTATTGTAATAGAAATGGTTAGTAATGTGATGGAGGATAGAAATAAAGGTAGAAACAATATGGAAAGATGTGGATGGAGGGTGAATGATAAGAATAAGTTGGAAGAGTATAAAATAAAAGTTGAAGAAGCCATGGAACAGTTGGTTGGGGATGAGTATAAGGGCTGGTGTGGTCAAATAGAAAAAGTGGCAAATAGGGTTTTAGTTCAGAATATGCAGAAGAATAAAAGTAATAAAAAATGAGAGTTAGTAAAAGTGTAAAAGAGAGGAAAAAAGCATGCAGAGAATATAAGTGTGCTATTAAGAACAAAGAAAGTGAAAATGATATTAATGCTAAATGGGGAAAGTACTTAGCAAAAAAGAAGTTGGCTAAAATGGATAATTATAGAGAGAGGATGAAGTTGAATAGTAAATTGTTGTAGGATATTAATAAAAGTGGAAGAGATGGGAGTAAAAAAATTGGAATTACATTAAAAGGAGAAATGTAGCGGAGAGAGAGATAGTATTAAATAGATGATGAGGGAATAGAATGTAGCTCTAGAGAAGAATTGGAGAGAATCTTAAATAGATATGTAATGATATAGAAGAGATGTTAAAGGTGAAGGACTTAGTGATAGAATACATGAAAACATTTAGTAATGGGGAATATTATGTTCACACAAAAAAATGAACTGAATGAGGCAGGGAAGAGATTGAAAAGTGGAAAGGCAAGAGGTTTAGATGGATGGGCAGCAGAGATGGTAATGAATTAAGGGCATAGAGCAAAAGTAAAGTTATTATCATGTTTTAATAAGATGGCACAGAAGAGTTTTTCCAGATAGTTGGAGTAATACAAGAGTAAGATTATTATTTAAAGAAAAGGGTAAGGATCATAGAAAGTTAAATATTTATAGACCGATAGTGGGAACATCAGTTTTATATAAAGTTTTTTCATATATGGTGGGTGGAATAGTTGTAAAATGGATGGAAGAGAATAATGTAGTGGGGGAAATGTAAGAAGGTTTTAGGTCAGATAGACGTATAGGAAATAGTTTATTTGTAGTTACACAACTTATGGATATGAGTAGGAATTCAGGTACATCATTATATATGAGTTTTATAGATATAGAGAGGGCATATGATAGAGTAAATAGAAATAGATTATGGGTAAGTTTAGCAAATTTGGAAATGTATGAGGCTTTAGTAAATATTATTAAGAAATTATATGAAAATAATTACTATACTTATCAATTAGGGGATATAGAATCAGTTAAAGTTAAAAATGGGGTGGGACTAAGGCAAGGATGCCCTATGTCACCTATTTTGTTTTTGTTGTATTTGAGTGAAATGGAGAAAGCAATAGAAAGACTAGGAAGAGGGATAGAGATATCATTAATAGATGGAAAGGGAATATATACTTTGTCGGGTCTTTTTTTTGCAGATGATATCTTTTTGTGTGCAGAAAAAAGAGAAGATATGGAAATTATGGTGAGAACATGTGCATGGGTAGGTAAAGAGATGGGGATTAAATTTAGTGAAGAAAAATCAAATATAATGATGATTAATACTGGGGGAAAAGAAGATGTAGATTTTTTATTGGGGGATATAAAGTTAAGTATGGTGGATAGATATAGGTATTTGGGAATCATCGTATGTAATCAGGAAAATTGCTTGGATGAATGGGAGAAAAAATTGGTAAATTAAGTAAAGAAAGGATTCAATAAAAAAACTAACAGTGTTTTCATATAATAAATATGATGTAGCTAGAATTGTATAGAAGGGAGTTGCAGTAGCAGGGTTAACATATGGTAATGATGCATTATGTGTTAGTAAAAGGATTTTAGATTATTTAGAGAAAGTACAAAAGGAAGTAGGAAGACATGCATTGGATGAAGAGATATGGATAGCAAAGGAGGCAATTCAGGGAGAAATGGGACGGTCAAGTTTTTATATGAGAGATGCAAAAAGTAAAATGAAAATGTTTGGTAGGTTGCAGTTTATGGATAGTAAAAGAATAGCCAAAATAAGTGTTTAATTGGGTTATGAGTAAAAGGCAGGTAACAAGATGGGTGAGAAAGGTAATGTGGTATGCAAAAGATTTGGATAAAGAATTTATATCAGTATACTTGTATAAAAGGTGGAATGATTGTGTTAAGAGGATCATTGGGTGTTATAGTGGTAAGGAACAGGATAAAAGAATAGATGCATTAATAAAGAATATGGAGTTGGAGAGATGGAGAAGTAGTATGGAGGGTAAGAAGAGTTTAAATATATATAGAAGTAAACAGAACATTGGGTGCGAGTTAATTTATAATAATAGTAAGGAAAGTAGTTTATTGTTTAAGGCTCGAATGGGATCTTTAGCAACAAGAGAATATACATGTAAAGGGAAAACTATGGGTCATTTAGTGTGTAAATTGTGTAAGGAAGGTATAGAAAGTATTAAGCATCTGTCAGAAATTGAGTTATTGGTTTTTATGCTGGGTTTGCGAAAAGATAAGGGGGATTTAGATATAAAGGCCATAGAGTTGACGAAGATTATGTTGTGGAATTGGGATGGAGCAGAATATGGGAAGACTTAGAGTGGGGAATGGAAAATAAAGTGGCTAACAGGTTTATCTGGGCATAATTGCTGAGATATTATTGACTTCGTTTAAGGAGAAGCCACAATACATCACATCACATCACATGTAGGATGATTAAGAAATTATTGAAAAATGCAAATAAAAATAAATAAGAAAGATTTTATATATGTACTCTACAATGTGTAAGAATTAATAGTTGCTAACACCTTATATAGATGACTGACAAGAAATGGCTACATTACATCGCATCGCAATATAACACGTTATTACACAATTTCTTTTAATTTATTAATATTATAATTACTTTTAAAAAAAAAAAAAACTGAACTGCTTAATTTATTACGCGGCACATCTTTTATAAAGGGTCTTTTGTTAATTAAATTGATTTGACTTGCATATTCTATGTTTATACATTAATAAATTAATTAACTTTTTTTAAAAAAAAAAATTTTCAGCAATCAATTATTTCGTGTTTGCTTGAAGGTTTGTGATGGTAGCATTTTAGTATTAATTATATTTTGGACTATTTCCATCATCTAATATTAAACAATGAATGTCTATAGAAAAATTAAAACTTTATTTAAATTTTCCAAATACATTCAACTGTTAGAAATAGGACACGTGTTAGTATTGAAATGGACAAATAGTTCTATATGTAACTTTATTTTCTTATGGAAAAGTGATTTAAATTTTGGGACCTCTACGTTTTTCAGTTTACTATTGAAGATGATTTCAAATTCGCTGTCTCACTTGCTTAATCTCTAGCTCATTATCAAGATTATTTGTACAAATTTAATAATAATAATATTTAGTGTAGAAATAAACTCATGTAATGTCAAAGATCTGATTTGACTTTATTTTTAACTTGGTAGGAGAGCAAGGTATCGATTGCAAATTAAGATATATAATTGATTACAAGAGTAGTTAAGAGCTGTTTATCTTTGGGTAACAATTTTAACAAATATTATATAAAATTAGTTAAATGTATAGAAAGAAATTTTATTAATTTAAAACTTCACCTATTAATTTTGCATATCAAGTTTTTATTATTTTATAATTCAAATAATAGTCAGTAATAAAAGAAAATAATTTATTATTAAACAAAATATTAAAAATAATAATAATAATGTTACTGTAATAGTTACCAATATCTAAATTAATACATCAAAATCAACAAACACATGTATGATCAACAATCGGAGACATTGCCAAAACAAACTATGCTATGCTTATCAAACATCACACGATCCCCATCCTTTATGCTTACACAAGCTGTTTTTCATAGACACAAAACTCCATACAGTAGGGCCACTCAGTGCAAGCCAGAGTAATCAATAGTTGCAGAAAAGTTTGTGCCTAAAATCCCTGTCTAGTGCCTACTCATACAATATCCCCAGACTAGTTTCTAGTTTGTGGTTTGGATCTGAGAGCACTGCACCTAGATCTTAGGATCTAATGCAACTTTCCAGCAATCACCTTTTGCATTTTTTTAGCTAACTATAAAGCTTTGAGTTCAAAATGGAAACATAATAATGTTTTCAATCTAATATCATTAGCTTGTATAGTTGTATAGATCTGAACTCAGTTTAGCATCCATATAGTGAAAAGCAGCTTGTGTATTTTTAAATAATGGTGATAATGTGATGTTTGATGGTTTAATACCAATTCTTTCCAAATAGGATTATGGTGACTGTGGTTATTAAAGAACCAACAATACCAAAAAGTTTGGATTTGAGACTGAGTTCAAATCTATACAACTATACAAGCTAATGAGCTTAGATTAAAAACATTGTGTTTTTACTTTGGACTCAAAAGCTTCATAGTTAGATAATAAAAAAAAGTTAAAGGTGACAGATGGAGGGTTGCAGTAGATCCTAAGATCTAGGTGTAGTGCTCTCAGATCCAAGGCTCCTCACTGATTAAAGCTACAGGCTAGAAACTAGTCATGGGATGTTGAATGAGTAGGCACTAGATAGGGATTTTATGCACAAACCTTCCTGCATCCACTGATTACTCTGGATTGCACTGAGGGGCATTACTGTATGGAGTTTTGCCCTTATCCTTATCTCAATACCTAGTAACATAGTAACCTATATACTGAGGGCTATAAAATTAAGCAATGGATAAAATACTTGTTATATATAAGCTTAACTCTCTACTACAATATTCTAGGGAATGACATAAAAATAACTATTCTGAAAATTTCATATATAAAATCATTGCTGTATTATTTATAAAGATCTAAACATTATCCATGTTTAACAAAATATTCAATACAAAACAAAATCATTACAAAATGAAGCCATAGAAATTTATAACTGGAACTAACAAATAATATAACTCAGTTGCCAATATATTAGTCAAATCCCATATATAATTTATTACCATTTAAACAATCATTATTTAAAATTATAAATATAATTTTAATAATAAAGATTATATATTTCATAATCTGTATTAAAATGTGACATTTATAAAATAAAATAAACTATCATTTATTACATCTGTATTATTTTTCAACATTAACCTTTTTGATGTCAATATCAACTTGTAAAACCTTTGTCTAATTTTTGTATTGGTCCATTACTTAAATCTGAGAACTATTATTCATCAGTTTCCTTTCCAGTCAGTTTCTATTGATAAAATGTTAATCTAAAATCCACAGAATTGTTTTAAATCAGCTTCTAAAAATTCAATAATTTTAGATTCAAATTGGTTAAATGTAACAAAAAATTAAAAATAATGTTAATAATGAAAGAAAAATATAAGATAAACATTTAAAAAATAGCCAATAGTAAAGAAGAGAATTATATTTCAACCAATCTATGTGAATGCTGTTTATAAATTATGATGTCTCATTCCGTTCTGTAGCAGTCAACATTATTCACTTTTCTTGAAGAGCAGTCACTTTCCCATGATTATTTTTTTTGTAAAATTAAAAAAATTTCAAATCAAACTTTATATTTCAATAAAATAATGTAAAATCTTAAATATGAATGTAAAAAATTATGATAAATATATTTATTTGTGTTCAAAATCAATTATGAATGCGTAAAACATTTTGTTTTGATTTCTGACTTTGTCATTTAGAAATGCCTGATATGCAAATTACAGTCAGTAGTGGTCAACCACTTGTCTTGAAGAATGGTCACTTTCCCACACCTATTTTCTATGTAGAATTTAATATTTTTCGAATCAAACTTTATTTTTCATAAAGTAATGTAAAATCTTAATTATGAATCTAAAAAATTACAATAAATATATATACACATACAAAATCAATTATGAACATGTAAAACATTTTGTTTTGATTTATGACTTTGTCATTTAGAAATGCCTGATATGCAAATTATATTCAGTAGTGTTCAACCACTTGTCTTGAAGAGCAGTCACTTTTCCACACTTATTTTCATTATAAAATTTAAAATTTTTTGAATCAAACTTTATATTTCAATAAAATAATGTAAAATCTTAATTATGAATGTAAAAAATTATGATAAATATATTTATTTACATTTGAAATCAATTATGAACATGTAAAACATTTTGTTTTGATTTCTGACTTTGTCACTTAGAAATGCCTGCAGCACAATTTCCAGAGTCGGCAGCCACCGAATCAGAGAAAAGAGGTTGGCCTACACACCAATATGCAGCAATGAAAATTGATTTTTTCTCCAAAATATATCATCATACATGGACTTTTTTAGAATTTTAATTTTAAATTTTGAATTTCTTTTAAAGTAAGCCTAGAATGAAAATATGATCAAAATTGACCAAGAGATGGTACAAACAATGCCCATGAACTGTAAATAACATGAATGAGAACTAAATGGAGTAAGATCTAATCGAATTTAACAGCAGAGTGGTTATATTTAAAGCATTTTGAAAATATTACTTGCATATTGCTTTGATAATTATGTGCATAGTGATCAATTCAGTATTTAAGAATTGACAATGTAAAATAATTAATATCAGCATAATATTTGTGTAAAAAAGTATTATAAATAAAAAATATTTAATAAAGATTCATAAGTTTTGTAATTTTAACTTGTTTATCAATAAAAAATGTTAACATTATTCAAATTTAAATTAAAGCAGATGATTCTTTTATAATGGGACTTCATTTGAAATATAAGATATGTCTTAATGAAGATGTAGAAAAAAACCATGATTTTGCAGCAGTTTATGGTTAGAAATTAATCCTATTTATGGTAAATGAAATATGAAGAAGTAGATTATCCATTTGAGTCATAATTCCCAAATTCTTGGGGCAAAAATTATTTATTTACAAGTTCATTTTAAGCATTTTAAAATCCAATGTTTTTCTTTTAAATTCAATAGCCTACAATTTTGTTCACATGATCAAGACAGTTTTGTTGACAAGAAATCATTTTTGGCTACTTGCCAATAGAAGAATAAATAATGCTTCAGTCTATTTAAAAATACATTTAAAACAAATAATTGTCAATTCTTTAAAATTAATATTTTAAAATTAAAACTTGAATTTCTTTTTTACTTTATCATTTAATAAAATATTTTTAATGCCTTTAAATAAAATAGTAATACCAATTTAATATTTTTAATTTCTTTCTATATATTTAATTAAGTTATACAGCAATTAAATATATTCCAAAGGAATATATTATTTCAGTATATAACACAACATTTTGAGTGATATTATTCTTGATAATACTAGCATGTGAATCGATTTTGGAATTTTAGATTCACAAATATTAAATTTTAGCACTCTAACCAACTGAGCTATTCTGCCAAAGATAACAATCAGTTGATATTTTTTTATATTTACCTATAAGGGTCTTCCTGATTTCTTCACACTTTCATACATTATAAATTATCACATTGGGTTGACATATGAGGTTATTTGCCATTGTTATGTGAGCAGCTTCTTTGAATTTTCTTCTTTGTATTTTTTCTTCTCTATCCAGTATTTTTGTATTTTCCCAAGCAAAAATATATTCATTGGTACATACATGGTCTTCTACTTTAGATTCATCTGTTTTTTCTTTTCTAATCATCAGTTTGTGCTCTTTCAATTGCTTTTCAATGGTTAAACTAGTTTCACCCATATAATATATCTTACATATTAACATGGTATTTCATATATACAATTTTTATTTTTCAGATTTTCAAGTTGGGATTTTATAGATGTTAGAATTTCTTTCAATACAACATGAAATTATTCCAACAAAATCAAGGAATGGCCATTGTCACCTCTGATTAGTGACATTAATATGAAAAAATTTGAAAACAAAACCACAAATACTATTCTATATTCACTTAAATTTTGGCTTCACTATGATAATAATACATTTGGTGTATGTCCATATGGTAAAGTATTATTAGAAATATTCTGGACACATATAAACAACATATAAACATCCCCTTTTAATTAAATTCACATTAGAATCAGAATAAGAACAAAGATTGGAATTCTTAGATGTTCTTGTGTCAAGATTTCTTCATAGAAAAATCAAAAGTACAGTCTATAGAAAACCCACATTCATAGAAAAATACTTAGCATTTACATCAAATCACATCAGAAACACAAAACATGGAATTATACTATCACTGTGAAGCAGAGCGAAAACAGTTTGTTCAGAAAACAGTTATTTGGAAAAGGAAAAGATCTATATTAAACAAACTCTCTTGAAGTACAGTCATCAATCAACTGTCATTAAGAAAATATTAAATAGATAACAAAAAGAAACATCAAAAGAAAAATATATATATAAAAAATATTGGTACTCTAGTGTAACCATAAATACCAGGAATAGCAGACAAACTAAAGAAAATCTGCAATTAATATAACATCAAATAGCTCTCCAAAGTCATCCCTCAATATGAGGAATTCTAATATCTGCAAAATCTAAATTTGAAATATTTAAAAAAAACAAAACTGCATCTATGAAATATTACGTGGATGTGAAAGAACTTATATTGGTGAGACTAGTCACTCGATTGAAAAGCAATTGAAAGAGTGCAAACTGATGATTAGCAAAAGAAAACAGATGAATCTAAAATAGCAGACCATGAATGTATCATTAAACATATGTTTGATTGGGAAAATATAAAAATATTGAATAAATAGGAAAAAGTACAAAGAATAAAATTTAAAGAAGCTACGCACATGACAATGAAAAATAACCCCATAAGTCAATCTAATGTGACAATACATACTGTCTGGAAGTTACTATCTTAAAAAGATGAAGAAATCAAGAAGACTCATAGGTAAGTATATGAAATTTCTATTGACTGTTGACTTTAGCAAAATAGTTCGATTAGAGCATTATCTTAAAAATCAATATTATGAATCTAAAGATTCAGGTTCCATATCAATGCTAATATTGTCACAGATCAGGCCAGAAATACCTAAATAAGAGAGAATAACATCACTTGAAATATTGTGTTAACTACTAATCTATGTGCTACTACAAACATTGAATGTATTTAGAAATTTTAAATAAAATTTGAATTTTTCTAAAGACATTCAATATTTATTATTAGATGTTGAAAACAGTCCAACATATAATTGACAATAATCAATCATTTAATCTGTTTTGTTTGCTTTTTTTTAAATAGATTTTTCTAATTTATGTTTTTTTTTTTAAAAAAAAATAATGCTGCATAACCAGAGGTGACATTTTTTAAAAAAATATTTCAATTAAGACTATTTATTTATTAAATTGTTCTATATTTTTCAATTTTTTTTTTTAAATTATAAAAGTTATAATAATCTTACAATTATTTTTTTAAAAAAACATTAAAAAAAAAAGACACAAATAAAAACTGTTTGAACTTCTTAGAACGAATACTAGAACCCTGTACCTACGTTGAATTTGATTGTATTCTAATTCATATTTATTCATAAAGTAGGGAGTTTTCTAATATACTGTATATATATTCAGCAATCATCTTTGTTTTAAAATAAATCTATGTACATTCATTGTTGTTGACTTCGTGATATGATTATTTATTAACTTATCCTTATCAACATTGCGGACCGTAACTTAGTGTTGAACATGGGTGTTGATGTTAATGATCTGTAATATTACGTAGAGTAATGAGAGTGAAATATACACAAACATATATACATCTGTATACATACATATTTAGCATAATAGATGACTGAATCTATTTTTTCTGGATTTTAGTAGAATATTTTTAAATAAGGGTTAAAATTAAAATTTTAATAAACTATACATACCATTTCATACTTTTTTAAATATAATTACGCTATATAGGTTAGATATGTTTTATTCATCATAAAATATTATTATTATTATCAAATATGTTCATAACTACTCTAAAATAGTTAAGAGCATTTTAATCATAGCACATCTCATTCTTACATGAATGCATTGAATCAAAAAGTCTAGCATATAGGAGTCTAAAAAAAAACAGGTATACTAAGACAATATTTATATTTTGATTTTCATTATCCGCTCAAATTTTACAAATTGGTTACATACTGTATATTATTCCGAGAATATTTTTTTATGTGTATGTAGTACATATATCAGAAATATGTAAATAGATACCTTAAAATTTTTAGCATATTTCAAATTCTAAGTCTAATAAGTAAACTATAGTAGTTCATTTACCGAATTTTTACTACATTACTCTCCTGGAAGAGGAAGATGACAAGAGTCTAATGAACTCCTTGATGTATAAAGACTAAAAAGAAAAATTGGCAAACTTTCCTAATAAATATTTTGCGGAAATAAAAAAGATCCCGTGAAATCCCTGTTAATAAATTAACTTGTATTTTATTTTATATTTATTTATGAACTTTGAACTTTCTCGTGCAAGCAAATAAGCAGATTCACACGATGTAAACATAGTTTTCGGTCTTATTTATGTATATGTTTATTTGTCGTTTACCTTATTCACCTATAAAAATTTTCATTTTAATTTATAAAGAAAGAAAAAAAGGGCCTATATAAGTGAATACGTCTATTTTCTCACATAAGAAAGTATATAGTTAATAACTGAATGCAAAATAAAGTAGTTAATTTATTACGAAGGATTTCGCGGGATATTTTTTTATTTTCAAGAAATATTTTTTAATAGCGAGATTTTCATTATTTTTTTGAGTTTTATATATTAAAGAGTTTGTCAAGCATTGGTAGTCGAGAGGTCAGCGACGGCTGCTTTACAAGCAGTTGTCCCGGGTTAGCGGGTTCGCTTCCCGGCTGATGCTGTGACACATGAGAAAAAAAAAAGAGTTCATTAGACTCTTGTCACATATGCACACACACAACCCAAAGTGATTCTGTGAAAATACGGATTAATGAACTTATTTATAGTTTAGATAATAATTTAAGCTTTTACTACATTATTTATTAAAATATTATAAAATATTTTAAGTATTATTTCATTTAAATACGTGTGATGTGTATAAAGAAATATACTAACATTATCAAAATAAAGTTCAATGATTAGGTCAGTTTTAAAGAGTCGACTAAATAAAATGTAAATATAGTCTTAATAGGCATAGTTTTCTTTCAAATTTGGGACCTAAAAGGTTTTTTTCTCACTTGACCCGTGCGGTTAAGCACATTGGTAATGTGGCTGATTTTAGTGCTGAATATTCCTGTACTGATATGTAAATATACAAAGTAAAAAAAAAAAAATAGTCAAGTGAGTTAAACTATTGGCTTAAGGTGTCACATGGATGCTAAAATGGCACGTGACATCCCAAGATAATATTTATAAGGTTTATTTATTTCATTTGTTTGCGCCTTATTATTTTACTATTCCATTTTCATATATTAATAAATGAAATTGCCTTTTTTTTTTTCTATGGAGATTTTTATATACTGAATTGATTTTATTTTTTACTTTTTTGCAAAATGGAACTTGGATAAAGAGAAAAATTATTCAGATGGAAGTCAATCTCCAACAATGCGCTATTTCTTAAATATTATAAATCTCCAAGCATGGTAAGAATTTAAAAAACTTAATGAATCACTTAAGTTTAGAGCGTACATTCTTGCAGACCATGCTTAAATCAGGGCTCGAATCTATTGTGTGGCCCAAGTCCTGATTTAAACATGGTCTGCAAGAATTGGTGTATATAGAATGTACGCTCTAAACTTAGGTGATTCACTTAACTTTTTTAAATTCTTACCAGCGGGAGAGTGCGTGGAGATTTATAATATTATCGGAGATTGACTTCCCTTTGAATAAGTTCAAAGTTTTCAGCGCTTTATAATAATAGATAAAGAAAAAAACAAAATTATTTTAAAATATAACAAAAACTATAAAGCCATGTGGAAGATAATCTAAAAAAAGTGAAAGATTTTTTTTCTTTTGGTAAATAAGTATATGTTAGAACACATTTTTTTCCAGATTGATTTAGTTATCATTTATTTGATAAATCACTTACAATTTAGTTGTTAGCAATTAGCTTTCAAGAATGAGAATTCATGCTTTTCATGATTATATTTATATCATAAAGCCAATATTAATTTCAAGTTATTTTCAAAAGCATCCAGGGGTGAATCATCACTTAATTCCAATGTTTTTAAAATTTGAAACTATAATTGATAAGAAAACACATATTTATATATCTTATCATTAAATATTTTAAAAATACTTTAAGCAATTTTCTGAAAATTATTTCTACAGAAAATTTTAAATAAGGCTTTAAAAATTCAGTCAGTCATTCTAAGAAGCGAACTGGTGTAATAAATGTATATATACTTCCTACAGCAGGGCAAATTTCTCTCCAACAGCCATCATAAAGATACAGCAAACATTACTCACTCACGAAGAGCTTATCAATTTTCAATGGAACATTTTATCAGTCTTCTATGTATATTCTATAACTAGTTAAGAATAATTGGATATCCATTTTCCATCCAATATTGTATGGTTAAATAAGATGTAATATGTTGGACTATTTCCATCATTTATGAGTGAATATTGAATGTATAGAAAATTTTAAACTTTATTTAAACTTTTCAAATACAAACAACTTTGTATTTGAAAAGTTTAAATAAAGTTTAAAATTTTCTATACATTCAATATTCACTCATAAATGATGGAAATAGTCCAACATATTACATCTTATAATATACCATCATTACAAACCTTCAGACAAATGTATGGTTAAATAGTTTGTAAATTCTAAAACTGATTGCAACCAAATTAAAAGTTCAAATTTTAAGAAGCTAGATCCGATTTTAGATCTTCCAAAAGAAAAGAAAATATGCTACAACTGCATTATAAATTCTGTAAATATATATATATATTCTAACCCAGTATTTTATTTGTTTCTAACTCTTTATTTATTAGTTTAGTTTATTTGCACTTGTTTATTTAATTTTTCTGGTTGTTGTTAAGGCAACCAAAATAAAGCAACATATCCATTAATTTTCCAATATGATCTAAAATACTTTTCATATAATACAATTGTACATTCAATTCTCTTAAGCCATGCCACGATTGTAATAACAACAATAATTGATCACTTATTAATTTAAAGAATAATTATAATAATATTAATCTCAGGGTTCTTTGTTTCATGTAAGGAAATGCTCCGCAGTATTGTGTTGTCGCATATGACTGGCATTCTGGTCGGCTATAGGAAACATTTATTTTACTTAAATTCAATGTGTCTTCATCTCTCATATCCACTGCTATATTATTTAAAGAGATGATAATTCTATTCAATAATGACGTATAATTTTGAATAACACAGCCTTTTTTTTTTTTTTTTTTTTCAGAATCTCAGTCAGAATAATAAAAAGACAAGGGTGCTTTTTGTGTCCTTCCATCATCCATGACAACACAATAATATAACTAAGATTTATTACTTAGACAATTTAACTAAATGGGAATGGAATAATGTGCAACCAAAGTTAATGGTTTGGGAATAAATTAATTTATTTTTTTATACAAAGGTGAATGTTTAGTCTTAAGTTTTCAACTCCATAAATAATTATCATTAAACTAAAATATAATGACATATTCCGATCTGCTTAACTTTATTTATCTGGTATATTAAGTTTTTAAGAATTTGGAATGATTTCGGACTCAAGAAAAGGTTTTGCAAATATTGTGCAAACACTTATATTTAGCATATAAAAACAAAAAAATGAATCTACAACAAATTTTAACAAGACTATAATTTATTATTATCACAAAAAAAAAAATATATGAACATTTATTCAATAATCCCATAGTAATACAAAAATATAAAATATAACTGACATTAATCTGTATACTCTTTTGGTTATGGACTAGAGGTTACTACTTCTCCTGTATGCAATCATATGGATTGATTAACTAAAAATACATTTCATTACCAATACATTGTTTATTAAATTTTGATAACCTTGTAGAAGCTTTTATTCAAACTTATTGACTAACTTTTTTTTTTTTTTTTTTTGTTCATTTTTTTTTTTTTTTTTTAAATAATGATTAATCCAATCATATGCAATACGCAAAATATTAAATTTATTTCTAATACATTTACTTTATTTATGGTCTTTAATGGGATAACCTATTCTAATTATAGGCCAGTTATCAGAAGTTACACTTACCATCTTACATTTAACTTAATGCTAACTTAAGTTATGATACAAATTTTATTCATAGTATAATTTTAAAAATGAGTATTATTTAATTACTAACCAGAATTAAATATTGCATTTGAATATTCCTTCAGTAAATAAGCATTTTACAACCACGCAATTTTAATTACTTTCTCCATTGATTTACTTGTCAAATACTAGCAATATTTAGCAGCACAATACAGATATTGATCTTAGTTACTAACGCACTATTTATACTAAAGTGGATCTTGAGGAACTAACACCTCCAATATATTTATCTTGCCCGAACTTTCAAAATTAAGCACAATAATCAACACCTTCCATGGTGGAGCTATCTTTATTTTCACATGAGGAGTATGGAATAACCACGAAGGTTTGTAAAGTAATCTACTACATTAAAATATTTTGGTGGTTTCTTGCCTCTTACTTGGGCATACAATGAACACACACCAAATACAATCCTCTCCTGGGATTTAAACGAATGAAGCATACTAAATGCTAGATAAATTCTTGATCATCCTATCTATGAGAATCGATCACTTGGGCTATAAACATACCCGAACATTATATTTAAAATCTTCCTCTCATGGAAAACAAAGCTTTTGGGGAGATCATTTTTCATCCCACAAAATAAATACATTATAATTATTACCTATGCGAATATTAAGCATATACCAATGCTATATCTGGGCAGGATAAGTAAATATACTGATTATAATAAACTTATGTTACCGTGTATACTTTGATCAACATCTGAAATCAATGGACATCATAGAATAAAAGTATAATAATTTTAATTTTAATAAAGGAACATTCAAAATAGTTGGTAGCATACTATCTTAAACTAAATAAAGTGGATGTGTTATTTAAGAATAATTAGGAATAACTTCCTCAATTAATACAGTATAAATTCGTTTCAAAACTTTAACAAGAAATATTTTGTTATAGCATTTTTTTTTTTTTTTTTAGTTACTTCTGATAATTTTTAATATTTATTTTACCCCTTAAATATCTAAATATTTTTCTTTTACGTATCTAACATACAAAATTTCTACCTACAATTGTATGTAATAATTAAAACATATTTTATAGATTTTTTTTTTTTTTTTTTCCGTGTTAAATATCAACTTAACCTATAATAATTATATTAAAACATACCTTTGTCATTACAAGGCTATTAAATATCACTTGACCATACAGACTTTAATCTATGTGATATAAAAAAAAATACATATTATTTATAACTTAGTTTTAAACAATCATTAATTAACAAGTGCATACTCTCTCATTAGAAAATGTTTTTCTGTTGAGCAATTGGTCCAGGTGAAGAGCTTTATCCAGTCGTATTTCACGAAGCAAGTTTAAAAACAATAAACGCATGGTATTATTTCCTTTAAATAAAAGTTTTCTCTTATTTTGTGCGTTTAATAAATTAGGTAAAGAAATATATAGCAGAATTGAAGATTAATTCTTACTTGAATTAAACTACTACAATTTTGGGATCCAAGAAAAAAAAATAGACTTCTAACATAGACGAATATTTGACTATAGACGATAAACATACACAATATTTTTTTTTTTATTGACGATACATATACTTATTAGCTAGCTTACTTATGGACGAAAATGCGCAATTTTCCGAGAGATTATTATGATAATAACTGCAGTCAATTTACTTGTACATGAAGTTTGAATAACTCCAACTGATGTGTATAATATATCATTTATTTTTATCATTAAGTCACTAAGATATTTGGTTTTGTTCATACTTTAGGAATTATAAATTTTTTTTAACGGTAACTTCTCCGTAAGAATGCCCCTATATAACTTTTCCTATATTTACTCTGAGAAAGTTTATATTCTTTTTTATATATATTTTTTAAAAAATATACAGGTGCATAATTTAATCTTATTTATCATTATTATTATTTCCAGACAATTCTTGGTGAATAAAACATATTTTAACGTATGTAACTACATTACTTGTAAAGGCAGACAATATTGAGAAAGAGCGCGAAAATGTTTCTAGTTGATTTTCCTTGGTTTCAAAATATTTCTTTCAATTATTATTTTTTTCTTTCTATACCAAGAAAATATCAATAAATGACATAAAGTTACTAAATAATTCTTTCTTTCTTGGAAATTATTTATCTTCCTTAATTTAGACATAATAACACTTTTCGTGACTCTTTTAGTTACATCTGTCATTTTTGAACTTTAGCGCGAGACAATAAATTTTTAAGTATAAAAGGTCTTTAAATAGGTAGATGGCAAAGAAAATCAGGATATCTTATCAAAAAAATTTAGCCACACATTATATTATCAAAATTTTACTTTGATTACATTTATTTCTGCAAAATAAAATGAAAAAAATTGAGTTACCAAATTTCAGCACTGTTCCTTCCTTGAAAACTAAAAGCAGACTATATATTTTATTTTTTTTTACTTTAGCGACCTCTTCCAGAAAAATAATTATTTGATTATAATATAAACAAAAGAAAGGAAAAACCTATTACAATCATATAGTTTTAGTATTATTTACCTGGATTACAAAGTAATTTGACAATATAAAAAATAATAATAAATACATTAAATTAACAATCAGTGATGTATAATTCTTTAAACATTATATATATTTTTTTTTACAAAAGGAAATTACCAGAAGTTATTGTGCTTTATGATAAGACACTCATCTACTCCCCTCTCTACCCATCCAAAATCAATTACTGTTTAGCTTTTATACCATATTAATTTGCTCTAATTATTAATATCTCAATTAAATTATTCATGTTATCTCTTTCAAAATGACATTGAGTTATTAAATCTATTAGTTATTCACCCAAAACATGCCAAAGTGAGTGAATAGCATACTTTATTAATCAATTATTACTATTATTATTTTATCTTTTTATTTCTCAAAGAATAGCATTGTTCTCCTGCAGAAACAATGCCAAGTAAACCAAGTGTCAATAACACTAGGTTACAATATATATTGTAACAATCCGGAGAAAGACGACTTCACGTAATCTGCACTATGGGGCGCCATCTAGACATTTGAACCTAGAAAAATTTATAAAGTAGGCAAATACGTAAGTCAAAAAAAAAAAAATTTTTTTTTTTAATATTTTGGTTCCGGTCGTTAGCCCATGTCACTAGCTCAGGGAGTAGCAGAGATTTAATAATATCATATCTTATCTAATTAGATTTCAACATTAAAAAATAAATAAAATAAGCCACTGCCAGTAATTAGCATACAAACATTTATTTATGCACATATATATAAGATTTAAAATTATTTTAGTATTAGTTTTACATTTTAACATTTAACATTATTTTTAACTTTGATTTTTGACTTTAATTTACATTTAATTACTATTATATTCTAATTTTACATTTTAATTAAGTTCGCACAGACAAATTTATGAAAGCTTGTTTATAATGTTGAATATAGATCGGTTACATAGATTTCACAGTCAAAAACATTTCAAAGTAAACATAAACGATCAAAATACAAAATTATTGATTACTGACAATTGCGGAGGGAAATTTATACGTAACCCAATAGTATTCACCATAAGATACTTGCATTGTCACCAATAACTTAAAAGACATCCAAATAAATACATTTTAGATACTCACCATAAGGTATCATTATTTATCGAATGTCTATATATTTTGATCAAATATGAAAACCCAAAACATACTTAACCGATAACCAATCCATGCAAGCGTCTATAAACAACTTAAATTTAATGCATTTTTATTTAGGGTCAAGTATGAATAGACCACATAGATTTGCATTTGAAAATAAAATATTCTGTCCCTATTTAACCTTAGGCTAAAATTCGCAGTCAAACTGGCATCAATCCATCTGATACATCGATGTATTCAATGTAATACGGAATACGGCAGCACCAAAAAGGTTAAGAGAAGATATTGACTCTCATTAGACAGGAATATTACTTCTATCTAACGAGAAGAACAATAAAAAAAAACTCCATAGAAAGGAACTGCGCTCTGCGTCTTATAATTCCTTCCATAGGCAAAACGGGAGAGTGCGGCGTATGAAGCGATTCTGCCAGTAGCGAATCTCCGACTACATCTACTAACTACATCAATATATCCAATCCATTGACCCAATCTAACAACGACACAAATAACCTAAGATTACCCTCCCCTAATATAACTTTACAAATCTATACAGCCATTCATGCCCGACTTAAGTTTAACATTTATATAATTAATTTAACGAAAAACAAAAAAAAAATCATGATAAAAACTTAAAGAATAAAAAATAAATAAATGGAAATGATTTTACATAAATAAGAAAAAAAAATACATCAAATAACACTATTAATAAAGAATTTAGTTTGGTCAGATAGGATTCTATTTGTAACAATTAAATACTAGGAAAGTTTAAAATTTAAAGTTCTTAGTGTTTTCAAATTAATATTGTTCGTTATATCTTAGAAAGTTCTTACGGTTTTAGAAATGTTCATCTTTTACAGTTGCTTGCCATTTGAAATCCAGCGTTAAATTTCCCGATGATCCTGTGGTCCTCTGAATATAAGAAAAGCGATGTTTCATTTTTCCATTTTATAACAACTGAAGGGATTGAACGTGCATCCTTCAATCTCTTCTCCCGCACCTCCGCACTAACATCTATCTGTCACATCGTAATAATCATAATAACTCACTGATTAATAATTTCCAAATTTTCCTTTTATACGTATTCGAAGGATTGACTTGGCATTATGTCATCGATGTGATGATCCTTTCGCTGAGGTCCGATTTCCCGATGGATTTCTTTCATTGGCTATTTGTTTCTATTGTTCCCCTATCTGACCGATGTTTTTACATTTAAATGCCCAAGGCTGGTTTACATTTGACTAATTAAATTTATCATTTCCATTTCTGATTAATTAACCTGTTTTCCAAATCAAAGATATATTTAAAGATAAATTTAAAGATATAATTTTATTTCCAAATCTTTTTAAAATTTAGTTTTAAAATACTTTTTCTTTAATAAAGTTTTATTTTAATAATTTTTCATTATCTGTGCGATTTAATATATAAGAGTTTAAGATGATATTTAATTTCAATTTTTAATTCTTAAAGAAAATTTTTAAATGCGAACTTTTTAATTTACTTTCATGTTTAATAAATAAATAAAAAAACAATGTAACGAACGTCTGTGCTCGTTACAATATATATATATTGCAACGTAAAAAAAATGATATGAGCATAAAGGAAATATTAAATATGAGGGAATAGTTGTGCAGATGTTTTATTTAACATATATAAGATTCTAACTCCAGTTTTTTTATTAATAATTATGATATTCCTAGTATATAAAGATCATATTGAAGAATTGTAAAAGAAACATTATGTTATATAATTTGAAAACCAAATGAATGCAACATATTTTCTTAACTTTAATCTACAGTTAATTTGTTATAACATTAAATAATATTATCACTAGATATAAATTTTTAATTGTTTTTGCAAAAAACTTGTTTTTTAATGCAAATATGGTAGAGATGCTAAATAAAATACTAAGGAAGATATAACAAAATTAAATGCTTTACAAAATTGCTCCTGGTTAGAAATGAAAAGATATAAAATTCCAAACAGGTTCAGCTTATTAATAATTTTTATTAATTGTTCATTAGACCAGAGATTATCCAATAACGAATAATATTTCTGTAATGTAATTTTCACTATACCACTCTCATGCAAGGTTTCTATCTACTTGTAACACATTGTGGAGGATGTAATTATAAACTTATGATCAAAGTCCTGAAAAAGATCTATGATCCCCAAAATGCACATTTCATGCTGAACCAGACTCATCAGTTGACCCAGACTATATCTTTATCATTGTTCAGTGTATAGATAGATCGAAAATTACTACAGTTTATTTAATAAATGTAAAATGTGCTTCCCTCACAACCTTGAGACAAATCACTTATTGAAAGTATATTAAAAAATTTTATTAGTCATTCATTAGACTAGAGATTATTCAATTTCTGTAGTGTAATTTTAATTTACTTTTATATGAAAAATACTTTGATTAAATCGAATGTTGTTTTTAATTGTTAATCAGTAAAAGTTACACACTATGAAATATTCCAGTATAGAAAAAATAGAAAGTTTATATGAATGAATGTGTAGGTGAGTATGTATTGTATTTGTATTTTTACAAAATGCAATAAGAAAATTTAAAATTTAATAAATATGAAAAGCTATAAAAAACGGAAATGGGGGGGGGGGGACAAGGATATTTATTAAAAGAAAAAAAAACATCAAGTGGAATGCTAGAAAAAAAATATTTTCAAATATATGGCAGAAATCAGTGCTATATGTAGAATGTAATTAAGGTAGGAAGTTAAAGAAGCTCCTTGTTATTCAAAGACAATCTGGTTGCTCTTGATTTTAAATGGAAGAAAGGGGAGGGAAGTGGACCTTTAAATATAAATTATATCAGCTAAGAATTTAAAATATCATAAATGTATATAAGAATCTGAGTAATTTAGAAGAGAAAATTTTACAATTATGAATGCTCTAAGATTGAAAAACAAGGAAGATGTAGAAAAATGGTAGCATTTGGATTAAAATTCACTCTCCGGGAGGTTGCCAAATATGCAATCTTAGATGCAGTTCAAGAAATATCTTAATGGAAAAAAATAATTAAATTTGCTTTAAACTCAACGTGAACATAATAGACATATTACAATGGTTCTGTGAGTTTAAATTTCAACAAAAAACAGTAATGTACATTATGTTAAATATCTATCAAAATTTATCTCCTATGAATATATAAGCATATACTGCTTTTACAATGAGATCAATTGGTTCTCCTTATAGATCAAAAATCTCCTATAATAAATAAGAAAAAATAATAATTGGTTTCCCTAGAATCAATATATATATATAATTAAAATTACCATTAAAAATATAAACTTAAAATTATAAAAAAAAAAAAAAGATAACTAATGAATAAATATTTTACAATTCAATACAAAGTATAGTTTGCTACAAAGGAAAGATTAATTATACTACAAACTAACTACAGCTTAGCAGATGGCTATGTCATCATATTGATGGCACCAAATAAAGTCAAATTTGCAAGTGAGGAAGAAGAAGCAGAGAAAGAATATACAAAAGGTAATTGATATTTAATTAATAGATTTACATTTTCTACTTGTGTGATAAAGCAATACATTTTTTTTATTTATTGCATAGGTGTTGTTGACGCTAAACCACACCTTCTTACATTTTCTCTTTCGATCGATTGTTGCGCTCAGTGCAAACTACTTTGATGTTAAGTGGATCGTGGTTGTGACCACAATCGATTTCATGCTTCAGGAGCACTGACTATATATAAATGTTGTCTAATCTTATGGGCTATTGATGCAAGATTGACCGTAATAAATTGCATTGTAAGTGGGTTCGTTGTAACTGATTTTGCAAATGATTTGGAGAGCCTGCTTCAGAGGCAATCTGTCTTTACTAAATAACTGATTTAGATTAGGAGGAATTTTGAAACTAACATTAAATGATTGTGAGAAAATAGTCTTTTATATTTGCTATATGCTAAAATTTGACTTTATTTGATCCTATGAATACGACATGCTCAGACAAAAGCGGTGCTAACCTATAGTTAATTTGTGGGTTCTTAATCTTTCCTTTGTAGCTAACTAGCTATTAAATTACAAAATAAAAAGGAAAGAAGTAAAGTTTATAGAGTTACAGAATAAATGTTTTATTGCACATAGTATTATTAAAAAAGTAATAACCCAGATATAAATATAATGTATATGTAATTTTTTTTCTTAATGATAATTTTATAATTTAAGGCTGCCATTTTAAATTCCAAGTAAGACGAGATTGATATTTCCCTAAACTACTATTTCAGGCATTAAAATAATGCATGTTCGCTTCCCGGCCGATGCTTTGACATATGGAAAAAAATAAAAACAAATGTGATTTATAATTTAAATATTATTTTGTCAAGCGTTCGAAGCCGAGAGGTCAGCGCAGCTGCCTTGCAAGCAGTTGTTGCGGGTTCGTTTTCCGGCCGATGGGGAAAAAATAAAGCATATATAAATGAATGTAATTTACGTTTTAAAATTTATTGCACTTTAAGTTGAATCATCAATACATTTTGTTTTTTATGATTATAATAGTCAATAAAACTTAGAATTTTTTTTTTTTTGGCAATCGTGTTACTATTATTTTTTAAATCAACTATGCGCCTTTTTTTTTTTATATGAATGCAGTCATAATAAAATTAAAAAAGTATCAATAAATATAATATATAATTGATTTTTGTAGTTTTAATAATATAAATGATTAAATCTTTCTTTTGTTTTTTAACCAATATTATTTGCCCTTAGAGTGGATGTGTCTTTGTCTGGGAGAAATTAAAATTTCTATAAATACAAAATATTAATTAGAAATTTTAATTTAAAAAAATGTCGAGATGATATATGTATTTTGTTGTATATGATTAAAGTTTGTTTTTAATTATGTACGTAATGAAATTTATATTTCTGGGGGGGGGGGGGGCATTTTTTTACGTTTGTGATAAAAACCACTTCATCACATTCCCCTCCTTTTTTTTTAACCAACAAACATAGTTAAGATTTATTATGATGGTATTTTTATCTTGGATGGAATGATCGTTTAAGAGAAGATTAAATAAAAATGAATTGAGTGATATATTTGAGTAAATGTACTGTTTAAAAATTTATTTTTAATATAATTTTTCATTATATATGATCAAGATTTTTATGTACCTTACTGGATAAAATTTGTATTTTGTTATTGTTGTTACTTATGATGAAAGTTTTATTTACTTTTGATGTATTCCAAATTATAGTATAAACCTACTGTTTCCCAAACTTATTCTATTACGAGCACTTTACAAATCCTAAAATTTTAACGGAAGACTTTGGTTTTTGTATAGAAGATTAAGTTAGAATTTTTCAGTTTTAGAAACAAATAACATAAATAAATACAAGAGTTAAAAAACAAAATAAACATTTATTTCGAAATATTATGGTAGTTATAACGATAAAACACAACTTAGTATAATATTTCAAATCATACAAGGTTACTAATTTACCAGAATTTTATATTTTTCCTTAAAAAACTTATTAACCTTCAATGGAACACCAGTGTTCAAATACAACATAGTTTGAGAAATGCTGGTATAGTCTATCTTACATGGATACTGAATAAAATTGAGTAAAATACATTATTCATATTTCTAATTATTTTATATTACAATTTATTTTATTATTATTATTATTATTATTATTATTATTATTATTATTATTATTATTATTATTATTATTATTATTATTATTATTATTATTATTATTATTATTATTATTATTATTATTATTATTATTATTATTATTATTATTATTATTATTATTATTATTATTATTATTATTATTATTATTATTATTATTATTATTATTATTATTATTATTATACTCTATAGTACTATATAATCCAAAGATATTTTATTATTTTGTATAATGAGTAAACTTTGTTCTGCATTTTTTTTGTTGGTGATAAAAATTACCATTTTATCTTAAATAGATGACATTGCTTTTATAAAATCACCAGGCTATGATTTCATTAATCTTACAAAACGACCATTATATTTTAGAAAATGATGAAAATTAAAGGAAGAAATCGATTTAAAATAAAAAAAATCATTATAGCAAGTATTTGACTGAAAAATCGAAATGATGTAAATTGATGATTGCTATGGCAAATTCTCATATAAAGATCTTTCATATGATGATCAAGAGAGGAGTGTACAAACATTTGGAGTAAAATAGAATGAGTAATTTATTTGTTTTCTTATTTTTATTACTTACTTAAGCTATTATACATATACATTTGCATGCAAACATTCACGTATACTCATAAACATATACTGTAAACAGAAAAATTAATTAAAAACTTCAGTAATTCGGCTAAAAAGTTTAAAATATTAATAGAATTTATTCAATTTTAAAACATAAAAAAATTATAATGAAGTTAAAATAAATGAAGTAAATATGAATAGGAAAATAATTTAATGTAACTTATTAATGTCTATATCTATATGAAATAAGTATAGAATATTAATAAAAGATTACCTGAGGATTTTGCTTTTAATTTTCCATTTACATAAGGCAAACTAAACTATCGATTAATTAATCTTTAAACATCGTGATTACATAACAATAAAGTTTTGAAAAGTATCTCTTATTCATTTTCTTTCTTTGCATTTTTCATTTCTCCAGCTTCTACATAAGTGTATCCAATTGCACCCAAAATCAGCACTCCAAGGAGAAGATAGAGTTTGGCGTTGATACAGATAAAGCTACTTGTGGCATAAGCTATAATGTTTCCGGCATATTGAAATATGGCGCAGTTGGAAAATGCTGCCTCGTAGTTATCGGTGAAAATAGTGCAATGTAGAGCTAGGAAAAAAACAACAACAAATAGATATTATCACAAAATAACAATAACAATGCATGTGTATGTTAAATGCATGCAGGCTCACTGAATTTGGTGCTGTTTCATTATATGGAGGAGGGGGGTAACATATTTCAGCATCAAAAATGATGTAAAGATAAATGCCAGCATAAATGATTCATTTTCTCATTAGAGCTTCACACATAACACCAAACCAAGTTTTTTTTGTATTGCACAATGTTTCTCTTCAATTAATAAATCTATTTTTAGATTAGAAAATTTAACATTTGTACATATATATATAACTTTCTTTAAACAGTTCATGTGATCGCTTTTCAAAAAATTATAAAAGTCCTAAAAAGAAACCCATGTAAGATAGATCGATAAAATAAAGAAACTTTCTAGGGTACTATGGAGGAAAGAAGCTAGGGTTTGGAAAAACTGGATTAAATTTAGAAAAACCTTCATCCTGCAGTAGATATATAGTGGTCAAAATAGCCTATTATAAAACAAAGACTTTTCCAACTGTTCCCCTGTAAAAAAAGAAGCCTTACTCATTAAACTTTGTAATCGATATGTGGTTAGTTAGTTTGACTATTTACAAAGCTCTAAGCCTAATTGCTATCCTCAAGGAAAGTTAAAATTTTACCAAATTATGATTCAAATTCAGGTGATACCATAGATGGATATACTATCTCTAGAATATAGGGTTTTTAAAACACATGCATATATATATATATATATATATATATATATATATATATATATATATATATATATATATATATAACTATACAACTAGATATACTTATATATTAATCTATAAAAAGTTTGTTTCTGTTGAAACTTTGAAGGAAATTAAAATTTTTCAAGCATAGTCTATTTGTTGAGAGGTTTGATATTGAAAATAGTACTAGAATTTAGTTTCTCTTTTTTTCACATTTTAGCTAGGAAGAAGGAAAGAGAACTGTTATACAGTGAAAATAGAATAACATTTATAGAATATCAACGTAAATTATAGGTTAAAACATTTAATATAATATTGGATTTTGAGTGAAATTTAGAATTTCAGTCCCTTATACAGTATATAATTATTGAAGTAGTGGTTATTGTGCTTATGTAATATTTTCATAATCTATGCTTCAAATCTGAACAAGTTTGAAGACATTTTTTAAATAGCTGAAAATTTTGTAAAAAAGCTTAACAATTTATTTTAAATGTTCAGACCATAACAAGAATAAAAGTTGGTCAAGTGAGCATCAATAGTACCCTAACTATAAACAAAAGTATAATTGTAATATTGATGTTGTTTTCATGGTTGTTGTACACTTCAGAGCACTCACATGGTTTATATTCTCGGAATTAAAAATTATTTTAAAAAGCAAATTGTTATTACTACAGATTATTTGAATTTCATTTTTACACATTATTCAAAAAATTAAGAAAAATCTTCTCGATTCACTGCAAAATGTATTTTGTAATATCATGGTCTTTTCATGGTTTATCTTGGTTAAGAAACGTGATAAAGCAAGTGTCAATCTTAAATAATAATATAATTTCAGCATCAACAATAATGTAATGGTAAACAAATCTCAAGGTTAATCTAAAGCCATTTAGCCATCTACTTTAAGTTTAACCATCAATGAACACCAATGATATAATGCTATAAAATCCTCATTTCCATGCTAGTTTCTGAATTTTATCTTTACCAATAAATAAAATCAAACTTCATTTACAATTCTAGAAGCCTTCTTTTACTTTTTTATTCTAGTCAAGATAATAGCTGGAAATTCAAAAACCTATAAGATTTGAATCTAGGCTAACTCATTTGCATAGTTCTATAGATCTAACATCAAATCAATTTTTATATATTTTAGAATATCACTTTTTTTTCCAACTGTAGTCCTATTTAACTTTTTGGCAAAAGAAGTTTATCCCAAGAGCAGTGTCACATGTGCTTATAATATCAGTTTCTTCACTCTACTATAGGATTTACATTGCAAAGGATAAAAGAATAAAAGATTACTTCTGGGTTCATAAGGTCATTTATTCCAGATTTAAATCCTAGTTTTCATTGATTAAGACAAAAGACAGAAGTTAGTTTGGAAAAAATGATACCTCTAGAGTAGAATAAAAATAACTGTTTATGTGATGATGTTGGCATTAATCTAATCCTTAAATAAAAATGGCCACTTTTTAAAAAAAAAGTTGTCTCCATCTTTGGCAGAGTAAAATTGTGGTAAAAGAGGAAAGAAAAATAGAGTAAAAGTTTACATCATTCTTCTCCATAGGTATCTGTGTATTTACAAATTATGTAATAAATATTGCATCATAAAGTTTTTGTATAGTTTTTCATCAATAGAGGATATTCCTTTTTAAGATAGTTGTCCACATGTTATCTTTCAAGAGTGAAAGATTACTTTATAAATTGAGATTTCCTTTTGGTATTAATATTATGTATGCATATATAAATTATTTGGAGTAGAATGATATAAAAGTGCTGCTATAAAATGCAAATTAAATTAAGAGGGATTCCATTTTATTTTAGTTTATACAATGTTATAGAAGTTATAAATTTCATATTAATTAGATTCAGCAAATAATATGTCTTATGTGCATTTCATTTGAATGTTCTAATAAACTCCAGTTTATAATAATCAAGTTTGTCTTCTGCACCTGATTGCCTTTGAAAATAATGCTTTGTCAATAGGTACAAACTATCATGAACAGAAGACAATTTTTTTAATATTTTATAATGTAGCAACATTAGGTTCAACCTCTTAACTTATCAAAATGGTAGAATTACCAAAATTGTTGAGCCTCTATGCAAAGTTTCAAAAAAAGGCTTTTTTAAATATTTATAAAATATACCTTAATACCTTTTGACTATGTATATATAATTAACTCAGGTTATATGTAACTGAACAGGAAATAACTGAAACTTGTAATATGAGTTATATAATGCAAATAAGCTTTCAAAAGACAAATGATTTCACCTGTCACTTAATATTTATTCATTTATAAATGCTTAGTTTATTTAAATGATAAGATCACCATTTAAATACTCAGAGGATCAAAGCAGAACTTTAGTTTAAATAACTTCTAAATATGAAATGAAAACTCAGTTTTAATATCTGTAAATAATAAATAATACAGATTATATGTAACTGAACAGGAAGTAACTGAAGCGGCCCATGAATTATATAATGTAAATATATATATATATGTGGGTACTGAAAAGCTATACACTAAATGTCTAAATGATAAAGACAGTAATACTAATATTTAAGAAATCTGATAAAGATGATATTACAAATTACAGTTATCAGTCTTTTATTAGTTTATACAAAGTCAAGATAATTATAACTTGCCTACAGAGAATTTTTGTTTCTTACCAATCTAAAAAAAAAAGCCTGATTTAAAAATGGTTTTAGTACAGTGCATCACATCTAAGTATTGAGAGAAATTATAGAAAAGACCAATGAATATATGAGTTGTTATTATGTTTTGGATTAGTAGATTATGAAAATAGCATTTGATTCTTTACATATTTCTACAATGATTAAAGTATTGAATCCTCAAGATATAATAATAATGATGATAATAATGATAATAATAATAGTAGTAGTAGTAGTAGTAGTACCTCACCATTTCTAAATTAATATAGCTATTCTAACTTCAAGAAGAAAAAAAGGAAAGAAAAAAAAATTGCTCTACAAAAGAGTTTTGTAACGACTATACAAATCAATTTGTGAGCCACAAATATATCCGTATATAAAACATGCTGGTCCATCTTTCTGTTTATTTGATATTTTGATATAATGGTTTTTAATCACTTCAGCAGAAAACTTTTTTTCTGAAATGCTTCAACACTATGTTTAATTGTAGCATTCCAATATATGCTTTTCACTGCACATCTTCTCAACGGAAACATTTGACATCACACTTTTTTAGAATGTCTTCATATCAATCCTTATAACACGACCTATCTCTCAAAAAGAAAATATGCTAAAGTTCATCACTGATCTGAGATATTGTCATATTCTGAAGAATACCTATCAGAATGTAAGAGCAATGATTAGATTACATTGTGATATTAAGAAAATTAACATTGAGAAGGGTGTACAATAGAATGATTCCATATCTCCAAAACTTTTGACAGCAGTTTTAAAAGAAATATTTTGTAAATTAAAATAGGAAGTTAAAAGAGTAAAAGTAAATGCAGATTATTTAAGTCATTTATATTTTATTGATGGTGTGATTGTTTTAGCAAATAATTCTTCAGAGCTTCAGGTAACGTCGCATGGGTTAGTGTACAACTAAAGGTTGATGCTAAAAGGACTAAAATAATTTTCAATGGATTTTCTCAGAAAAAGAAAATAAAGATTAATAATTATAAAATTTAAAAAAACTATTATAAATATCTATGCATCATAGAATTAAACTTAAGTGGAATGCTTCTGTTAGAAATAACTTAAATATTAAAAGGACACATGCCTATGTGTTTAAAAAAGAATATTTTAAATAAATGTGTATTACCAGTTTTTACTTATACTCTGACATTTAACAGAAGAGCAATTCAGAGACTTTAGACTATGCAATGAAGTATAGAGAGATTATGATAAGAACTATCAAAGAAGATTGAAAATGAATACATGAATGAGAGAACACACAGGTTTCACTAATATCATTAAAAGAATTAAGAAACCTAAATGGAGCTAAGCTGGAAATTTCTAGAAGAGTTGATAACATATGGACAATTGATATTTTAAACTAGATCCAGGAGATTGCAAATGACATAGAGACAACACATGATATGGCTAGAAGAAATAAGGAAGTTTACCAATATGATGTGGAGAAAAGAGACTCTTCATCTTGCAGTGGATTAATAATGGTTGAAAATGGTGGTGATTGGTATGTTTCATACTAATATTTAAATCCAATACTTATAGAAGTAAATAACATATGCATTACTCCAGAAAAAGATATGGCAAAGAAAATATATTTAGACAAATATATTGATAACTAGCATGTACAGAAAGTGCAACAGGGAGTTTTTTGCTTTTGCAGAATTACTTGCTTACAAATTGTTTAACTGTGAACTGTTAGTATTGATTTTGTGGATCCAGGTGCAGTTAGAACAGGGCTGAAAAAACCAGTGAGAACCAGTCCAGAAAGCAACAGATGGTTTGTGGTATATCTCTGAAGGTACCGACATCTGGCTAGGAACTAAAGCAAATTGCACAGATTTTGTTTTATATGCTTAATGAGCTCTATAGAAGGAAACATAAAATGAACTGCAATTATATTTATTTGTTAAATTTGTACTCTGCCATGAGCCATAGACTGTTGGAGTCTGAATCAATGGTGGACTATATATATATAGGGTTTTATTTGTTTGTGTTTTAAGCAATCAATATAGCTGTTGATGATATTTTGCTGTGAGGTAGGTACTAAATTCATGTTAATTAGTATTGATAATTCCTTATTGTAATTTTTGTTGTTATTAATTTTCGTTGTTATTAAATTTGTTTGTTATTTTGTTGATATATATATACACAAATACACAACAATGATTATTCATTTTGTTGCTTGGAAGTACCAAAGTAAGGTGCTGCAACACATTTCTATTTATTTAATCAAATTGGAAAGGTATTTTTTCACTTTCATTGGAATCAATCCTACTCCAATGCCCTTATTACCAAGTTAAACTGTTAAAGATTTATGGTTTAGTACTAATTTTATTATTATCAACAGTCACGTGATGCAGGTTGAACATATCAGTTCTATTTAATTTATTTTCATCGACGGGCATTTGATTTGTGCAATTTTTAGTTTTGGATTCTCTGATTCTATTATTATTCTATTACTGAACCTAGCAGAGCATGTCATTCATTTATAATAAATTATAATTACCAGCATTGATATAGTTCTATTTCTCATTGTATATATTTAGAGAAAGAAGCATATATCAGAGGCAAATAACTTGGTAATATTTAATACCATTACCAAACAAACAAAAAAAAACCTTATACATGTGGGGGCGTTTATAACCCATTTATTATAATAATTGTATTGTATTTAAGTAAATAAATATTGTGTAGATACAACACCAATAAAAAAATATATAGTAATGTAAAAATAAAAAAGGAGAAAAAAATTACAATATATATTATGCATAATATATTTATTTATTTTACCTAATATTTGACTGTAAATGACTCCATCCGCTATAGCCAAAAGTGCTGATAGAAGGTAAAAGACCCAGGGCATCTGTGGATCGGGAGTCCATGACAACATAATGGTCATTGATATAGCTGATGTGATTAGTGCAAAAATAAACACCGCCATGCGTCCCACAAGCCGAACTAAAAAACCCAAGAGGAAACTTGATAGGGCCTTCACTACACCTAAACAAACCATTGTAGTGCCCACATACTGAATTCCCAGTGTGCAGCTGACAAATGCCTAGAATATATAATTAAAAACACTAACCGATTATGATTTTAACAATCGTATTTTTTTTAATAATTTTGATTTTGAAATATATATATGTTTGAGCATTAAACGAGTAGATTTTTATTTTATTTTTAAAAACATACAAATTTTATATTCATCTCTATTCACAAAATACTTGATTTATACTTATAGCACTATCATATAGGCCAGGGGTCCCCAACCTTTTTGCACTTAAGAGCACATTCCATAATACCGGCCAGGTGGCGGGCACCATTTATTTTTTATCTGGACATAATTGCTGAGATATTCTTGACTTCGTTTACGGAGAAGCCACAGTTCATCACATCACATCACATGTAAATTTATAGTTGGATATTGTTAATAATACACATAATGTACAAAAAAATATTTATTTCAAAAATTAAATTTTAACATATAATTGACGTTTATATTTTTATGCTGTAAAAGTATAGTATGCCCTACAATTTGATTACAATATAATACAATAATTCATAAAAAAAATTCAAAAATTTAAATTTATTTGTATCAGATAAATAATTTTTTATCGTGTTCGGATAGCAGCGGGCACACATAAAATGGTCTGCGGGCGCCATGGTGCCCGTGGGCATAGGGTTGGAGACCCCTGATATAGGCAATATAAAAAATCATCCTTTCAAGGTATAGTATTTTTTCTGTATGTAATGTGATGTGATGTGATGTATTTGGCTTCTCCTTAAACGAAGTCAAGAATATCTCAGCAACTATGCCCAGATAAACCTGTTAGCCACTTTATTTTCCATTCCCCACTCTAAGTTTCCCATATTCTTCCCCATCCCATTTCCACAACATAATCTTTGTCAACTCTATTGCCTTTAAATCTAAATCCCCCTTATCTTTTCGCAAACCCAACATAAAAGCTAATAACTCACTTTCTGTATAGTCACTTTGTTTATACCTATTCTCCCATAACTTCATTATCTGTACCCTTTCTGCTTTCAAGCATTTAATCAATAGATGCCTAATATTTTCTATACCTTCCTTACATAATTTGCACACTAAATCACCCATAGTTTTCCATTTACATGTATATTCTCTTGTTGCTAAAGATTCCGTTCAAGCCTTAAACAATAAACTACTTTTCTTACTATTATCATAAATTAACTCGCTTCCAATACTCCATTTACTTCTATATATATTTAAACTCTTCTTACCCTCCATACTACTTCTCCATCTCTCCAACTCTCTATTTTTTATTAATGCTTCTATTCTTTTATTCCATTCCTTATCACTATAACACTCAACAATCCTCCTAACACAATTATCCCATCTTTTATACAAGTATACCGATATAAATTCTTTATCCAAATCTTTTGCATACCGCATTACTTTTCTCACCCATCTTGTTACCTGTCCTTTCCTCATAACCCAATTAAACACTATTTTGGCTATTCTTTTACTATCCATAAACTGCAACCTACCAAACATTTTCATTTTACTTTTTGCATCTCTCATATAGAAACTTGACCATCCCATTTCTCCTTGAATTGCCTCCTTTGCTGTCCACACCTCTGCATCTAATGCATGTCTTCCTACTTCCCTTTGTACTTTCTCTAAATAATCTAAAATCCTTTTACTAACACATAATGCATCATTACCATATGTTAACCCTGCTACTGCAACTCCCTTCCATACAATTCTAACTACATCATATTTATTATATGAAAATACTGTTCGTTTCTTTACCAAACCCTTTCTTTTCTTTGCTTCATTTACCAATTTTTTCTCCCATTCATCCAAGCAATTTTCCTGATTACATAAGATGATTTCCAAATACCTATATCTATCCACCACACTTAACTTTATATCCCCCAATAAAAAAATCTACATCCTCTCTTTCCCCAGTATTAACCATCATTATATTTGATTTTTCTTCACTAAATTTAATCCCCATCTCTTTACCCACCCTTGCACATATCCTCAACATAATATCCATATCTTCTCTTCTTTCTGCACATAAAAGGATATCATCTGCAAAAAAAAACACCAGACAAAATATATACTCCTTTGCCATCTATTAACGGTATCTCTACCCCTCTTCCTAGTCTTTCTATTGCTTTCTCCATTTCACTCAAAAACAACAAAAACAAAATCGGTGACATAGGGCATCCTTGCCTTAATCCCACCCCATTTTTAACTTTAACTGATTCTATATCCCTTAATTGGTAAGTATAATAATTATTTTCATATAATTTCTTAACAATATTTACGAAAGCTTCATTCATTCCCAAATTGGCTAATCTTACTCATAATCTATTTCTATTTACTCTATCATATGCTTTCTCTATATCTATAAAACTCATATATAATGATCTACCTGAATTCCTACTCATCTCCATAAGTTGTGTAACTACAAACAAACTATTTCCTATATACCTATCTGACCTAAAACCTCCTTGCATTTTCCCCACTATATTATTCTCTTCCATCCATTTTACAACTCTTCAGCTATCATATATGCGAAAACTTTATATAAAACTGATGTTGCCGCTATCGGTCTATAATTATTTAACTTTCTATGATCTTTAGCCTTTCCTTTAAATAATAATCTTATTCTTGTATTACTCCAAATACCCGAAAAAACTGTCTTCTGTGCCATATTATTAAAACATGATAATAACTTTGCTTTTGCTCTATGCCCTAAATTCATTACCATCTCTGCTGCCCATCCATCTAAACCTCTTGCCTTTCCACTTTTCAATCTCTTACCCTGCCTTATTCAGTTCATTTTTTGTGAACCTAATATTCCCATTACTAACTGCTTTCATGTTTTTTATCACTAATTCCTTCACATCTAACATCTTTTCTATATCCATTACATATCTATTTAAGATTTTCTCTAGCTCACCTCTAGAGATACATTCTATTCCCTCATCATCTATTAATACTATCTTTCCCCTACATTTCTCCTTTTAATGTAATTCCAAAATGTTTTACTCCCATCTTTTCCAATTTTATTAATATCCTCCAACAATTTACTATTTAACTTCATCCTCTCTCTATAATTATCCATTTTAGCTAGCTTCTTCTTTTCTAAGTACTTTCCCCATTTAGCATTAATATCATTTTCACTTTCTTTATTCTTAATAGCACACTTATATTCTCTGCATGCTTCTTTTCTCTCTTTTACACTTTTACTAACTCTCATTTTTTAATTACTTTTATTTTTCTGCATATTCTCGACTAAAATCCTATTTGCCACTTTTTCTATTTCACCACACCAGTCCTTATACTCATCCCCAACCAACTGCTCCATGGTTTCATCAACTTTTATTTTATACTCTTCCAACTTATTCTTATCATTCACTCTCCATCCTCATCTTTCACTATTATTTCTACCTTTATTTCTATCCTCCATCACATTACTAACCATTTCTATTACAATAAAGTTATGATCACTATTACATACTCTCTCTTCATTATCAAACACCTTAATTTTCCGTATTTTATTCATTCCCTCTTTCTCTACTAATACATAATCTATTGTGTGAAATACATTATTCCTAGACCATATGTATTGTCCCTCATACACATTTAATAAATTCCCAATGCTCAAATTTACTCTTTGACAAAATTCCTTCAAAAACTTACCATTTTTATTATCTACATCATCAATTTCTTCAATATGTCTATTCATATCCCCTATAACCATTATTCTCTTCCCTTTTTCTTTAAAACTTTGTATATCCTTAACTAGGCATTGATATATACTATTGTTCCAGTGGTGATATACATTACAGCCACCATTCATTCTTGTCTACCCAACCTTATTTCAAACCACAAATGCTCTTGACATTTAACAATATTTAAATATTTTTTCGATATAACGCCTATACCACCACCCCTTTTTCTTTTCGGTTTATATCTAGAATATATAATCACAAAAGTGACATCTGTGAGACACAGGTTAAACTATTTTAGTGCATTAAACAGTTAAAAAAACATCTTATGCTCTTTTTATGATAGAGAAAAAATATTACTCTTTGTTTTTTTTACGCATTATAAATTTTAGATAATTTCTTGTAATATAATGGAAAAAGAAATAATCCAGCTGATCTATAAAGAATTAGCAGCCAGTTTGCTATAATTTTGTATTTACAAATTTTTATTTTTATTCATAGTGAAAATGTATAGATATAAAAAAACTGTTTATAATTGAATTTGGTATTTTACACACTTTTATTTGACTCAATTTTTAACCACTTACTAATTTATGATTAGTTGAATTGAAACATTGAATTCATATGTATTTTTAATAATAATTCATTTTTTTAGACTTTGCCAAGAATATTAGCAAAAAATTTGTGAAAATTTTAAAATTTTTATTCTATATGGGATTTAGTATTATTTACAATAGTTTCACTTAGCAATATTAAATTATATCTAAATTTTCTTTATTCCAAATTTCTTGTATTATTTAATTCTAAAAAATAGGGGGGGGGGGTTAAACAATTAAATAAATGCTTTATTCACATAAATGCATAAATGCATTAAAAAGTAAAAAATAAAATCATCAATTTTCCATTTTATTCATGTTTTTAAAAAAGGTGCTTTTATTTGATCCCACAATACCAAAAATACTGTGAAACCCTGGCTTTTGAGTGCATATTTTTATTAAATACTTTTATTTAAATATGTAATAATTATAAATTTATTTAGATTATGTAAGTAATATTTACTAAGGCTGTAACCTTAATAATGTGCGCAGAAATGCGATAGTAGGGGTTTCTACAGGTTTTAACCACAAGCTTGTGGTTAAGACCTGTAGAGGTCCCTACCATCGCATTTTTAGGCACACATTCTTGAGGTTACAGCCTTAGTAAATATTACTTAAATATGTAGTAAAAATTAAACTGCAGAAATATTATTCATTAAGTGGATAAGCTCTAGTCTAATGAATGACTAATAAAAATTATTAATATACAATCTGATTATTTGTTGGTAACATTTTTTGTTGATTTGTAACAGATCACAAAGAAAGGCATATATTACCAGGTCTTTTATTTGCTGGTGACATATTCTTGTGCACAGAAAGTAGGGAAGATATGGAAGTTAGTAAAGAGATAATTTAGTGAAGCAAAATACAAAAGTAATGATGATAAATGCTGTGGAAAGTGAAGAGAAATAATTTTTATTGGGGATATAAAGTTAAATGTGGTGAATAGGTATAACTATTTGGGAATCATCTTAAGTAATAAGAGAAATTGCTTGAATGAATGGGAGAAAAAAATTGATAAATAAAGCAAAGAAAAGAAAGGGACTAATAAAAATTAACAGTGTTTTTATATAATAAATAAGATGTAACTAGAATTGTATGGAAGTGGCAATAACAGGGTTAACTTATGGTAATATGTTGTGAGCTAGTAAAGAAATGTTAGATTACTTTTAAAAAGTACAAGAAGGCATGCATTACATACATATGTGTGGTTGGCAAATGAGGCAATTCAAGGAAAAATGGGGTGGTGACATTTTTATATCAGATTCAAAAAGTAAAATGAAAATGTTTGATAGATTTCAATTTATGGATAATAAAAGAATATTCCAAATAGAATTTAATAGTGTTATGAGTAAATGACAGACAACAAGATGGGTAATAAAAGTAGTATGGTTTGCAGAAGATTTGGATAAAAACTTTATGTCAGTATACTTATACAAAAGATGGAATGATTGTGTTAGGAATATTGTTGAAGGTTATAGTGGCAAGGAATGGGATAGAAGAATAGATGCATTAATAAAAAAATAGGGAGTTGGAGAGATGAAGAACTAGTATGGAGAGTAAAAAGAGTTTAAATATATATAGAAGTAAGCAGAATATTGGGTGTGAGTTAATTTTTGATAATAGTAAGGAAGTATTTTACAGTTTAAGACTCCAACGGGATCTTTGGCAACAAGAGAAATGGAAAAATATGGGTGATTTAGTCTGCAAGTTATGTAAGGAAGGTATAGAAAATAGTAGACATCTGTTAATTGAATGTAAGTGCTTACAAGCAGAAAGGGTGCATATAATGAAGTTATGTGAAAATAAATATAAACAAAGTGATTATACATATAAGTAGGTTTTTAATTTTTATGCTGGGTTTGGAAAAAGATAAAGGGGGATTTAGATGTAAAGACTATAGAGTGGACAAAGATAATGTTGTAGAAAGTAGGTTAGAGAATAAGATGGTGGAAACAGGGTGAAGAATGAAAAGGGAAGATAAGATAGCTAAACAGGTTTCTCTGGGCATAGTAGCTGAGAGATTTCTGACTCTGAGAAAGAATAAGCCACAGTGCATTGCATCGCAAGTTAAAACATGAAAATATGTAAGTATATTACAGTAAAAACATCTCTTGGCTATTTTGTGCTTTCAAGAAAAGAAAGCAAAAACGGGATAAGAACATAGATTGTGATTTATGTGGGGGACATTACTGAAATTTTGTTTTTGGAGTGAAGCATATTGAAAAGAAAAAAAAATTCAATAAAAAAAGTATGAACAATGCAAGAAGGGAATAAAAGAAGTAGTGATTTTTTGGTTTTTTTGTTTAAATCTTTGTGACAAAAATGGGGGTATATGTCTTGCATTGGTGGTCGAGAGGTCAGCGCGACTACCTTACAAGCAGTTTCCCGGGTTGCGGGTTCGCGTCCCGCCGATGCTATGACACTTTTTTAAAAAAAGGGGGATATGAAAGTTGGATATTGGAATTAATGTGATAAAAAAAGAAATATATTAATGCAGAAAGAAATGATTGGAATGCAAAATAAAATGTTTTTTGTGTGTTTTATTATGATTTCAAGAACGGGGGTGTTTGACTAGGGTCTATCCGCAGAAATTTCTGATTTCATTTAAGGAGAAGGCATTTTACAATATAAATAAATAATGTTACAATTTATTTCAGAATTTAAACGTTTACAGATGCATTGGAAGTTTTAATAAGCTTTCTATTTTGTTTATACAAATTATCCTTTTTTTTTTTTAGATTTAAGTTTTAGTTGTTGAAGTAATATAATTATTGTAAAACTATTAGTGGCCAAACTAAAAAAATTAATTATTTTTTATTCATTTACGTAAGTGCTCATAATAGGATGTGTACAGTCTCAATATGGCTACTTACGTCGTCATACAATTTATCATAAATTAAAGATATTTTATATTGCCTTTTCAAAGATTAATTATTTTTATATAAGCAAAAAAAAAGTAGCTACTAAAAGATACACATAGAAAATAGCAAAGATCTTAACTTTCAGTTTCTCTGAAGATAAAATACTGAGATGTCAAGCGTTGTTAGCTGAGAGGTCATCGCAGCTGCCTTGCAAGCATGTAGTTGGCTGCAGACGGTTGTGGGTTTGCCTCCCAGCCGATGCTATGACATATGGAAAAAAATACTGAGATTGATACAATGCTAACATCTAAACTTCTTAAACAAGGCAAAACTCTCCATACAGTAATAACAATTATGTGCCAGTATAAGAGATAGTGATCATGTGACCTAAACTTCTTATGAGCTCCTCAGCAATAAAACCATTCAACTATTCATTTTTGTATTTTTCCTTCTCCAGTTTGTCACATATGATAAAACATTATTAAATAATTTTAAAAATTATAACACTAAGGGAAGAATCGTGTTTTTCTAATGTTACTTACTTCATGCCTTACTATTTCAAGTGTTATGAATAATTTTCCCAAAAGCTTCCTTATCCAATTTTAGTTCTTTCTTTCCATTTCAAACTCTTTAAAAATTTTAACTATTAAAGTCATTAGAAGAGTGTTTATACTATGCGATTACAAAACAGATCTTAATTTGAACTCCAATATACGCATTTCATTTTACACAGACTTAAGTCTGCTATCGTTATTATTAGCAGCAATTTATTAGCAAACCATATTTAGTCTAAGAAGGGGAAAAAATAAAGATAGAAATATTAATAGTTTAAGATAAATTTTGTAATGAGTATCTGCAGATAGTAACCAATATCAGTCGCCAGATGGCATCACTAGATTCACAATCTAAAATTTTCTATTGTAAGTATGATGTTAGCTAACATCAGTATTTATCTAATGTTTCGCATATATATATATAAGAAATTTGACAGTTAATTGGGAAAGATATCTCAGCAATCATTACTAGCACATTTATTATATGTCCCTTAGATGTAGAAGAATTTTGAAGTTCCTATTAATTCCCCCCCCCCTCACCAATATGGTGAATCTTTTTTTTTTATTGTATACATAATAGCAAAAGATGAAATGATCTAGGTAACGAGAAATAATAAGACACATTTCAGGATACAAGTGAAGTAAATATTTTATTACAAGTGAGTAATCATTACAATCCAGACTTTAATATAAAATTATTTTTTAAGGTTAGATTTTATTATTAATAACATTCATGAAACAACTAAAATAAAATTAAAATTGACTGATGACAGGCAATAAATCACATGTATATCATATTTTCTCAAATATCCCTATATATTATCATGGAACATATAATAATAATAATAATAATAATAATAATAATCTCTATCGATATATAATTGTACTTCCACTTATATCGGTTTACATATCAAAATCAAGTTAGATGTGTATGCATGAATATTACTCCAGAATTTAATATTATCGTAAGTAAACGTGACATGAACTCTGATTATATAAATTTACCTATAATAATTACTCGCATGGATATTAACATTACCCCTATTCATGATCTCAATACATATTTAAGAATAACACCTGGCATCATCACATATAAATAAGTAAGGCACATATATCATCATTAAGTAAATAGTAATAATATTGTAGAACAAATAAATAAATGAGGTGTATAAATCATCATTAAATACATTCAAAATATATATTTAACTGAGACATATAAATCATTCTTAAATATATTATAGATAAACTTCATCATCAAATATTTAAATAACTTTCTTGCTATCTCAATGTATAAATAACATATATATCAGCACTGAGATACAGAATCCGGTTTTAAAACATTTAAGTCATAAATTAAATCCTGCTGTTCTTTAATTAACACATATACACATATTCTTACATTAGTCTTAATATGTTATCAACAAATCCTTTGATAACCTCTGCTTGTAATACAATATTATAATATTTAATAAACACAATAATATTATTACTGGATATCTGCTTCAATTATTATTTACCTAATCATATATATAATATATAGGGTATATAGAGCAGAGACTTTCAGACGACTCACCACCCTCCATTCTATCTCATAACACTGATATACCCGAACACATATATGTCGAAAAGATAAATAATCACCAATATATGTATTTCATACTAAACCAGCACCATCAGTTGGTCCAGATTATCATCTCCTCACATATATGCAATAAGTGCTCAGATATATACTAAGATGGCCAATCTTCATACTTTAATGGACAACTTCAATCCACTCCACATTCTAATTCTTCAACCGTCCATTCAATTGAAAATCTGATGATGGAATGCTCAAAGGCCATCCTGAGGCCAAGATTCTCATCACACCCATGTTCACCTAAGGTCAATCTGACCCCTCATGTACAGGACATAATCCATTTAATACATATACTCACATATAATCACATACAGTATATATTAATTTAGTTAAATTAGTTCATAAGATTATGTAGATATGTATTCTCATTAATTCTATATTGAAAATTTTATAACCTAGATTGTGTATTATAATAATAAAAAAAACGAATAAATATCATTTAAAAAAAATAACTACAAAAATCCAATAACTTGATTTAACTTGAAACGAAGAGTGGTTCTCAATATCGAAACTAGTTTCCTTACCGTTAAACATTTAACTCAAAAAGAAATAAAATAATTCTATGTTAAGTTTAGCCCTCAAAATTCATTTTATCATTTTAAACTTAATAACCAGATTACACTTAAATATATTGTTAAACTAATTAATTGTCATTAAACTTAGCAGAAAAAGAAATGAATGATCATTAATTTAGATTATGAAATTGTAGTTTCCAAAATAATTTATTAAAGATTACATTATTACATTAAAGATTATTTGATACATATTTTGTTCAAAGTGTTTTCTCATTCCTTCATTTGGTTTTCCCGAATTTTAGTCAGTTACTTTTCTGTTTTCTCTTTTTTGGAGCATCTTGCTATTGGTTGGGCCATGGAGAGGATAAATCCAGCATGTTCCAAGTCATGGTAAAAATAACCTCAGGGGTTATCAGGCTATCACTTGTTCTTGTTTTCTTTAGATTGTTCTGCATGAGGTTAATAGGATTAAAATTTTGATGATTAAATACTAGCTTACATCTAGTAATCCACAATAGATGATCAAGAATTAATGAGAATCTAATTTCTGGGTATGATTATTTTCTGATACATTATTTCAAATTAAATAATCTAGATTAATTTTCCTTGATCCAACTCATTAGTGTATCTTTAAGTTGCATTAGCTGATTACATCTGAGTCTGAAATGATTGATGGTTTCATCTTCTTTTTTGCAAATCATGCAAGTTGAGTCAATTTTTGAGTACCCTCTTTTATTAACTAAAAATTCATTAGTACGTAATGCATTTACATTGATTTTGATTAAATAATCTAGATATTTGGACTCTAAACTCCATCTTTTGAATTTCCTTATTAATTTATCATTTGCAATGGCTAAACTTGAGAGATGGTCTTTTAAGTCAGTGTGCTTTATATTAAAGGCCTTCCAGTATGTTAACTTATTTTGAAATGTGTCTTATTGATTTCTATGTATTTCATAATCTTGTTTAGTTGGAGATCCAGCTAGTTTATTCTCTGCAGTGATGGAGGCCAGTCTGTTGGAATGATCAATGTTGGAATTTCTTCATTCTGTTGATTCATTTTTAATTTATGAAGAAAATTGTAAGAATTCTGGAACCATAATGTAGAAATGTCATGGAGACCCATTTCATTAATGGCCCTGGGTCATTGCATCTGTCAGTAGCTTATTGCTACTGCTTTCTTTTTCCAGAACAGTCCAGAGCATAAGGATGCAATTTTCGAGATGAACCATTTAGTGGGATTAATCACAGGGAGATAATAATTAATCTTTATCAATACCATCATGTTTAATAATGTGATTTTACCATAAATGGAAAGATATATTCCAGACAATGATGTGTTATTTTTTGGTTGCCTCCAGCAAGGATTGTTGGATATTGCTTCTCATTAAAACTGAAGACAAGTGTATTGGGAAACTGAGAAATTTCTGCAGCTTGACCATAAATCTCGAGGCAACCATTTGTCCCGAGATCAACCTTCAAGCCGCAGACTTTGCCAGGTTAAATTTTAGGTCCTAACATTTTGAATATTCATCTATTACCTCTTGTACTTTCAGAATATGTTTTTTAAATTGGCTGCAGAAAGCAGTTTGCTGTTAACTAGACCTTTTGATTCCTCTTGGAGACGTTAAAAGAATTTAGCATGGCAAATTCCTAATGTCCACTCCATACATTCTTGTCATTGCAGCTGTTATTAGTATGTAATTATTCATATAGTACATGAACATGGATGGGCTGCTCATCAACATGTATTTGTTAGCATGGTGAGCTTATTGGTTTTTTATCTCTGAGTTTAAGATCAATAAACATTATGGTTTTTCTTCTCAATTGCCTGGTAAACCAGAATGAATGTTTGTGTGAATGGCTTTTTTTAAATAGATATATACAATCATGACAGACAAAAAATAAATCATGGCCCTTATTCACAGCAAGCTGTAAAGTCACCAGTCAAGACACATTTGGTAGCCAAAGATAAAGGAGGCTAAGAATCCATGATTGCAGACCCAGGCTGCCATTTGATGATGACTTTTTATTTAGGTACTGAAAAAATACAGATTATTTTCAAATGAAGAAAGATTGCAAGAATTGGAAGAAAAACTGTCTTATATTAAATGGGACAATATTGGAATTTGTGAGATTAGAAGAAAAAGTGAAGAGACAATTGATTTAAAAAGTAGGCATGTACTCTACTGCAAAGTCACAAATATTGGAAGTACAAGTGGAGTAGTATTCATTATAAATAAAAAGTGGAAGGAAAACCCTGTGGAGATTGATGGTGTATCAGACAGCATGGCAAGATTATTTATTCAACCTAATAGCAGATACCAAATGCAGATAATTCAGGTTTATGCCTCAACATGTTATCATAGAGATGAAGTAATAAAAGATTTTTATATGGATGTACAAAAGCATTTGATTAGACTAAAAAACATTTTAAAATTGTTATGGAAGTCTTTACTGCTAGAATTGGTAAACAAATGAAAGATGAAAGTGCTGTAGGTAAATTTAGTTGTGTTAATAGAAATGAGGGAGGACATAGATTTGTGGAGTTTTCAGAAAATGAAAAACTTTATATTAAGAATTCTTTTTTTGAGAAAAATGTTAAAAAGAAATGGACTGGAAGCATCGAAATGAGGGTACAGCAGAATTGGATTATATTTTGACTAACAGAAAATACATATTTTATGAGTGTAATGTTCTTAATAAATACAACACAGGAAGTGATCATTGATTAGTAAGATGTAAGATACGTGCTAATGCAAAACTAAAAAGACAAAACATTATTAAGGAAAATAATATTTACAGTTGATATTCCTAATCTTCAGAAACATTCCAATGATTTTAAATTAGAACTTGCAAATTGTTCCAAATATTAGTAGATTTTGAACATGATTCAGATTTGAATAAAATTAATAGAAAAGTAATTGATACACTTTTTACTGCAACAAAGACAGCTGGTAGAAAAAAGCAGCAATTGACCAATAACATTTCTACTGAGACTAGAGGAATGAATATCTTGAATTTTGTACATTTGTTCAAAAAAAGTTGATAATGATATAATAAAGTGTAACTGTGAACTAACAAGGAAAGCTGTAAAAGAGAATAAAAGTCTCAAGAGTGTAAAACAACATTTTGGTATTGATAGAAAACTTATATCTGCAATAAAGAAAAAATGGAACTATTACTAAAAGAGATATAACATCATGAAATGGGTAGAAGAGTTCTATCAAGAATTATATAGAAATAAGGAACAAGTATAGTAATAAAAAATAAGTACTTCCTACATCTGTTATATTTTTGAAATTGCCCAATATTTTAAATGAAGAAGTGAAACATGCAATTAAGTTTATGAAGAAGGGAAAGGCTCCAGGTAATGATGGAATTACAATCACTATATTAAAAGTAGCAGATGGAGAAATAGAAATTTTTTTGGCAAAGTTATATACCAAATGTCTAAATTATAAAGATGTACCAGATGATTGGAAGAATTAACTATTAATATTAATATCTACAAAAGGTGATAAAGAAGATATTAGAAATTACAGATCTATCAGCCTTTTATCAGTTTTATACAAATTTTTTATCAAGATAATTACAACTCATCTACAGAGAACATTGGATTTCAATCAACCAAAAGAATAAGATGTAATTAAAAGTGGTTTTAGTATAGTAGATCATATCTAAGTATTGAGAGAAGTTATAGAAAAAACAAATGATTATGTGTGGCCATTATGCTTTGGATTTGTAGATTATGAAAGGCATTTGATTCTATAAGCATTTTTTCAATGATTAAAACATTGAATCATCAAAATATAGACCCAGGCTATTGTCATAATCTGAAGAATATTTATAAAAATGCAACAGCAGCTACTAGGAAGGTTAACATTGAAAATAATGTAAGTCAGGGTAACTCCATAACTCCAAAACTTTTTACGGCAGTGCTGCAATAAGTAATTTGCAGATTAAAATGAGAAGCTAAAAAAGTAAAAGTAAATAGAGGCTATTTAAGTCATTTAGATTTTGCAGATGATGTAGTTGTTTTTGCAAATAATGCTTTAGAGCAAGAGTTTCCCAAAGTGGTCAATATCGACCCCTGAGATCAATTTGAACTTTCTAGGCATTGATAGTTTCAATAAAAAAATTGTCAGTCAACCACGGCAATAATAGATCCCCTTACTACTGCTATTTGTTTGTTACTTCAAAATATCTATGATTCCAATAGGTACCTAATTAAGAAGTAAAATAATTCAAAAACACATTACATACCAAACTTGCAAAGGAAAAAGGAAAATGTGTCATTAAATAGTCACATGTAAGAATGCATGGAAATACATGTGGGACAAACATGTCTATGCATTGTCTTATTTAATGTATCAAAGCAAGTGCATACATAAAAAACTGTTGCATATCCGCACTTGCTCACAGTGGGACAAGACAACATTCGATATTAGTAGAATGTATCTGTCTTGTATGGTCATGCTTTCATAAAACATTATAAATTGATACATGACATGTATTTATTTGTGATTTTTGAATATAATTATTTATTAAAAAGCAGTACTACAAAAAACAAAATCAGAGGACATACTTTATTTATTTAAATTTGAACAAAAATCTTCTATTTCAAGTAAGGACATACTTTATTGGGGGTTTTTTATCACAGGGACTGTCGAATTTGTTTGCTAATAAAAAAATTTATTTCTTATGATAATAATATTATTGAATCAAAAAATAAATGCAGACAGAACAACTTGAACTGTTTGAATTCTAGGATTTGTCCCATCATTATCAAACAAACATTTACCAATATGACTCATATGTAAAAAAGTCTTTAGCAATGATGCTATGAAACAATCAAATCTAGTAGATCATTTGAACAGAATTCACCTTGATAAAAAGATTTATTATAATTTCAACCACTTAAAGATAAAATTCTGAAGAGAACTATGATAGATGATATGTTTGTTTCATCATTGAAACAAAATGAAGGATTAAGAGTATATCGTGAAGTCTGGCAAACCGTACACCATAGGGAAGAAATGGATACTACCAGCCATCATGGAAGTATTGAATACTGTACTCCACAACCTGCACAAGATATCATAAAAATGATCCCTTTCAGTAATAACACTGTTCAAAAATGTAGCAACAAAATGAGTCACAATGTGGAAAACTGTATAATTATTGGCAAAATAATGTTTTTCCTTCCAATTGGACAAGTCACCATCACCCAGTAATGAAGATTTGTTGCTGACATATGTTCACTTTATTCAAGATTAGGAAAATGCATGAAGAGTTGCTTTTTGATAGAATGTTAAAAACTGACACCAGAGGTGAATTAAATGTTTAATTTAATGGAGCTATTTTTCAGGGAAAAGCGATTCCATTGAAAAATATAATATCTGCTGCAACAGATGGAGCATCAGCTATGGTTGGTCATTATCACAGTTTCATAAATTACCTGGAACAATACATACCTGAAGTGCTTGTAGTTCACTGTGTAATCCATAGGCAGCATTTAATAGCTAAGAACCTTAGCGACAAATTGCATCAATCGCTTCAGTTTGTTATAACAGCTGTGAACAAAATTCAAAGTAACACTTTGAAACTAGACTGTTTGCTCAATTATGTGAGAAAAGTGATGAAGATTTCTATTGATTGACTCTCCATACCGAAGTTCGCTGACTTTCAAAAAGTTTATGTTTGGTGAGATTTTTTGCACTTCTGCAATCTGTTTTAGTTTTTTTGGAAGACAAGGATTCCAGTTTAAAAGAAAATTTATTTAAAAGTAAAACAGCTATTTTTTATTTAAATGACTTCTTTGGCAAATTTAATGATGTTAATTTACAACTGCAAGGAGACAAATTGAATCTCATCAAAGCCAAAATTGGTCATATCAGTTTTTCTTGCCAGATTAATGTTTTTTAAGCAAAATATTGCAAGATCTGAGCTTTTATAGTTCCCCAACTTATAAGATAGGCCCAATCCAAGAAGAAAACATCTTGATGTATGTCAACCACTTGAAAGCTCTCCACTTCAATTTCAAAACTAGGTTCGAAGATATTCTGTCATTGGAAATACTGGACTGGATAATAAACCCATAAACGACTAGTGCAGAACCAAATAATAATTTTGCAAGATGAGTTGATAACCATCAGCATGAATGAGGATCTCAAGGCAATGTTCAAACAGGGTTATCAAAAGATTTGGCTGCAACAACTAGCTCTATGGACTCTTGTACAAAAGTATTTGCTGGCATTTCCATCTTCGGTGTAATCTTAAACCTGCTTCAGAACAGACATCAATTGCATATCTTTGAATGTGGAGATTTGAGAATGCAACTCACTAATTTAAAACTGAACATAGATAAATTGTTGACAGATCATCGAGTGCACCCATCTCATTAAATTCAGTTTTCCAACCCATCTCATTAAATTCAGTTTTCCAACCCATCTCATTAAATTCAGTTTTCCAAGAAAATTTATTTACTATTCCTATTTTTATAATTCTGATTAAAATCTTTCGTTGTTGAAATTTTGTTGATGTTTAATTCTGTCTGAATATGTTGGATTTTTTCACTTCATTTTGATATTTAAAAAAGTGATTTTAATATTTGTACTTATTTTGAATTTACATATTTATTTTATAAATGTCAAAAATTAAAAAATAACTTTGCTAGTATTTTTTTGCTTTAATTTTCGTTAATGCAGGTTTCGATATTCATAAGATAATGCCATATTCTGTAATCCATTTAACTTTTTCAATTATTAATTATAAGAGATTAAAATGAAAAAAATTATATCTAATGAAATATTTAATATCGAATATTGTACAAATTTATTAATTTGAGCAAGTAAAGTAAATAACTAGGGGGTAGACGGTTTTAAAAGTTTTTGGTAAAGAGGTCTGGGGTTAAAAAAGTTTGGGCACTCTTGCTTTAGAGCTTCAGTAAATGTTGCATCAGTTATCAGTTGAAAGTAAAAAAGTAGAACTAAATGTAAATGTTAAAAAGACTAAGGTAATGTTCAATGGATTTTCTCAAAAGATGAAAATGATTGATTATGATGAGTTAGAAAAAGTTAACAACTACAAATACCTTGGTCAGATTATTATTAAAGATAGAAACATAATAGATGAAATTAATTATAGGATTAAACTTGATTGGAGTGCTTTTCGGAGAAATAATATTAAAAGGAAATATGTCTATGTGTTTGAAAAGGAAAGTTATTAATAAATGTGTTTTACCATTCTTATTTATGAATCTGAGACTTGGACACTTAATAGAAGAGCAATACAGAGACTCCAGACCATCCAGACAAATATGGATATATACATGTTAAGAATAATAAGAAGTAAATGTAAATGTTAAAAAGACTAAAGTAATGTTCAATGGATTTTCTCAAAAGATGAAAATAAAGATTGATTATGATGAGTTAGAAGAAGTTAACAACTACAAATACCTTGGTCAGATTATTATTACACATAGAAACATAATGGATTAAATTAATCATAGGATTACTTAATATTAAAAGGAAATATGCCTATGTGTTTGAACTTAATATTAAAAGGAAATATGCCTAAGTGTTTGAAAAGGAAAGTTTTTAATAAATGTGTTTTGCCGTTCTTATTTATGAATCTGAGACTTGGACACTTAATAGAAGAGTAATACAGAGACTCCAGACCACTCAGACAAATATGGAGAGATGCATGTTATAAATAATAAGAAGAAATGGAAAATGCAATACACAGCTAAGAGAAGAAACAGGTGTTACTGATATCGTTGAAAGAATTAAAATACTGAAATGGAGTTGAACTGAACATATTGCTAGAAGAGTTGATAATAGATGGATAATTTGAATCTTTAACTGGATTCCAAGAGTTTGTAAAAGACCCAGAAAGTGACCACATGTGAGATGTGTGTATGTAATAAGACAGTGTGCAGTGTGATGTGGAGAAGAGAGACTAGAAATTGTAGAAAATGGATTGAACTTGGAGAGACATTCGTCCTGCAGTGGATTGATAAATGGTTGACAATAACGATAATGATCCACAAATTTTAAATAACAAAAGTGCATTTTGAAATTTATGCAAAGTCATAAAATTTAAAAATCATTTAAACAATTATGAAGAGCTGTGATATTTGGTATTATGATTCAGTATTAGGAAGATTCTGCAACTACAATTTAGTATTTTTTTGTGTCAGACAAAGTAAATAGTTTATGTCTACTATAAAGCATTACTGATTTTACATAACTTCTGTGGTAGATGTAGGTAATATAATTATCATAAAGTCAGAATTTTCACAATTTTTCGAAAATTTATTATTTTTCACGATCAGTTCAAATAGGTATTGTTTAGCGTATAGTTGCTTAATTACTATTCGAGTAAGTCAGCTCTTTGAGTAGAAATACCCCAGCACTAACTAGTAATGCAATATAAAGCTTACACTTTTCTTAAAGAAGGTTTGTATTCATAGCAAAGTACTTCTTAGACACTTTCTGAAGCATAATAAAGATAAAGAACTGAAGAATAATTGACTTATTTAACCAGACTTTTATATTAATTTACCATCTAAAGTACTTAATTTAATAAATAAAGAAAACTATTGTAATGATCCAGAAATTAATTAAAAGTTACAATAAAAGAAACAATAGATACCACAAAATACAGTAGTTACAGATTGTTTTGCAGAGTATTTATAACGAGAATATAATTATCATAACAGAATTAATCAGTTCTTGAAACTAAACATCACATGATAACTATCTCTATACTAGCACATAATTGTTGTAAACAAAGGCAAAACTACTGTATGGAGAGTTTTGCCTTTGTTTCTTAAAACTAATAACGTAAATACGGTTTGTTCCAAACTTTTCTCATTTTAACTACTGACTGTTAAAATTAACTAAATTAACTACTTTCCAATTAATTTTAGTTTCAATTTAGACATTAATCTTTATATTCTAAATTACTTTTATTTGCCTATTGTATTTGTTTAAATGTAATTAAAACTCCTAAACCTTTTTTCTTTTAACAAAAGAGTTAAATTTGATGCTATACTCAACTTAATGTAATTAGAAGGGACTTGAACATACAGATTATCAAGCTCCCTACCATTATGCACTTCATCTTATACAACTGCCATATGACCATTTACTTACATGTGAAAAAGATAAATGATTTCCAATATTTATATTGCACTGGTTCAGCATGAAATACAGATATTGGAAATCATTTACCTTTTTCACATACAAGTAGTCATATGTATTAGTAGCATAAGATGAAGCGCATAGCTGTAGGGAGATTGAAAGTCTGAGTTCAAGTTTCTTCAAATTACCTTAGTATAGACCAGCAATTCCTAACCACTGGTACACACATTGACATGGGTGTGGCGAACGCCAAGTTACCGGTATGGCTCAAAAGCTAAAAACCAATAGTAATAAAAAAATCAAAATAATTTAAATGCACAAAGTCAAAGAGAAAATAGAAGAAGAAATGTTGATGCTGATCAGATTACAGAAGATCACATGAGTGGGTTGGAACTAATTGATGATGGAGAAGATGAAATAATAAATTGATCAGCAACAAATGTAGCAGGTATTAGCACCAAAGTGAACATTAGAACTTTATGAGAAAGTTAGCAATGAGTTCAATGACAGGATATCTCCCTTGCTATTCAATTCCTTCAGAAATTATGACAGCAATTCTACATTGATATTGACAACAACAAATGAACATTGTAATCTCTTTTAATTTTCCACTAATGAATTTTTTTTACTAATTAAAAGTCAAAATCTAGGTGACTCAATCAAGAAAATCTTCTACCATCTCAATGGGAGGTATTTTGTCATAGAAATCATGAATATTTTACAGAAGGAAATATTTAAATGAAATCAAAATGTGTTGCACAATAGATTCCTGATAAAAATAGAAATGTCAAGGTCAAAAGTTGCACATGGAGTTATCAGAAATTGTTATAGAAATTTTATGGTACTGACCTTCAAAAACTATTACAAGATTATGGCGTTATCACAGCATTTAAATATCTTTCCAAAAAAAGGTTTGGGTTGGAACTCCCAACAGATACAGCAACCTTCTCTCTAAAATTAGGAGAAGGAGTATTGCTCAACGATCTTCCATCAGTATTAGAGGAAATAAATTTCCCCTTGTTCCTGTCCATATGTGGTGTTCAGCCAAAATGCTTCAACTGTGGGGACAGAACACATCTTGTGAGGTCATGTCCAACTAAAAAATGTCAAAGTTGTGGTATTAGGAACAGCAGATATCACAGATGCAGGGAAAATTTCCAAAAATACCAAACTAACTCAAGATTCTGCTAAGGTGAGTAAAGAAATCATGGATCAACAACAAGTAACATCTGCAAGTGTGCAAGACATGCTAGAAAATCATGAAAAAATAGGCCTAATTGATATGGAGGCTGAAATTGTGACAGCACATACTATTGAGATGTTAAGTGAGAAAGCAAAATTTAATGCATGTAAGGAGAGTGACAAGCAGCCTTTAACTGATAGAACTACTTTAGAAGATTCTTATTTGGTCACTGAGAGCAAAACATCAATCCTAACAGCAAACAAGAAAAAATCACACAACTCTTCAAGTTCACACTAGAGGTTGACTCAAAACTTTGACTTCAGAAACTCATTCTGATGATGACTTTGATAGCAATAAAGCAATGAGGCCCAGAAGTCCGAGATTAAAAACAACCAAGAGAAGATAAAAGAAGACAAAAATAAAGGAAACTGAAGAAAATAATGAGACAGTTATAAAGCAAACTTGTGAAGATTCAGAAGATATAGATACTAGCTCTGAAAATGTCAAGGAGCAGATGTGTAAAGATTGAGGAAGGGTAAGTGTTGAACCAAATCAACAGTAGCAGACAATTTGTGTCTGGGGATGAGTCTAACATTACTCTGTTGGATTTGGGAAAGGATGGTCAGATTAAATATATCATGGAAGCACCACAACTTCATCTCCTAATATAGCAACATCAGTTAAATGCTCATGAAAATTGGGGGGGGGGGATAAAGTTAGAGGGCTAAACTCCATGGAAAGAGTTTATGCTCTCAAGAGATGGATAGATAACAGTGATCTGGACTTAGTCTGCCTGAAGAAAACAAAACTTCACTGGCAGTCCAATGCAAGGATTGACCAAACTCTTAACCAATCTGGGGTCCTAATATATCATCCATCCAATACAGCCTCATCTGGCATAGCAGTAATTATTAAGAAGAACTCTAAATTAGACAGATTCAGAACTTTATATCTTAGTCAAGATCTATTAATAATTGAAATTATAATTACAAATGTATCAGTGATTCTTATATATGCATACCTTCAAAAGGACCCCAAATTGATTGAATACACAATTAATAGGATTAACTCAGTCTTGGTCTCATCAGTATTGCCAATAATATTATTTGGGGACTTTAACATAAGCTATCATCAATTTAATCAGAAATATCTGCATATGATTAATAGGGTGCTGTTGTGTGAAGGATGTTTTCCACAAAATGCTTTTTCATTTTACACATGGCAGCACAGAACTCATTGATTTACTCTATTACCATGGTGAAATTTATCATAATTTAGAAGCTGAACTACAACTGGTAACTTATTCTGATCATTTAGCCATGTTAATTTCCCTAAATGTAGACCCTCAATCACTGACTCCCATGATCAACATGAAAACAATCAGAATGTTAAATAAAGAAAATATACCTGAATGGATATTCTCTGAGGCATCCAGTCATGGTCATCGTTTGTGGAATCTTAGGTTCTCTGATCAACACCTTCAGCAGGAGAATCAAGGGTTCCACAAGACTGCTAAAGGAGCTGGATACCATAGCAGAAAGAGTCAGTGAGCTAACAACTATGGAGGCCAGAGTGGAAGAGATTCTTAGCCTCAAAAAGCAATACAGAGACAAACAGAAGATGTTTGCAAATTTTATTGCAGTAAAAAGAGCCAAGATCCATTTATTTGTAAAGAACAACTGGGCATGAAGCTACTTGAGGTGGGCCATTGGTGCATGGAGAAGACCCACACCTTCAATGCTGTCTGTATACAATTGTAACAACATAGGAAGCACTATGTTGGAGAAAATAGATGATCACTTCAGGCAAAAGTCACAAAATTCCAGTTATGAGATTGGAAATGTTTGGCAAGGTGTCCCAGTGTCAGATCATGCCATTACTGAGCAGCAAGTTCTCCATTGGCTGAGGTCTTATCCAGAACAGGTACATCCAGCCTTCACAGGATACCACAATTTGTCTTATTACATCTGAGTAATTTCACCATTAAAATAATCCGTCAAGTCATTGGTGTGCTGGCCAGGGAATTTCAGATCATCCCCAACCTGTACCCTAATGCTCTTGTACCTTTCCTCAAAAAGCCATTGAATCCATCTCCATTAACTAATTTAAGACCCATATCAGTAACCCCATTATTAATAAAAATCATCGAATCACTTGTTAAGGATAAGATCCAACAGCAGCTGCTCAATAAAATTTTCTTGCACCAATTTGCCCACAAGGAATCATCCACCATTGAGGCAGTAAGGAGATTTGCCTTATTGGTGGAGTATATAAGAACCAAAAAGATATCAGGACCTATTGTGGTGCAAGTGGACTTCACAGCAGCATTTGACTCCATGGTGCCTGCAAAATTATTCTCAACTTTGGAGTGCTATGGGGTACCCAAAGTCTACATCAGAATCATAGCAAATCTGCTGCTAAATAAATCAATATATACATCATTGGATGGCTCTTTGGCCCCAGGTTTTAAACCACATCTATCAATACCCCAGGGATCATCTCTTAGCACCTTGTGTTTCATAGCCTATGTAAACCCTTTATTAACAGCTATTGAGAAACATATTCCTGGGGTATTTGTCCCAGTGCTAGGGGAGGAAGTTCATCACATATCATATGTTGATGACATTACAGTCTTCCTCCTCACATAAATACTTGCCCAAACTATATAAACTGCTGGATGAATACACTGAGAGATATGGGCTAAGAATAAACTCTGAGAAATCTGCTACCTGGAAGATCCATCGGGTGACAGCAATTCCTTCAAGATTCTCAGGAAAACCTCAAAACTTTCTTGGATTTCCCATGGTGCTGTCCAGGTCGGCTATGAGAAGAGCACTGCAAAACAGCATTCTAGAAAAAACCAAAAAGGTTGCAAGTGCTCTCTCAGGGATCTACTTATCACTCCCAGGTAAGGCAGCACTGATTAACATGTTGGTGCTTCCATGAATTAATTACTTCATGCCACTTCTTAAACCAACCAGGTCCTTTCAGAATGCAATAAACTCAGTCTGCACTGGCATCTTGTGGAAGAGGAAAACAGTAACCATCAGTTTAGCCAAGATGCAGAGACCAAAAGACCTGAATGGGCTCGGGTTGCATGATCTCAACACCTTCTTCATTCAGAAATCCCTATCAATGCTTAAGGCAATGAATGCAAGATTGCCAGTGGACTCATTACAGGATGAGATTGAACCTACTGACACACCACCACCCATACAAAGTAAGTGGGCCATGGAGCTGCTAGCATATGCCAACAAATTCTTCAAAGTTACAGCATCAATTATTGACAATACTAACACTTACTGGCAAGTTTACAAATACATGCATGCAAACATTACTGAATTAACTACTGAGCTTGATTTATCTACCAGATTACTAATCAGGAAATTAAAATTTTTGCTACTTGGAAGCCAAACATATTAACTTTTATCATAAAATTTAATTTGAAAGCCTTGCCAACAAATCACTTTTTGGTAAATCATAGAAATTTCTCAAAAAGAGAACCACTATGTAGCTTATGTAAAGTGGTGGATAAAACTATTGAACACATTTTTACTGCTTGCCCATTTTTGAGTCCTGCTAGACAAAATATCATAACCAGAGTACTGCCAGCTAACATGAAAATTCTAAGAATCAAGGATGCTATAATGAGTGGTGTTTTTGCTGCGATTAGAATGGGAATGTTCCTGCTTTATGCCATGTGGTTAACTAGGAATTATTTTGTTTTTAAGCAAGGAAGTAAAGAACCATGGGAGGTATGTAAAAAATTTATTCAAAGGACTATGTTCAGGGATCACTTATTAATGCCAGAAAAGCTCTTTGGGGACACTTGGGGGCAACTTAGGCCACTGGATGAAGAACCTATCCTCAGGCATGCTAATTAAAAATTAATTCAAGGTTAAAAAATAAATGGTCCAGTTAGATGGAGAATGACAAAGGATCATTGCCAATCAAAATATGAACTGCACAATGATTACTGGCTAAGTCACTAAATGAAGAGCCAGTTGTTCCGATATAAAACTAGTACACTATAATTATAGATTAAGTTTGAATGATGAGTTTCTAAGTTTGAATGATGAGCTTCTTGCTCTCAACATTAAATTAATTTGTCATAATAATAACTAATGTATCAAACAGATATATTTTTTAATTTGGAAAATTATTTACTAATGATTGTTATAATAAGTGTAACAAATCCAAATAAATGTATACCAACAAGATTTATATTGTAATTGTCTGTGTATTTTCCTTAATAAAAAAGTATATTATGTATAGCATAGCTGTCTTCCATGCAGCTGGCCTGGGTTCACTTCCCAGTCAACTCTTTGACAAAAGAAAATAAAAAACTATAATTGGTTAATTTATTATATCAACACTTTTTTTTTAAGTAAAAAGTAAAACAAAGTAAAATTTTGATGAAAAATAGTAATATTTCATGTTTTATTTAACTAACCTGCGCTTTTTCCTTTATGGTGGTACTACAGTCATAAAATCTATTTGCAATGGTTATTTGTTGTTTTATATCTAGTGTGAATGTATTGAAATTAATTACAAGTTGTTCTTTGTTTTGTGAATTATATACTGACTTTTAAATGTTAAGTTTCAAGTCATATTTATTTGTTTTTTAATATTTTAATTGTCACATGATCACCTTTCTATGCTTGCTTATAAGTGTTATTAAGAGAAGCAAAACTCTCCATACAGTAGTGCCACTCAGTGCAAACCAGAATAAGAAACGGTGCTCGTGTGATGTTTGGTGGTTTAATACTAATCCTGCCTAATAGGATAGTGGTAGCTATGGTTATTAAAGAACCAAAGACACCAAAATGTATGGGTACTGAACTGACTTCAGACCTATATGATGATTATATAAGCTAATGAGCATGGATTGAAAATATTATTGTTTTTTTAATTTTAGACTCATAGTTTTGTAGTTAAGTAGAGATAAAATGTGGCTGCTGGAAGGTTGCATTAAATCTTAAGATCTAGGTGCAGTGCTCACAGATCCAAAACTCTTCACTGACATAAGCCACAAGATAGAAACTAGTCTGGGAATATTTTATGAATAGGTACTAAATAGAGATTTTAAGCATAAGCCTTTTGGCATCCATTGATTACTCTGGCTTGCACTGAGTGGCACTACTGAATGGAGAATTTTGCCGTTTTTTTTTTAATTGTCATTTTAAATAGGAGAAAATCATGTGAAGATATTTTTAGAACAGGCTAAATGTAGTTATTGCATATCTAAAAGAAAATAAATTGCCCGATATAAACAAAGTTGAACCATCAATATCAAAATGTAAAAATAATTGGAATAGGCAGCATGATTTTGTCTACATAAAGTATGGATTCTCCATGAAATCGAGGACAGAAACTGAACCTATGTTTTGAATCTTTATCAAACAGATGTTTAAAGCTTTCTCTTTTGAAAAGATATGAACATCTCAATATCAAAATTTAAAAGATAAACCAATTGATGCGAATTCCGTGACCAAAAAGCAGTTTGTCTTCTTCCACCAGTGTTAACACCAATTGTGTACTGGCATTGCATTGAGCAAGTTTGCATATAGCCAGATGCAGTAAAGCACACACAATTGGAGAAACTTTTTTGCTACTAGTAACTAAAGATATTGTGAAAACTGTACCTGAAGAAAAAGCAGCCAAGGAAATTGATAGAGTATCACTATCAAACAACACAGTAAAAAGGCAAATAGATGATATGGCATCAAATATTGAAAATATTTTTAATCAAGAGATTAAGAGAATGCCAATTTTATACTTTGTTAGTAGATGAAAGCATCGATGTCTCTAAATTAGCGCAATTATTTTATGTATAAGATTTTATTTTCTTAATGAAATTAAAGAAGAAATATTATTTTGTAAATCGTTATCTGCAAAACAACATCAGATGAAATATTCAAACAATCAATGATTATTTTATTAACAATAATATAAGTTGGTACAAATGTGTTGGAGTTTGCACAAATATTTCTCGCACAATGATTGGACAGTTATCAGATGTAGTAATGAAAATTAAAGAAGTAGCACTTAGAGTATAAATCTATGCACTATATAATTAATTCATCGGGAAGTTTTAGCTATAAAATATATCCTTGTAAATTTAGATCTGTTTTTAATGAAACTGTAAAAATAATTCACTTGACAAAGTCAAAAGCACTTAATTCCTGCTTATTTTCAATTCTATGTCATGAGATGGTGAGTGAACATTAAACGCTATTACTTCATACCGAGGTTCAGTGGCTCTCATGAGACAAAGACCTCAGCTGACTTTTTGAGTTATGCTCCAAGGTAAATATTTTTTATGAATTCAGGAGATTCAATAAAAGATCATCTTACTGATGAGGAATGGCTATTTAGACTAGCATATCTATCAGATAATTTCTCACAGCTAAATGATTCAAATGTGAATTTGCAGGGAGCTAACAATTCTCTGTTTGACCTTCACAAAGTAATAGCATTTAAAAATAAATTACCATTTAAAAAAAAAACCAATTGAGAAAAGAAATTGCATTGTGTTTTCCAACTTATATAATTTTTTAGCTGGAAAACAATTTATCAATAAGAGACTGTGTCATTATTAATATGCAGGAACATTTAATATCTTTGTATGATTATTTTCAAAAATATTTTACTGAAGATTTTACTATTAAAAGTTATTTTCAAAAATATTTTACTGAAGATTTTACTATTAAAAGTTGGATTCACAAATCCCTTTGCATTTACAGAGAAGATTCCAGATAATAATAGTTGCAAAAGTCTTTATAGATCTTATTAGTGACAGTGGATTGAAATTGAAATTTCAGAGTATCAGCTTGTTTTCATTTTGCCTGTTTATCTAGGTAGAATATAAACTCTCTCAACAAGCATTAAAATTTTTAATGCCATTCAATACCACATACTGGTGTGAGAGTGGATTTTCTGCTATGATTGCGATAAAAAGAAATAGAGAAATTTTTTCAATATTGAATCAGATCTTCGCCCTAAGCTGAGCAAAATTGAGCCAGATATTTCTAATTTTATTAAAAATAAAAAAGTGCAAACCTCACACTAATTAAGATAATTTGTTACTATCCATAGAGGATTAACAAATTATACTTTTGTGATATTTATGTTCTAAAATATTTTTTTCGTTTTACACATTTTTATATGTATAATTTTTATTTTATCATATATATATTCAAACTTTTTCCTTTAATTTTTTATATTTTTACATCTATAATTGTACTTAAAGTATATCTCTCACTAAAAGTGTTGCAATTTTTTGTTTTAAATATATATATATTATAACAGGTCTGTTATATGACACACAATAATATAGTGTGCATGCATATATATAAAGTTGAAAGGAAATTACAAATAAACAAGACAAAAATTTTAGTACATATTTTCACATTTCCTGGAATAATAATATTCCTATAATGTGTTAAATAATTCTAAATGTAAAATAAAATTTCATTATAAAATAAATAGTTAAAAAGGCCTAATAAATATTTTCTTTGAATTCTGATTTTGCAATTTAAAAGCAAGCATGTTTCTGATAATTGTAAAAATTTATATTATCTATTTGTGACATCTTTTAATTAATGCTTGTATACATTTCTCTATTTTTATGTAGAAATCTTTGTATATCACACTTTGATAAAAATTTCAAACTTGTTTTCTAAATGAATTAGAAAGATTAAAAAAACACTGTTTTTAAATTTAGTATTTTTATCACCTCACCAAGTCCATAAAAAGGTTGGATAAAAAGATTATTTTAGTTTGGATAGTAGTTTTTAGTAAGATCTGTCCAGAAGAGTTGGCTAGTGTATTGCAATTATCTGGCAGCATATAGCTGGCCAAAAAAGTCTGTTTTTTTAGTTTGACTAAATATATTTTTGTAAAGTAGCTAGCTGCAGTTGGTTGGTAGCTGTAGCAGAAGTAGCTGGTGAGCAGAGTTGGTGTTTGGAGAGCTATATAGAATTCCCATGAAGATATAAGTCTGCAAGGAGGGCAAGTCAAAAGATTGCTATATAGTTTAGATGGTGGAGTTTGAATTCACATGGAAAATAACACAACTTCTTTGTTTTATAGGTGTAAATGTGTTCTTGAAAACAGCTACTTGCCTGGAATAATCCTGGACAAAAGAGAGACCAACAGTTATCTAATTATACATTTCCCAATAAGGATAATCTTGGACTATACCTGTGTTACTAAGAACAACTAGCCACCAAAAGAAATCTTCCAGCTTGTTCAAAAAACCTCTGCTTGCTGAAGAAGTAATTATACATTTACTGATGTATTTATATGCAGAGAAAAACAGATAAAGGTATATATTGATATTGAGTAATGTTATATATAATGAGAATTAAATTTTAAATGTTCTTTTAAGTAATTTATTACAAATGACATTTTAAAGAACAAGTAAATAATTTTACTTAAGTTAAACATAGTAATAAATTGAAAGGCTAAAACCTTCAGCAGATGCACTTTAAAAATGCCTATGTGACAGCCAATCAGATGTAACAATGACTGCATGTGGAACTCTTAATTCTAAAACACAGAAAAAGATGGGATCCACCTTCTTTTATGCTTAAATTTATATATAAATAAGCCAGACTCAAGCATCTCAAATTAAGAGCATTTAATTCACTAAATATTATATATAAATAAACAATGTAAAATCTTTCGATTTACTACAAAGCAATTTTCAAATCTAATGAAATGATAGTAACAAAGTTAAATATATTAAATTCATTAAGTACAGCAGTTGACATAGTAATAACATGAAAGGCTAAAACCTCTGCCAAAGGTTTTAGCCTTTCACATTATTACTATGTCAACTGCTGTACTTAATAAATTTAATATATTTACATTTGTTACTATCATTTCATTAGATTTGAAAATTGCTTCATAATAAATTGAAAGATTCCATGTGTTTATTTATATATAATATTTAGTGAATTAAATGTGAAGGTATTTTAAGCTTCACATTCTTAGTTCGAGATGCTTGAGTCTGGCTTATTTATATATAAATTTAAGCATAGAAAAAGGTGGGTCCCATCTTTTTCTGATAATTCTGGCTTGTGTTTTACAATTAAGAGTTCCACATGCAGTCATTGTTATATCTGAATGGCTGTCACATAAGCATTTTTAAAGTGCATCTGCTGAAGGTTTTAGTATTTCACACTATTATTATGTCAACTGCTTGCACTTAATACATTTAATATATTTATATTAAGTTAAACATCTAAAAATGAAGATTTAATTGATAGACACTGTTATATTTGTTTATTTAAGAGAATAAGTGAAAATCATTTAAAATCTATATGTATAAATTTAAAATGTTAGTAGCAACCTATGATGGTGATATATAGCTAGCAAGACTAAAATTTTGGAATAATTTATTTGGCAAAATGACATTTAACCTTTGGTAGTTGTATTTTGCAGTTGATGTGATGCACTGTGACTTCTCCTTAAATGGAGTCAGGAATCTCTCAGCAACTATGCACAGAGAAACCTGTTAACCACTTTACCTTCCATTCCCCACTCTAAGTTTTCTCATATTCTTCTCGATCCCATTTCCACAACATAATTTTTGTCAAGTCTGTGACCTTTATATCTAAATCCCCCTTATCTTTTCCCAAACTCAGCATAAAAACCAATAATCCACTTTCTGTATAAGTTTTGTGTTTTGACCAATTCATTCCTGGTAAAATTTTTTGTAAGTATTATACATTAAAATGCGTGTAAAATGATATTTTGGTGAAAAATTTTCATTAGAAGGTGATAAATTCAAAATTCCCACTCTTACAATAAACATAAGCCCCGCCCTGACATGTTCAGCCATTGTCTGTTGCCAAGGCTGTAAAATGTTTAATGTTTTATGACATTGTTTACTCCAATGACCAAAAACGTGTTTATTTGCAAATTTATTACAGTTTTAGATGTTTTTTTTACAAATAATTTACACTATATTTATTAGATATCAAAAAATATAAATTATTAATAACTTATTTTGACTTGAAATACTTTATTTTCAAAAATATAATGTTATATTAGCAGCTAACATGAATATGGCCTAAAGCAATTTACAAGCTTAGTTTCTACATCAACAACCTACTTTTACTTATGAGTATGAAAATGTCACAGTTTTGCAATAAATATTCAAATATTTTAAACTTTTAAAGCATAATTCATTAGATATAAAAGAAATAAATAAATGTTCATTTCGATTTTTTAAAATAATAAGAATTAAGAAATATTTTGTCGATATTATAAACTAAAAATAATCTTTCTAGAAACGATGACATATAAACTCTTTGTTTTGATTATGATCTCATTTTTTAATATTAACAGAAACAAAATGTGAACATTTAAAATTTATTTCAGTAGTAAACAAAAATATCTATCAAATGAAGTCAAATTTATTATTTTCTGATAAGTAATAATCATTTTATCATATATTTTACATTGATGTGCGAGACAAAGAAAAACATCAGAAAATGCTAAAATATTTAAGTCTATGCAGCACTAAGAAAGAGTTAAAATATAACTTGAAACAAGTAAATAATGTTTCTTGGATTAAAAAAATCTAAAGGTAAAAAATTAATTGACATCCTGTTTTTTTAGAAAAGGAAGAAATCAAAAAACCAAATCATTTTAGAGTAATTTGTGAAAAAGTAAAAAAAAAGAAAAATATATCTAATGGAGGATTTAACTATTATCAATAGTCATGCAGTCGATGATATTTTTTTCAAAAAAGTAAACTTATGAAAGAATTAAATAACAGGATTTATATTTTCATATATATACTTTCAATATTGAATCAATTATGAAAAATATAATATTGTAACAAATTAAAATATGTGATATAGACATCAGTGTGTGCCTACAATTCAATATGCACACACATGTATGTTAAATATGTTATTACATATTATAAAAATTAATGTCATTTATGGTTTTGAAATTTAAAAGTGACTAGTCAGAATGTTTATTTTCTAACAAGTCAAATATGTTCAGAAATTACATGCACACATATGTATGTATGCATATATAATGACTTAAAGTGAATAATATTGACATCAACAAAGGCTTTGAGATTTCTATCATTAGATTTTCAATAATATAAATGGCTGAAGAGTTGGATCATGAAGAAGATTGAAGTTTTTCATTAAAATTTGAGGATTTTGTATCTTAATATAAATTGAACACTGATTGTATATAGGTGCAGGAAATGGTGATCTGGACCAATTGATGAGTGCTGGTTCAGCACAAAAGATATATATATTGGAGATTATTAATCTGTTTCACATGTATGTGGCCATGTGTATTGGTTGTATAAGATATAGTGCATAGCTGTAGGGAGCTTGAAAGTCTGAATTCAAATCCTTTCTATATGTATATTGTAATACATTTTTAATGGATATTTTAGATGGAAATATTGAATGTGTAGAGTTATCCATTTAAATTACCTTAATTAGAAAGTACTTAATCTAGAACAACTGCTCCAGGCTAAGGATTGCAGTCAGTTTATCAGTTTGCTTTAATCCTTGGCCTGGGACCTTTGTTCTAAGTTAATTGCTTTCTAATTAAGTTAATTTAAATGGATAACTCCACACATTCAATATTTCCATGTATATATATAAAAAACTCTTTTAAATTGAAATAAAATTCTCTACATATAATTGTATATATATTTATAACATAGACTTTAAAAATTTGTTTCTTATGTATAAAATTTTATTTTCTAAAACATTTTCTGACTTTACTATCTCTCTAGATTTAATATAATGTGCAACATTAAACTAACCTCTCCTTTAATGTCTACATGAAATCTCTATTTCAGTAAATTGATCCATGAACACCAAATACACTCACATATATTACATGTTAGTTTTTTACTCTGTTTATTTCACATCTAAAAATGCTATCTTCAAGCTTCTGCAGCAAACTTTAAGCTTTGAAAGACTTTGGCATCATTACTTATTATAACTCTTCATTATATTATATTCTCAGATATATTTTTCCAAAAGAAAACCACTAATAACATACTTTTTTAGACTGTATTTGAAATAACCTTTACAATATTTGCCTATATCATAAAAATTATGATCAAATTCATCATAAGATTTGTTATTAAGAAATCTGTGATCTCATTTACTTCATGACCAACATAACAAAGATGTCTTCTTGACAATAGTGGATTCATTAGCATGCAATATGCTAACAGCAATTGGATCCTGACACCTAGAGCTTGTATATGCACACACAGATACACACACAATAAGTCATAGCATTAAGAAAAATAATAAATTTACACTAAATTTTTTACATGATCATAATTTCATCTATTACATAAATAGATTTTCTCAAGTGAAAATCAGTTTAGCTTGGCATACACATACATAAACACACAATTATATATAACAGGACCTAATCCCACAATTTATTTCAAAAAAAAAAATGAATTATGGGGTGGTATGCTTAGGTAATTTTCACTTGAAAAGATTTATTTGTGTTATAGATGAAACCAAGGTCAATGAGAGAATTTTAATATAATTTACTAATTTATTAGTATTTAAAATGATTTTCTAAATTTTATGTTATTGCAATATTTAATTAAATATATAATCTTGTAATTTTAAAACTAAAATATTTTTAATTAAAATGCTACTTTTTTAATATATAAAATATATTGGTTTTTTATTTCTCTCATTTTTAACTCTGAAATCATAGTTCCTAGCATAGTTAACATCTCTTTCTAATGTTGGGAAAGTAATGAATATTTACTGGCTTTTAATCTCTTTTATCTAAAATTCCATTTTCTCATTATCATTACCAATTAATTTTATACTTATTTTCAATTACCTAATGAATTTCTTCATAGACACATTTTTTCATCATACATCCAGTTGACACTTGCATCTATATAATCATAGCCATTTTGAAACACCTTTCAGCTTATCATAAAAACCAATCATTTACAAGATTGTTACTTATAAAATTATCTTTTATTGTTGGTCTTTAGATAATGTCTGCTTTATAAAAGGATCACATGATTTATTTAGCTTACATTTATTATTTAACTTTCACATTAGAAGCAGCAATGGATATTAGATCATAAGTTTACAATCTACTATATAGAGCAGATCCTTTAAATATTTATCACAAAATTTAAAATAAGAAGGAAATTTCTTTATTTTGTTAAATAAAAATCAATCTGATTAATAAACATTTTACAATAAATAATTGGATTGATTAATATTCACACTCTCTATCTTAAAAATTCAAGATAATCTTTCTTATATATAAAAAGAACCAAATAAGAAAGCAAAAACATTTTTTTATTATCATATTGTTGACTATTAAAATGGTAGTGTGGATTATCTAATACAACACTATTTATTATTTGAAAACAAATTGTATTTAATGTTATATATATATATATATATATATATATATATATATATAATATATATATATATATATATATATTGTGTTCTTATACTTGGTGGAGATAGTTTAGGTAGGGTTTGAAATGTAGCTATTATTAAAAAAAATTAAATTTATGTTATTTTCTAATATGTAATTACTGATAAGCTAAAATTAATAGCTGAGGTGAAACTTTAAGTTTATTATTAGTAAGCTTCTATTTTATGGACTTAGCACTTTCAGAGCCTTTGTAGCTCCATAATCATAGTCCTTTTTAGGCTGTTGACTCTATGCAAATGCATGCAAATTGCTTATAATATCCACCTTTTCGAAACCATGAAACATGTCTTCTTTCTATTTATTGACCTGGCATTGCTGCTGATGTAACATGCCTCTTTGATCTTTCTCTTGACATCACCAGTGATGCCAGGTTAATAAATAGAAAGGACACGTGCTTTGCGGTTTCGAAAAGGTGGATATTATAAGCAATTTGCATGCATTTTCATAGAGTCAACAGCCTAAAAAAGAACTATGATTATGGAGCTGCAAAGGCTCTGAAAGTGCTAAGTCCATAAAATAGAAGCTTACTAATAATAAACTTAAAGTTTCACCTCAGCTATTAATTTTAGCTTATCAGTAATTTACAGAGTAAGGGTGAAATAAAATTTGTTATTATAATATGTAATTGTGATTTTATAAGTAGTATTAGTTCAAATTCAATAAATGGAAGCTTGTAAAGATGCCTTAAATAGTTTAAAGCCATTTAAAGATAAATTAAGCAATAAAATAATGTAATATATTGTTTAAAAGATAAGATTAATTTTTATTTATTATATTCTACAGAAACTACAACAATATAGTCGTTTAATTATAGAAATAAATATTTTATATAATATGTTTAAAATAATTATTTTGTTTAAAATATTATTTAGATAATAAATAATGTAATATTAGTCTGGAAGGTTCTGAAAGTGTCACATGATTAAAGGTATTTATGTTGGTGTGTGAGCTTTCAAGGGTTAGGAAAAGAAAACTTTAATTTCTAGCTTATTAATAAAATGGGATACATTGTAAAAGTTGCAAAATTAGATCTAAACATAATGTTTTAAAAAAATTACAGCTAAAATTCATATTGTTGTTTAAATATATTTTGTTTTAAAATCAATATTTTAGAATCATTAAAATATTTAAATTGTTTTAATAAAGTTATTTGATGTTTTAATAAAAGTATGTAATATTTATAAGTGTTAAATAATTTAATATATTTAATATAGTTTTTATGTAAATGAGCAGACTTAACCAATAAAATCACTAGATTATATCAGTATAAAAGGAGATGTTTGATCAAGTCTAAACAGTGAAGTGTTAATAAATGATTGTAAAATTTATTCTTAATATTTTTTGTCTAATTGTTTAAAAGTAATAATTTTTTAAAATCATTATTATTTTTCTACTTAAAAAGTGTTAGAAGAATAATTTAGTAACTATTTTAAATAATGATTGAATAGAAAACCAATAATTCCCTATCAGAAAATTTTACTTCAAGCTAAATTTAAAACTGCAATGATTTTTAAGAAAGATGATAATAGTCATTAGAGTGTTGAGACAATGTGCATCAAATGCTGACAAGAATTTAACAATAGAACAGGAGGAGACATCATGTTATATAAGGACTTTGAATTTTATATAACTAATATATTTAGCCTGAATGAACATTTATTTTTAATAACTTTGTCTTGTAATTTAAGTTAACAAATAGGAAAAGAATATTTATGAAAAATCATTCTCATAGTGTTATTAAGTTCAAGAAAATGAAAATTAATATTTGCATTTAAGTTAAAAGCTAAATTAGAAGTATTTTTTATGATATGCAAAAATAACTGCATTGTTGCATGAATGCAAATGGAACATTTTATATTTAATTTATTTTTAATGCTTAATTTAAATGAAGTTTGCATCTGAGAATGGTGTGTTTGAAAGAAAAATTAAAAAAATGACTATTGAACATTTTATGCTTTTTGAAAAATATTTATTTATGATAAAACCAATAAACAAACTATATATTTGAAATGATTTTTTAAATCTAAAATAAAGTAACCATAATGTGCCTATTTTGAAGATTTATATTATATCATTTAATTAATGCTTGGATGGCAAAGCTGTCATGTTACCTAAAAAATAACTAAATGAAATATATGTATTTTAAACAATTCAAAACAAAGCAAAACTCTCCATTTAGTAGTGCCAACTTGTGCTAACAAGAGCAATCAATGGATGCCAGAAGGCTTATGCATAAAATCCCTATCTAGTGCCTACTCATCCAATATCCCCAGACTAGTTTCTGGCTTGTGGCCTTCATCAATGAAGAGCCTTGGATCTGAGAGCACTGCACCTAGATCTTAGGATCTAATGCAACCCTCCAGCACCCACCTTTTAACTCTATTTAACTACAAAACTATGAGAATGAATTTGAAAACACAATTAATAACAATTATGTGCTAGTATGAGATAGTGATCATGTGATGTTTAGTGGTTTATATGTATTTTTAAGAATAAAAGTGTTGATTGTTTTTTTTTTTAAAAAATCTATCTTGTTAATAAAATATGGATGTCTGCTGAAAGAACATGATAAATGGATAAATAATATATTATATAATATTCTACTAATGTTATGCCAATGGAAATATAAATATCATATGTGAGATATAATTATTGCGATAAGTTTGACATATATAACTGATGGAATTAATATGAAATACATACAAGATATATTTTATATAAAAATAAATTCTTAATTAGTGTTTTGTTAAAATATTGTGAGCCTGGATAGATATTGAAAAAAAGCACTGAAATAAATATTTGTTTGCCCAGGATGACCAATATTTTTCTGGATTCTGTAGAATATAATTTTATTAGGTATGTATTTTATTGAATGATGCCAAGAGAGGAAATCTGTAACTAGGCAATGAGGAAAGAATTTTGAAAAGTGTTGAAGTTGCAAACAGAAAAACTCTTTTTTATAATTTTGAATTTTCCTCATTATTTTAGTTTAATGCTAATATTTTAAAATAGTGTTTTAACTAACCTGTTTATTATAATGTACTTTTTTTTCAAATTTTAATGTTAAGATAGATTAGTTTTTTTTTTGCATTAAATAAAGAAAAATGGGTTATTAGAAATCAATTTTCTGACAAGTAATTAATAATTATAATTTGTTTGGATGTACGGTTGAGAAGAAATGAATCATAGTTCATGGCTCCAATAATTGTTGGGATCATGGGTAATCTGATTTATTATTCACATTGCATTATTTAATTTTTTTTTAAATGTTATATTTTAAAATTAGTATTCTACTATTATTATGCATTATATTGCTTGAATATTGGAAGGTTAAAACAGGCAAAACTCTGCATACAGCATTTTCCACTCAGTGCAAACCAGAGTAATCAGTAGATGCCAGAAGCCTTGTGCCTAAAATCCCCATCTAATGCCTACTCATGCAATATCCCCAGACTAGTTTCTGGCTTGCGGCCTTCATCAGTGAGTAGCCTTGGATAAGGGAGCACTGCACCTAGATCTTATAATCTAATGCAACCCTTCATCAGTTATCTTTTATCTCTACTTAACTACAAAACTATGGTCTTAAATTTGAAAACACAATATTTTCAATCCAAGCTCATTAGTTTATATAATCTTATAAGCCTGAACTCAGTTTAGTAGCTATACATTTTGTTGTCTTTGGTCTTTTAATAACCATAGCCACCACTATCATATTACGCAGGATTGGTTTTAAGCCAATAAACATCATATGATCACCATTTCTTATGCTTGCTTATAACTTATTAAAACAGGCAAAACTCTTTATACAGTATTGCCATTCATTGCAAGCCAGAGTAATCAATGGATGCCAGAAGGCTTGTGCATTAAAATCCCCATCTAGTGCCTAATTATCCAATATCTCCATACTAGTTTCTACCTTGTGGCCTTTGTCAATGAGCAGCCTTGTATCTGGGAACACTGCACCTAGATCTTAGGATCTAATGTGAACCCTCCAGCAGACACCTTTTATCTCTACTTAACTCTAAGATCCAATGCACCTCACTGATGAAGGCTATAAGCCAGAAACTAGTCTGGGGATATTTGATGAGTAGGCACTAGATGGGGATTTTGTGCAAAAGCTTTCTGGCATCAATTGATTAATCTGGCTTGCACTGAGTGGCAATACTGTATGGATAGTCCTGCCTGTTTTAATAAGTTATAAGCAAGCATAAGAAATGGTGATCATGTGATGTCTATTGGCGTAACACCAATCCTGCCTAATAGGATAGTCGTGGCTATGGTTATTAAAAAAACCAAAGATACCAAAAAGTATAGCTACTGAACTGAGTTCATGCCTATATGACTATATAAGTTAATGAGATTGGATTGGAAAATATTATTGTTTTCAATTTAAAACTCATAGTGTTGTAGTTAAGTAAAGATAAAAAGTAGCTGCTGAAGGGTTGCATTAGATCCTAAGATCTACATGCAGTGCTCTCAGATCCAAGGCTCCTCACTGACAAAGCCCACAAGCCAGAATCTAGTCTGGGGATATTGGATGAGTAGGCACTAGATGGGGATTTTATGTACAAGTCTTCTGGCATCTATTCTTGCTTGCACTAAGTGGCAATACTGTATGGAGAGTTTTACCTGTTTAATAAGTTATAGGCAAGCATAAGAAATGGTGATCATGTGATGTTTAATATAAAAACATTGTATGGACCATGTATTTTTTAAAAAAATGAATGCTAGTGAATGCCTTAAAATATCTAAGGGTATATTAAAATATTGGTTTATCATAAATACTTGAATATGCATATATTTTATAACATAGTTGATTTATTAATATATCATTATTATTAATAATGTCTGTTAAGATACAGAGAAATATAAAAATATTGATCTCTAAATTATATAATGTAACAACAAATGGATAAATGTATATTATTGATGTATGTTGTTATCAAAATCATATGTGCTTGAAAAAACTTTTAAAGCCATCTTGAAATAAATTTTAAATCTTTGTTGTTTTTCAGTAAAGTGGTTTGGAAATTATTTAGTAATATAGCTCATACATTTTATGATGTTAATAGAGTTATTCAGTATATGGAGGATATAGGATGGTGGGTGAGAGAGTAATTGTTATATAAAATTCTAGGTTTTAGGGATTTTTGAAAGGATATTATGTGTGAACTATATTGACACAGTTTGAATTGATTAAATATACAGGTGACAAAGGACTGTATAGTATTTTTCCATGGACAGTTGTATTCCTTTATAGTCAATAGAAATGGAAATAAAGCCATGACATGAATTTAGGTTCCTGTTAAATATAGACCTATTATTTTAGCATTGTATCCATGATGTTGAGTAATTATTCCATATCCCACACTATAATCACTGCTGTAATAACATCATAGAGGATAAATTTGAAATGATGATAAAGTAATAGCTAAACTATTAGAAGCTGGTAGTTTATGCAAAGGCAAATTATGAGTAATATATCATAAATGATATTGAAATATTTAACGATTGTCATATTATAAAAAATAGAAGAGGATTAATATTCTTACACATATTATAAGTGTTATAGATCATTAAACTCAAATAAATGCATATTTGAATTGAAATAAAAGAGAGCAATGAAAAAAAGATTTGAATGATATGATGAATGTAAAATTTAAAAAAAAATATCAAGCAATATAATTTATTAATATTTTTTTTTTTTAATTTGCAATAGAGAATATAAATCTATTTAAAATAGAAAAAACCCATGAAGTTATATTTTAAGTATTTTTTTTTTCATAAGTAGGTAATTTGCAAAGGGAGGTATTAATATTTTTCTTTATTTAAATTTTCTGGTATAGAGTATTTGAACATGGTAAAATATTAAGATAATGAACTGCAAAGAAACACATTTAAGATATTATAAATGTAGCATTAAGTTTAGAAATTGGGATATTTATTGTCATTATCAAAACAATAGAATGTTATTGTTTTATTAAATAAAAATAGTATATTATCATTATTACTGTAAGATTTTTATTTTTTTAAGTAGTTGGAATGAAGGCTATCTTTTTTTTTTTTATTTACTTGTAATATTTATGTAATGAGTTGCACTTTACAAATTATTAATTACAACTTTAAATTGTTTTAAAAGATTTATAATTATAAGAACTTCATACTGATTCATTGTAAATCGAAAGATTTTGCATATGTTAGTTTGTATAGAAATTGTGGACTTAATCAGTGAAGTACTTAATAGCTTCATGATCTCAAATCAAAATGCTTTAGATTCACCTATATATTTAGAAATTAAGTCGAAGATAAGAATGGCTGCTCTTGTCTTTTAAAGTCATTAATCTTGTGTTTAGATTTGTAGAGGTCCATACAGTCACATTTTAGGAGCATAGTCTTAAGGTTATAACCTTAATATACATTACTTACGTAATGAGTATGTGCTTTACAAATTATTAATTACGACTTTAATCGTAACATTTATTGTATAAATATTTTAATTTTAAATAATGTTAATTTTATATTATTATTTTTGAAAATATTTTTAATTTTTGTATCCTTATTGTATAATGTTATTGTCATAATGTTGTTTGACTATAATAAAATTGTTAATTGTTTTTCAATTACTTCATTATTGAGAGTTTAATTTGTCTGAGTGTTTTTTTTTCCATTGATTCTTCATACTCACATGCATGATCCATAGAAATTAATGGTTTAAGATATTATTTGTTTGCACATGATTCGTAAAGATTACTTAGCATATTATTATTATCATTACTTAATTGAGTAATGAAGCATATAATTATTATTATTGTAGAAAATATAATCATTGGTGGTTATTTTAAAATGATCCAATATCAATTTAAATATTTAATATTGCCATTATATCATAAAATATATTATATTTTAAGTACACCTGGGTCTCATTTTATGTGATAGATAGGTTCCACAGAAAACCTGCATTAAAAAAATTGCACAAAAATAGACATAACTAACCTTGAAAAATGGGAAATAGGGCCTGTAATTTTCAGAATTCGCATAAAAGCAAAGCAACAAGGAAAACTTACTTTAAAATTCGCATTAAAAAAATAAGGAAATAAAGTATGACTAATAAAAAATATCAAATATTTGAAAAAAATTGGTACAAGACAAACTTTTTTTACTTTTTTTTATTAACCACAGTATTTAATTTGACATTTTTCATAAGATTTTAATCATTATCACTATTTTCGAATGTGCAGTTCCTTTGTAAACTGGTAAGAAATCAGATTCATCGATGTGATGTGATGTAGCTTCTTCTTGAATGAAGTCAAGAATATCTCAGCAATTATGCCCAGAGAAACTTGTTAGCCACTTTATTTTCCATTCCCTACACTAATTTTTATCATATTCTGCTCCATCCCATTTACACAACTAGTGCCAATTTCAGTCTTGTGCTGTGTTAATAGTTTTCTGTTGACAACTGATTTTTACTACTGAAATAAATTTTAAATGTTCACATTTTGTTTCTATATTAAAAAAATGAGGATCGCAATCAAAATAAAAAGATTATACATTATTATTAAAAATATTATTTTCAGTTTATAAAATCAATAAAATCTTTGTTATTTATTTATTTTAAAAATCTACATTATTTATTTCTGTTATACCATCAAAATACATTTTAAAAGTTTAAAATTTTTGAATATTTATTGCGATATTTTTATATGTAAGTATAAATCTATTATTATTATTTACTCATTAGTATAAATAGGTTATTTATTCTAAATATAGCTTCAGGCCATATTCACGTTAGCTGCTAATATAACATTTTTTTTTTTTTTTTTTTAAAAAGTATTTTAAGTCAAAATAAGTTATTAATGATTTAAATTTCTTGATATCTAATAAATATAGTGAAATATGAAAAATATTAAGAAGAAACATGAATCGCATAATTTCAAAATCGCATTAAAATAATCCGCATAAAACGAGACCTGGGTGTATATCACATAAAACAAAAGATTTACAATGTTTTCTCAGAATCTTATTATTTTATTTATATTTCATTGCTAAACATTAATTTTTAAATAGATTTAATGTTAAAAGTCATACAGTCATCTTAGTTGCTTATTGTTACTATTTTTTTAATGGTAGTTAGATATTATGTAAAATCCCTCATCATATTTAACTAAAGGTCTTAATTAATTCATTTATTTTTATTATTAGTTTAGAAAGGAACCTGAGATTACTTTTAAAAGAATTGTAAGATTTGTATTAAAAGATGATGAATAAGAATTATCAGTTTGTGTTAAAATTTCAATAAGTATTTTATTAAAGGAATAATAATTAATTTATTGTATTTCCATAATAAGTTTTAATAAATTGTATGTTAGGATTATTTTATGTTTTTTTAAGATATAACAATATTACAAGATAGTTTTATTATATGAATTTAGTAGGGGGTAATATTCTTATGCCATTGGGAATATATTTTTAGGGATGTATTCTCAATGTTTAAGCCATCATACTTTACTGAATGTCTCATGTAAAATGTTTATAGCTGTATTTGTTATTTTAATCAAACCATATTTTATTTATAATAATGAGTTAGTCATAAATTAAATTAATTAGCAAAATGAATGAGTTGAGTATTCTAATTGGAACCCTATTATTTATTGTGAATTATTATATTTTAATTTAATAAGTTTCTTATATTTTATGTATTATAAAATATTGATTGTATTAGATATTCTACATTAGTAGTATATTTTGAGCTAGTTCTAATATTAATTATCTTGATAGTCATTGTTTATGTAACTTGACTGTAGTATAATATAGTTATATCTTAGTTAGCCAGAAGAGTCTTTGGTTCAAAGTTTCTTTAATTGAAGGGTACTATATATATATCAAATCAAAACTACCCCAAATCCAAAATTAAAACAGACCAGCATAAAAATAATATTAAAACGCAACCTAAGGTTTCACTGCTACAAGCAGACTTCTCATGTGTAAAGAACTACCAAAAACTACACAATATATATAATATTAAAAACTACCCACAAATCCATTCACTTCCCATCCACCCTTAATATTAAAAGAACTCTTAAATAAGTTAATTGCTTCAGAATAATAAATTTTCAATAATAAAGACTCTTTAATTCTTCTTTTGATTTCATTTCTGTGAAATATATATATATAAAGATGGGGATTCCACCTTTATTGTTAAAAGGAGATTGCCTTGACAACAGTTTGAAATTGTTGATTGCTAATGATATTGGGATTGTCTAAATGTTGATTAGTTTTTACTGATATATTTATATATGTGTGTGTGAACAAATAAGGTGAATGAAATTCTTCTCTGTGTAATAACTATAAAAAGTATACAGTAATGATATTATCAGGCAACCACCAATAAGAAATGAAAATTGAACCATGTACTCTAATAAACGACAATATTTTTTTTTGCCTGAATTTAAATATATATATAAAGATATTTTCTTTAGTGGATTGAGTATTGATTTCCATGATCGCACCCACACTTTGATATGAATAAAAATAAAATTTGATTTTTTTTTCATATAAATGAAAATTCCATAGCAAATTTAGATTTTGAATGATACCTATGTTAGTTAGCTCATAATTAATTTCAGTTGGCAGACCAATTATTGGTTGATCTAACTATTTTTAGTCTAAAATCTAAATAAAAAAAGAAAAATAAATGTCATCTATGAAGATGCTCAAAGCCTACTATGGAGTAATTATGGATGTTTTTCTTCTCTTACATATATAATTCAATAAGCAGACAAACTAAATAAATGTTTTTACCTTAAACTCTATAAAGATTGCTTACCAAATTAAAATCAGCCACAACGAAACCATCTTGCAATCCTCTAAATATTAATATAGGAACAAGAATAATTTGTTTTGGAGATTTCATTTGATGCAGAGCTTTAAAACTAAGCTGTATGAGCTTGGCTCCAGATTTAGGTGTATCAGTACTCAATCGGTCTAAAAATATTAATGGGAAAAATATTGCTAACATTTCAAATCCCAAGCAAACTCCACATAACTCGTAAATCTTAACTTCATCAGGCATAACTAAATTTGAATGGTTAGTAGTTTCATCCATGGGACAGAAATTGGCTCCACAACTTAAATTACTTTTGTCTAGAATTGTTTCGTGCTTACTATCTAAACTTAAAATGATTGATGATAATCCATTTCCCCATATTTCTGAAGATGCATACATCATATAAAAAATGCCGTAAAACTGAGACGAAATTGGAATAAGGTTGGTTGTTTTAACCAAATTCGCATACCATCTTGTTAGTAAGGCAATATAGCTTTTCACTGCGACCATTTGAGGACCTCCGGTGATACCAGAAATAATTGCGGCAGGTATCATTGTATAACGATACCAACCAGGTTTAAAATTAGCTAAACAATAAAAAATAAAGAAAAATGTACAAATCACAATTGATTTTTTACAACCTAACTTTCCTACCACAATGGTAGAAATAAATATATTAGAAATCATCTTGCCACCGTAAATAATTGCTAAAGAAATCGTTCCAAGCCCTTTATCCCGGTGCAAACTACTTTGAAGATTTCCTAAGGCATAGAAAGAGGAATAATGAAATAAAATCGCCAAACTTGCCATTATCAAATTTTTATACGTCCGCCGCTTTTCGGCATTGATGTTTTCCGGAAGACAGAGTTGAGTTTTAGATCCATCGCAAACCGAAGGTGTAGATTCAGTGTGAGATTGCGAATTTATCTGTGGCTCAGTTGGTGAGCTTGACATCTCTATTGGGTCTTCTTTCATTTTAAATTAACATTAATTAAGTCGGTTGTAAATATTTTAATTAATAAAGAATATTTTTCAAGCAGATTCATATAATCTAAAGTTGAAAATAAAAATGATACTTAATGTTTAAAATTATTCCGTTAAAGAAGAATGTTTGACTATTGATTTCAGACCAGCTGTGACGATTTGGTTATTACAATAACGACATTATTCCTCGGTATCTATCATTACTTAAATATAAATGATTTTGTTATATGATTATTTTACTAAGTTCGTTGCGATTGAAACTCAATAAAAGCTTTGTTTTCATACCTGTTTGACAAGATTACAAAATAATTCAATTAGTTTATAATTTTAACTAATTGAGCAAATTAGTAAATAGGCCGAATATAATCACATTAGACTTTCAAGATTATATTATACTTTTATAACTTTATAATGTTATTAAATAAAGAAAGTGGAAATTTTATCATAAATTGTAAGGATAATAAGTTGATTTTCGAGCAAGGATGGGTGATTTTTAACAATAACAAATAATATATTATATAAATATTTTAAGATATATTTGTTTTGAGAATATTCCAAACTAGCTGCTATTTAGAAAACAAATTATATTAAAACTTAAAAAAATATACTGTGTAGCAATCTTTTCAAATGTATCAATAAAATAGTAGATGGAGGAATTATATAATTCATAAATTCTAAGATAGTAAAAAATAAATATTGTAATTACGATCAATAAAATGCAAAATAAATAAATAAATTGGAATTAATATACTATATTATTTGTTTCTGTATTTATTTTTAGTGTTTGAAATTTGTCTATATATGGTTTAAGTATAAACAAAATAGATGATTCACAAGTAGTTTTATTAACCATTAATTACATGGGTCATGATTTATGTTTATCCACATCTATATAGCTTAATGATTGTTAAATTACATTTACAATTCGAATGAGGCCATCACTATTGGATTGTCCTGAATCTATTGAGGAGCCTCCAATAACTTTTGGGATCTTATCAAATCCAATTAATTTTACTATTAGAGTTGTAAAAATCAATTTATGTGGAATCTTTCAAATTATATATTTTTTATGCTATAATTCTTCAATTGTGGATTCTTGGATGAATATCTAGAAAGTGTAACTTGATTTGAGCCAATAGATATGTGAAGAACCATAGTATCATTTTTTTTATTGCTGTTAATAAACTTGAATTCAATTGTTAAAAATTGTTTCTATCATCTCTTGGTCATAAACAGTAATAGAGATTCAAGCACAGGATGAGTATATGAATGGGAATGAGTATTTAGTACTTTTGGGCATCTAGAGATGATTAATCATCATCCTGGTTGTTGCAAAAGAGAATATTCTTTAAAGCCCATGCACTACCTTTTATTTTACTTTAGTCTTATTAAAAATTTAAGTTTATTGTTGGCCAGTACAAGTGGCCAGAACACTGATGATGATCAGCATGTCTAATATCCCAGCATTATTGTTTAGATTTATCTGGTTATGTATTCTGATGGATTAGCACTTAGTTTGTGCCAAGCTGGCAAAGGCTCAATAGTTAGCCTGGTCTACAGAAGACCCATTTCCAATACAGTCACAAAATTGACTGTTGATTTATTGTACTGATTTTTTTTTAATTGTTGATCAAAATGATGATGAATGATTTATTTTGAGTATTAATTATAACTACTTTTACTTTATAATGCTGTTTGATGGTTAATTATGTTTTTAGTTGCTCTTCTGATCTCTCAATGATCTCTTGGAGATTCTCTTACTTCTCATGCTCTCTTTAATAGTTCTCATTGCTTGTATTTTTTTATGATTATTAAACATTACTTTAATAATTAATTTGATATTTGTATTTATATTTTGAACTGGGGTTTATGATGATTTTGCAATCCCAGATTCACTCCATCTTTCCATCTCTGTGATCCCCTAGCCTGATCACCACATCTTCCCACCTCATCCCGTTACAATATGTAACTAATAGAGAGATGTGAGTGCGTGCAGGGAATGCGACCATTCCAAACCGTAAACGTAAAATTACAAATGATAAACCCTATTAGATATAGCTACGCTCAGTGGGTTCAAATAATAACCTATGTCACACTACCAAGATATACAGGAGGAGCATTATATAAAAAAAATATAATAAAATGCAAAGTAACACTATTAAGAATTAAGAAGAGGAGAAATTTAAACTCTCTCTATCATACATAAAAGAATCTTAGTATTATAAACACATGCTATTAATGTTATATTTACAATTTCCTTTAAGATCTAATACAGTTATCTTTTTTTTATTATTATTCACCTTGCAAAAATATTCTAATCCTCTTACAAGCATCTCGATCACTTGAAATAAAATCTAATTCTTAAAATATTTGATATAGTCTTAAAATTTATCTTTTGAATTTAAAATTTCAATATTAAAATAAATTTAATAATTATGGTTAATGAAATTGTATAAGGTATCTCAGGGTAATATATTTTTATAAATTCTTTTGACTCTAGATTTATTCAATATCGAATAAAATCCTAGTTGAAATACAATAAATAAGACATACACTATCCTTAAAACTAATATCTTATCATGATTATAACAATAACAACAATATTACTAACTTAATAAAATGCAACATGATCTCTTAAATTTAGAATAAAATAAAGATATGTTACAATTATACTCAGATATTAAGAATGCGTATGGGATTTGATAGCCATCCTAAACATTTATAAATAATTCTACTTAACACCTTCTAAATATAAATTAGGTTCTTGTACAAATTGAGTCTTATTAAAATAATAACAACTATGATCTTTTATATGAAACTGATTTAAAATAAATATGCACAGCAAATTGAATTAGTTAAAGTGATCCAAATTGACAAAGAAATTCTAACTCTTTACTAAGCAAATACGTATTTCTTAAATATTCTATTAATGCTTAAATAATTTAAGAAATAATGACTCTTATAAATTCAAATGTCATGTACTCTTATAGCAAATACACTAAAATAATTGTATAATCTTTTATAAGCATTTAATATTTTTAATTAATTTTAAAAAGATGTTTGATCATTGTGATGATTTCTGATTAACAAATGGGATGATACGAATAAGCGACTATAACAAAATAGAAATTTATAACAAAATTATAACAATATCATAGATTTATTTACAGCAAAATAACAACAAAATTTACAATTAGTCCATCTTTAAATCCACATAGATCAAAATTTACACAAAGTTGTTTCTGCAAAATTTATTAGAAGGATCAAAATTAAAAATTGAGGTACTGCTTTATTAAGATGCGTTCCACCGGATTAGCAAAAATAATGCATCACATTAAAGTAACTTTTTATAGTATTTCATTATCGAAAGTTATCATTTATTATCTTATTCCTACTATAATAATAACCATCATATAGTAGTGTCTCTTATATAAAATTTTTCATATTCAGTAATATTAATAATAGTAATAGCTTATTAATCCATCGGTGGAGTTATAAGGCAGATGTATATTATCTAATTATGCCCAAAATAAACTTAAATTTTTTAAAAATTCAATTGTTTTTCATATTCAGTCCTGATGACTAGCAAAGCTCAAATATAGAACTGATACGTTTACAATATGTTTTTCACATTTTAAGCCGACCAAGAACCCTCTTAGAGATAAAGTAGAATTCATCAATAACTTGATAATACCACTAAAATTTTACACATACTTTATTAACATACTAACACTACAAGCTAAATCAATCTTCAATAATCATTAAGTAAGGAAAAGTAAAAGTATGATGACATTGCTCAAGGACGTGCCTTCTTTTGAGATAAAAGATTTAGGACTTTGTCACTAGTTCTGGGCAAATAATGAGAATGTGCATCAGGAACAAAATATTAAATAGGAATTGTCTTAGAATAGAAAGCCTTAGCTACATTTTCTAAAGTATATGCTAAGAGCATACAGAAGCTTGCAGAACAACAAATAATAAGGTTGTATGTTTATCATGCATTAGTTTATGATGGAAAGTTTTTGCAAGTTGAATTGGGATTTAGTAAATATACAATTTCATCTTCATTTGATTTGGTCAAAAAAATTAATAAGCTTATTTTGGCTAATGAATATTTACTTTGAATGTTGCAGAATTATTTGGATCTAGAAAGAGTAAAAAGTCTATTGATGTTACTGATGTTAATGATAAAGGAGTATAAAAATTTAAAAAACTGTTTGTTAAAGATTTATTATTTATTGATCAAAATTTAATTGTTATGTTTAAAGATCCATTATATATGATGGATGAAGGTTGGCCAATGGTCATATCATAAAAAGAATATTTTAAAACTGTTTTTCAAATTAGATATTAAAAGTTATTTTAGATATGTAGACGATATGCTTATTATTGGACCATCTGTTATAGTAACATCTTTTTGATAAATTGTATTGATGGTTTGAAGTCGACTTTTACTTCTGAAGATAATGACTATGAAATAAAATATCTTAATTTAACTTTATGGAGAGAAAGTAATATAATTAATTATAAAATATTTTTGAAACCTTTATCAATTAGGATATTTGTACAATTTAGATCAAATGTTTCTATTATGTAAAAATTAGCTGGATTTAGAATATTTTTATTTAGAAATGATATTCTGTGTAAGTTTCAAAATAATAAATTATCTAATATTGGAATATATGTGAAGAATTTATTGAAAGTGGGATATAGTAGGATAAATATTTTATTTATATTATCTAAATTTACAAACAAATGGAGGAAGAAAATATGGAAGAGAAAACATGGATTGTATTATCTTATATAAATAATATTGTATGTAGTAGGATTACATCATTAGGGCCAGATCATTTTAATGTTGCATTTAAAGTCAGGCCAAATACTGGTAGACTAATTATTAATGGTTAAGATGTTGTTGATAAAATCAATAAATATAATGTTATTTATAAAGTGGTGTATTATTGTGGATCCAGTTACATTGGTGAGACTAAATGTGCATTAAAAAAAATTCATGAATATGAATTGTTACGTAATAAGTTGCATTATTCTGTGGATATGGATAAATCTGTTTTTGCAGAACATGCAGGGGATAGTGGTGATGTTTCGTTTGATAATATATTTATTTTACATGTAGAAAATGACTTGAAGAAAAATCAAATAATCTTATTTTATAAATATGACAGACAATGTATTAAATAAATAGTGTAATTGTGTGAATTTGATGAAATTACATAATTTATGAAAAGTTGGCCACTCATGTAGGAATAATAGTGTTGTGTGATTTTAATGAGATTTACATATTAATATTTAGTTGCTTCTCAAGATGGTGTAAACTGTCATAAGCTGGCTACAGCTGATATCATTCATTTTATATAAGCGTATTGAATTTTGTAGAATGTATGCTAGAGTATTTTAAATATATATATATATATATATATATATATATATATATATATATTTGTGTGTTAATTGGTAATTTAGGGTATATATGCTATTAATCTTCAGCATATTCATTAATCAAGTTAGGTCCATATGGGATAATTCATTTGTTGGAATCTATCAAATATTCTCAATGTCATAACTAATTTCTTCTGGTCAAACAACCCCAGTTTATTGTAACTAATGGTTTATACACTATTAATTTTCAGTGTATAAATTAACTAAGTTATGTCAGTACCTGGTAATTTATTTGCTGGGATCTATCAAGTATTCTCAATAATATAACTATTTTCCCTGGTCAAACAACCCAGCTTATTGTAACTAATTTTAATTATCCACTGGCTTTCCCCCCTACTTATAACAATCAAAATAGTGTATGAATTACTGCCCTCAGGAGAATTTCAATTTATAATAAGGCATTGGCATTTAGAATTGATAACAACAGACTTAGCTAGTAGTATTATAACAATTAAATTAAATTAACAACAGAATAAATTAGGTTTCTATTATTTATTATTTTCTAATTTTAATACACATTCATTAATAATAATAATATAAAAGAATTTTTAAAATGCACACTCAATACACATTTATTAATACTTGCAATGACAAATATTTGAGTTTGTAATATCAAAACTAATCTGTTTCATTGAACTCAACTATTTCTGTCCTCTGAATTTATCTTCATTCAGTCTTCAATATGATTTATTATGGCATTTCAACAGTTCAGTTAATTTATTTAATATGATCACAATTAACACAAAATAAAGTTTCTTACCAGTATAATTCAAATGACTATTTCTACTACTAAATGCATTATCATGCATGGTTGTGTCTTCATTAGGATTCATCACGTTACAATATCTTGGTAATCAATCCAGCATTCCGGTGACAGGATTGCATCACAGCATTGTTGAGATGCCAGAAAGGAAAAAAATGTTGGCAAATGTACTATTGTCTACTCATACATTTTTCAAAGATGGAAATAAGATATTTTGTTGTGGCTCCACAGAATAAAATAATTTATTTTAATTTGCTAGCTGGTACCACCACAAAACATGAGAGAAGAGAAAAACCTCTGCTTACAGTGTCCCTTTTTTATATCTCTCCTGCCCATGTCCGGTTTACACCTTTTTTAAATTCTAGATTTAACTTTAACCAATTTATAAATTATTTATATTTCCTTTGTTTACAAAGTTATCTTTTCTTCCCTTTAGTGGCCATCTTTAATTAGTGGCAAAAGAATGCTGTATTTTTAACCGAAGTACTTATAATTGTTTGAGCTTGGAATTTATATTTTTATCTCAGTAAAATATAGATGTATGTTTTTATTCTCTCCCTTTTTTTTTCTTCTAAATATCACATCCATTGTATCTAAAATAAATCGCATAAACCAATTTATACAAATAACTATTTAAATAAGGCTATAACCTTAGTGCATGTGCCTTGAGTTCTTAATTAATTACAAGAGAGACCTCTACAAATCTAAATGCAAGATTCAACTTTATAAAGGTAAGAGCAGCCACTCTTATCTTCAACCTATTTTTTTAAATATTTCTAAATTTAAGATCTGACTATTAACTCATTGTAAATCGAAAGATTTCATGATCTTAATGTTTAACAGAAATAGTGGACTTAATCAGTGAAGAATTTATTAGCTTCACACTCCCAAATCAAAATGCTTTAGATTTGCCTATATATTTAGAAAAATAGGTTGAAGATATGAGTGGCAACTCTTATCTTTATAAAGTCGAATCTTGCATTTAGATTTGTAGAGGTCTCTCTTGTAATAAATTAAGCCCTCAAGGTGCATGTACTAAGGTTATAGCATTATTTAAGTATTACGTGCTAACATTGTGCTTAATAAGAATTAATACTTACAAATAACTATTTTAAATTTCTTGGAAATTTAATCATTTAAATTTAAAATGTCAATACCAATTGTACTACCCTTATTGTTTATTCCTTTTTTTAATGTTGCTGTATTCCTATCCACTGACTGTGCACTTGTCGTGTGTGACTACTAAACTCGTGTTTTAGGATCAAATATGGTGAATAGAACAAAGAATATCCCCACATTCACTATACAAATATGATACCTATATGAGTCTAACAAAAGAAACTCAACTCTATTTTCATTAGAGCATTGCCCACTTGAGAAATTTACAGGCTCAAGGTGAATTAGCCTATCTCCCTTTCCAATATCTGCTACTGTTAGATCAATGAACAGTTAAGGACAGCTATTCCATACTTTCTTATGTGTATGGAGTCCCAGACTATGATCTTCCTCCCTCTATATATGCCTACCCAATCAACACTGACATATAGTTTACTCTCAGTTGCCTCTTTGCCTGTCTTACTAATCAACTAACCAATTTCCAAATAACAATCCAATTTCTCATTTCCTAATGGTACCTATCAATGATCTTCAGGATTTAAGCCAGTCCAGTTTATCTTGAAGTATATATATATATGGCTAACATAATGAGGATCAAAACCTTCCCCATGCTATTCACATGCCTTTCAATTTGACATTGTCTAGTGCCTCTTTCAATTTCTAAACCTTACCCCTTGGAATGTAGATCTTGCATGAATTCCTTTCCCTTTAACTGGGCACCCCATACCCTTTCTTTGATATTCAGAGCTATTTGCAATCATGATAGTGTTTAGTTGGGGATTTCCCTTCTAATTTGATATTTTGCTAATATATTTAGCCATCTGTTTTGACCACCCCTTCATCTTTATTGCTGTTGAATGTGCTTAGCAGCTCTGCCATCTGTTTGATGTTCTCACATTCTCTGCCAATTAACAGGTGTCCCACTGTGTTGGAAAATTTCAATAGACTCTCTTAATGATTCGTTTTTCCATCATCAGGTATGCTGTCATCACTCTCAGCTGTTTTACCTGCTTCCTAAAATTGGCATATAATACTTTTCGCCTTACTTTTTTCTTGTGCCACTCTGTTCTTGGCCCTTTCTTGGTCGACTTCATTCCAGTAACATCTTGTTTATGCTTGCCCATATTGTGCAAAACCATGCAGCTTGTGCCATGCCCTGTAAATGGCTAATGGCCACAATCAACTTGATATCTTCAGGCATCGCATTTATTGCAAAATATCTCTTGAGACTATTTATATGTTTCACCGGTGATTTTCCATCATACCTATAAAACATTTTAAAATTTAGAAATAGGTTAATTGCACTTGGTGCATTTTCTTTACTCTCTACTAGTTTCTCTGACTCTAGGCTTCCTTATTTTGTACTGATTTTATTTCTGTCAGTTCTACACTCTGTACTGTCTTTGCTATCTTCTTGTCGATGATTTCCCTAATTCCTCTTTCATTTCTTTATATTCTTCTCTGACCTCTTCTTTAAACCCACTTATTTCCTTTTTAATTTCTTCCTTAAATTCTCCCTTGACTCTTTGAATATTTTTCTTATTAATGCTCTATGTTTTCTCTTATATCTTCCTCTATCTTATTCCATGGTCTTAATATCTTTTCTGCTTCTTAATTTCATACACTTCTATCATTTATGTAATGGCTCTACTTCTCCTATACCTATATTATCAACTTTATATATTTTCTTTTTATATAACTCATATATATATATATTACATGGACTTTTTTTAAATTTCTTTTATTTTCTCTGACACAAACTACTACTTTATTTTTATTTTTGTATTATGCCCACTGACATCTCTTCCTCTGTTGTCACTTTTTCTTATTGCTTCTTTATTTCCTATTTATTCAACTACTCTTTACCCCCTAATTACACATGATGTGTGATTTCTTTCTTTTTTTTTAATTTATTGCTACTCAATCATGCACTACAATTTTGTTTTAACAAAACAACTTTTATATTATAATACAGCAAACTTTTACTTCTCTTTTTTTAAAAATCCATTCTTTATAACTTCCCACTCTTACTTTCAGGATATGAGTTTCAAGCCTCATATCTGGGCTGCCATTGTGCTGTTTTTCTGTAATTTAGGGTTTATATGCTATTAATCTTCAGCATATTCATTAAAAAAGTTATGTCTGCAGCTGATAATTTATTTGTTGGGATCTATCAAGTATTCTTGTTAACATAAATTATTTTCCCTGGTGAAACAATTTGGATTATTAACTAAGTTTAATTCTAGTCAGAGAATAACCAGTTTTTGGTTATTTTATGAGCACCAGGATTCTATATGGGAATCAGCTGGCTCTACCTCCCTATCTGTAACAATCAAAATTGTGTTATGAATCACTGCGCTCTGGAGAATTTCAATTTATGGTAATGCATTGGCATTTAGAATTGATAACAAAAGACTTAGCTATTAGTATTGTAACAATTAAATTAAATTAACAACAGAATAAATTAAGTTTCTATGATTTATAATTTCTAATACTAACACACATTCATTAATAAAATAATATAAAAGAATAAAAAAATGCATATTCTTTAAATATAACAGACATACATTAATATTCACAATGATAAATATTTGAGTTCATAATATCAAAACTAATATGTTTCATTAAACTCAGCCATTTCTGTCCTCAGGATTTATCTTCATTCAGTCTTCAATATGATTTATTACAGCATTTCAAACAGTTCAGATAATTTACTTAATGTGATTACATAAAACACAAAATTAAGTTTCTTACCAGTATATATTCAAATGACTACTTCTACCATTGGAATCAATCACATGATCTTCTTGCAATATCTTGTGATCAGGTTCTTAGTTTTAAGTAGGTGACAGGATTGCATCACAGCATTTTTGATACTCCATGAAAGAAAAAAATGTTTGGCGAATGTACTATTTCTCTACTCCATATATTTTCCAAAGGCTGAGTCCGCTAGTAAGAATATAACAAGACATCTTGTCATAACTCAATAGAATAAAAATGATTTATTTCAATTTTCTAGCAAGTACCATCACAAAACATAAGAGAAGAGAAGAACCTTTTCTCATCTGTGTCCCTTCTTTTATATCTCTCCTAATTCAAGTCCACTGCACATATCCCATTTACACCTTTTCTTTCATTTTTTTTCTCTCTGCTTTAACTTGTATCAATTTACACTTTATTTCCATTTTTTTTGTTGTTGTTTACAAAGTTATCTCTCTCTCTCTCACACACACATACCCCTTTTAGTGACCATCTTTAATTAGTGGCAAAAGAATGCTGTATTTTTAATTGAAGTATTTATAATTGTTTGAGTTTGAAATTTACATTTTTATCTCAGTAAAATCTAGATGTATGTTTTTATTCTCTCCCTTTTTTTTCTAAAGGTAGTTACAGAAAATACCATTATCATTGTATTTAAAATAAATCACACAAACCAATTTATAAAAATAATTATTTTAACTTTCTCGGAAATTTAATCATTTAAATTTAAAATGCCAATGCTGATTGTACCACAAATGGGGTATATATTCAACACTAACACTCATATATTTATATTATGTTGTTATATTTTTCTGTAATAAATATTTATACGCTAACTTATAAATGTTAATTACAAGAAAAAACAGATTATTTTATTGCTCATTTTAAATGAAAACAATAAAAATGTATTCACTCTGTATCGAAACCAGAAAATAAACATGTTCTAAATTTTTTTCGTTTTCGCATACTTTTTTATCACTTAGATGTGTCAGATGATGTTTTTGACTGTTTTTGAAATTCAAAATGGCGGAGATAGGGTACTAAAAGAGCACCCAACTATTGACGTCGCAGTAGCCAGCAGTTCCAATGGCGCTAGTCATGCATGCTCTTAAAAGCAAACATGTCAACAGAATTTTCTGAAATTCACTGAATATGGCATTCCTGATGCTCCATAATTAGCAATGTCTTTGAATAGAATCTTAATTATTACTTTAAATAATTTTTTAAAACATAGTTTACATAATAGTTATGCAAAATATTGAGTGATTGTTATATTATTGATATTTTCAAGTACAAATTTAATAACCAATTATTGGGGTGGGTGGGGGGTGTACAGCACTGCAGTGTGTATGGATCAGCCATCACTGCATAAACATATATATAATTAAAATGAGATATGCTACACATTTCAGATATAAAAACATCAAATGTAGATTTAAAAATAATTAACATTTTAAAAAAATTAATAATTAAGATTACAAAAAAAAAAATTCATCTTATTTCAAATTATCTTGTTCAAGTAAAGCCTTATAGACTGATACACTTATTCTAAGTAATATACAACTATTAAGATATCTTTCTGAGACTATTATTCACTGAATAACAAGGCACTGCAGCAAATACTATGATTAAATGATTACAGTCGATCGTCAACATAATATTTTGGGGCCAATTCTTTTAACATTTCTATATTTGAAATTCTTTAATGAATCTTTTACTTCTTGAGTTATGTACAAAAATATCTTTTAATAATTTCATATTTAATTTCCTAAACAGCAATGATTTCTTATCATTAATATTAAGGACAGATTTAGTTGCCATTATAGTATACATATATACTAACAATCATGTAAAGTTATTTACTTGATTATATGAGCTGACTCCAATTGATGCATCTATTAGTTGGTAAAGCTTACAGTAGATGGCATAGCTATGGTGAAAGCAAAAAAGATTGTTTTTGATAATAAAAAAAAAAAGAGAACAGCAGCTAACATTCTTCTTAAGGTTCAAAATAAGCTCAACACTCTCAGGACTATGACACCTAATAATAATGTATTATAATTGCAATTTTGTATTCATTTCATTGATCTAGATTAAAATGGAATCATTCTAATTAGATACTAGTTAAATACCCATTTACTAACCAATATCAGATGGTCTACCAAAAAAAAAGTCTTAAGCCTGTTTGTAACCTAAAAAAAAATTCGAGTTTTGCCTGAATCTGCTTCATCGTTGTAGACATGATGCGCAGCTACACCTTGTGGACGCAACTGACAACAAGTTTCTCAACTATATTGCCATAATCTCTATCATAGTTAATATTATCTAGAAGATAATATTGCTTATCAGATGAATATTGATACACAGATTGTAAAAGTAAAAAAAAAATTACATTATTGTGTTGTTTTCACTGTTATGGAAGAGACATCACATTTCTCAGAGTGTAGACTATAAATTGTCTTCATCACAGTTCCTGAATAATTTGTCTATTTTAAATAGCAATATAAACTACAAAGTTATTGATTTTTCTTTTCTAATTGATTCTAATAAAATCAGTGCTGATAAAGCTTAAGAGTATAGATAATTTTACAGTGGGTAAATTGTTTCAAATTGGAATAAATAATTGAATTAGCAGCATAAAGAATCTGTTTCATAAACATTATTACAGTACAATTTTTTATAAAACTATTCCATAAACTTCATTCGGTTGTCTCTCATTTTATAAAAAAGCTTTTTTTAATCATTGTTCCTTCCAATATTGAAATCTCTTATGATTACGAGATTTTATTCCCACCTGTTGTTTTCCTATGGATTCTCAGTTTTATTTGCTTATTTCATCATTAACTCTTTTTTTACTCTTTTTACATTTTTAAATATTTTCATATTCTTTCTCTTTTTATATAGTGTTTTGTCTCAATTGAAAATATATTGCTAGCATGGTTATGTAATTATCTTAAATATAGGGGATTTGAACTCAGACTTTCAAGCTACACTATCTCATACAACTGATACACATGACCACATACATGTAGAAAAGATAAATAATCACCAATATCCGTGTTTCATGCTAAACCAGCACTCATCAGTTGATCCCGATTATCATCTCCCACATATATATATAATCAGTGCTCAGTTTATTATTAAGATAACAAATCTTCACACTTTAATGGACACACTTCAATCTACTCTAGCCTCCAACTTTTCAGCCATCCATATCATTGAAAATCTGATGATGGAAAGTCAAATCCCATGCTGATGCCAACATTATTGCAAAGCCCATCTTGACTTGAAGTCACTCTGACACTTCATGTATAGGACCTTATCCATTCAAATCAAACTGTCGTCTATGCCTGTTAAGATTTCAAACAATTTGAAAATTGTAACTTAAATTCTTGTAATATATCTCAGCATTAGAAATATCATCGGTTAATATTGTCTTCTTTAATACTTTTTGTTTCTGTAGCATTAACATGACTCTTATATTCAAATAATCATCTCTGACAATGAATCTATTAAGCACATTACAGACTTAAAATAAATATTTTCTGTTATTCAAAATATATCTGTGTCTTCATTTATCTACTTCTACACTCTATGTGGTTTAGTGCAGTTGGTAGAATATCCAACTTTTAATTGGGATGTTTCAGAATTGATTCTGGCCCTCACGGGGGTATTTGAACTTATGAAGTCTCAGCAATAAAGCCATATGTGTTTTTTTTTTTTCAACTTCCATGTTTATATTTACTCCATGTTTTTCCAAAAAAAAAAAAGAATTTATAATACTGATTTTTTTGCTCATATTTTCTCTCTTACTCTCAGGTTATGAGTTTCAAGCCTCATGTCTATGCTGCTATTGTACTGTTTATCAATAATTTAGGATTTATATGCTATCAATCTTCAACATATTCATTAACGAAGTTATATCCACAGCTGATAATTCATTTGTATGGATCTATCAAGTATTCTCCTTAACAATCCAACTTATTGTAACTAAGTTTAATTCTAGTCAGAGAAAAACAGTTTTTTATTTATTTTGTAGCACCAGGATTCTATATGGGAATCCACTGGCTCTTCCTCCCTATTTGTAACAATTAATATTGCGTTATGAATTACTGCTCTCTGGAGAATTTCAATTTATGATAAGACATTGGCATTTGAAATTCAAAACAACACTTAGCTAGTAGTATTATAACAAGTAAATTAAATTAACAACAGAATAAATTAGGTTTCTATGATTTATTATTTTCTAATTATAACACATACTCATTAATAATAATAGAATAGAATAAAAAATGCATACTCTTACAGCCATTAATATTTGCAATGATGAATATTTGAGTTCATAATATCAAAACTAATATGTTTCGTTAAAAACTCAGCTATTTCTGTGTTCAGGATTTATCTTCATTCAGTCTTCTATATGATTTATTATGGCATTTCAACAGTTCAGATAATTTACTTAATGTGATCACATTAAGTAAATGACTATTTCTACCATCGAACAAATTACCATGCATGGTTTTATCTTCATTGGAATCAGTCACATGATTTTCTTACAATATCTTGTGCAGTCCAGGGTTCTTATTTTTAAGTAAGTGACAGGATGGCATCACAGCATTGTTGAGACTCCACGAAGGAAAAAAATGTTGACAAATGTACTATTTCTCTACTCCATACATTTTTCAAAGGTTGATCCTGCTGGTAAGAATATAACAAGATATCTTGTCGTGACTCCATAGGATAAAAATGATTTATTTCAATTTTCTAGCTGGTACCATCACAAAATACGAGAGAAAAGAAAAATCTCTCCACATCTGTGTCCTTTCTTTTATATATCTTATCTCATTTACACCTTTTCTTTTATTACCCCTCCCCCCATTTTAACTTTTATCAATTTACATCTTATTTCCAGTTTTTTTTTTTTACAAAATTATCTCACTCACCTCCTTTTAGTGACCGTCTTTAATTAGTGGCAAAAGAATGTTGTATTTTTAATTGAAGTATTTATAATTGTTTGAGTTTGAAATTTACATTTTTATGTCAGTAAAATCTAGATGTATGTTTTTATTCTCTCCATTTTTTTCTAAAGGTAGTTACGGAAATAATACCATTTCCATTGTAACTAAAATAAATCACACAAACCAATTTATAAAAATAATTATTAATGGTGATGAAAAACAAAACAACATTTATAGATTCCTTTCTTTTTTTTCCTCATGTGTCAAAGCATCGACCGGGAAGCCAACCTGCAAACCCAGGACAACTGACCACTCGACCATCAACGCATAATTGTAAAGTTGAATGTAATTTCATAAGCATTTTAAAGGTGCACCAGTCAAAGGTTTTAGCCTTTCACATTATTAAAAATAATTATTTTAACTTTCTCAGAAATTTGATCATTTAAATTTAAAATACCAATGCTGATTGTTACCACAAATGTGGTATATATTCAACGCTAGCACTTATAAATATATATTTATATATTTTTTATTATGTTGTTATATTTTTCTGTAATAAATATTTATATATTAATTTATAAATATTAATTACAAGATAAAACAAAATACTTTATTGCTCATTTTAAATAAAAACAATAAAAATGTAATCACTCTGTTTCGAAATCAGAAAATAAACATACCATGCTCAAAAAACTATTGATACTGCAGTATCCAGCAGCTCTAATGGCGCTAATTATGTATCTTAAAAGCAAACAAATCTCAACAGAATTTTCTGAAATGCATTAAATATGGCATTTCTGATGCTCCATAATTAGCAGTGTCTTTGAATAGAATCTTAATTATCACTTTAAATAATTTTTTTAAAAAAATGTTTACATAATAATTATGCAAAATATTGAATGATTGTTATATTATTGATATTTTCAAGCACAAATTTAACAATTATTTTTTTTTTTGGGAGGGGGGAATGCTACAGCACTGCAGTATGTCTGGATCAGCCATCACTGCGTAAACATATATAAGTAATAGTATGTATACTGAACCCCATCGCTTGATGGCTTTGTTTTTCACACAATGCACATCAATATACCATTTTAGTGGCCTCAACTTACAGCTAACACTACAATAAGTATTGTTTGAGCCATAACAGACCACCTGAGGTTGATGTATTCTACAATTACATAATGAAATACTACACCCATTGCATTATGACAGTATTCTTCAAGTGAGCACTCTTGAACTCTTGCTACAGTCTGATTTGATGGTGGCCATATTTGAAAAAGAGATGAAACTCTCCAAAAATTCATTGTTGGAAATTTTTTTTGAAAGCATAGTGAAATTAGTACTCTTTATTAAGAAAGGTCATGTCATCACACACACTTTCCTACAGTTTTGAACTGCACACAACTTCCAAAGGTTATTTTTTTCAGCTGAGTTTTTTTCCAATTTCATGCATAAATGCAGATTTACATGTGAATCCATGTGAGAATAGTCAAATGTCATCTGCAAGTTGTCCAAATTGGTTGAAAGTGAGTGAACTGCTGGCCACAAAAGTGGATGCTATTGTGTTTTCCCAGAAAGAGAAAATCCTGCCGGATGCGAAGGTATGTGCTTGAGGGAAAGACATGCTTTGTCTTACAGGGTCTGGGAAATTCCATTGTCACTCCTGCAAGCATGTCTGTGTAGGTCTGTGTAAGGAAAGTTGGTTCGAGGGCTCCAAAATCCCATTACTTACAGCTTTGAGGCTTTCCTGTTATTTTATTTGCATGTTACTTGTTCTTTTATGCCCCCCAAAATGATGTTTTTTTATGTGTTTTGGTTCACAACTTGTCCAAAGTTTCATTGATTTTTGATTCAATAAATTATTTCATGGGAAGCTGTTATTGTTGTTCATATGATTATAAAGTAGGTAGGTAATATTTCATAAGTTTCATTAACAGTTAAAGTAGATAATATTTTATTATACCAAAAAAAGAAGTGTTTAAGAGTTTATTCAAAAGCCCCCCCCCCCCCAAATAATAATAAAGAACTGTGCAGTAACATAAATGTTCAAAAAAAAATCAAAAAAGAAAAGTTGATAATTAAAAATTAAAACAGTAAAATCTTTCCTTCCACCCCATCTCTCCCGGCTTAAAAAAAAGTGTTCTTTAAAAATGAACTGTTTATGTCTTTTTTAAAAAGGCCCCAAAAATTAAGGAAGAACTTTTTGCTATCATATAAAGCTTTCTGTAGCATAAATATTTGAAAAAAAAAAAGCCTTGTAATAAATTAACAAAAAAAAGACAACAATTCAAAATCAAAACAACCCTTCCCCTCCACCCTCTAAAAAACCAAGTATTGGTTTATTCAAGAGGAATTGTTTAATTCTTTCAGCAAATAAAAACATAAAAAAAAGATAATTTAGAAAGCAAACCAACCTCCCTCCAACATGTAAAAACAACAAAGTGTTTGTTAATAAAAAAAAAAAAAGTCTATGACTTTTAGGTAAAGAAAATTAACAAAAAAAAAAGTTACCATAGTATTATGTAAAGAAACCGACAGACCGTTAGTCAATAATTTAAAAGCAAACCAACACCCATACACCATCTAAAAACAAAGTGTTTTTTTTTCATTATTAAAAAAATGAAACCCCCCCCCCCCCAAAAAAAAAAACTGGGTGAAAAAAAAATCTTTGGTTTACTGTAATATTATGTAAAAAAAACAGGTGGACCATTAGTCGATAATTTAAAAGTAAACCAACACCTCTATACCATTTAAAAACAAAGTGTTTGTTTCTTTAAAAATGAACAAAAAAAATGGGTAAAAAAAAAATGTTTGGTTTACCATCAATAATATTACGTAAAAAAACCAACGGACCATTAGTCGATAATTTAAAAGCAAACCAACACCACTACACCATCTAAAAATAAAATGTTTGTTTATTAAAAAATGAAAAGAAAAAAAACGTGTGAAAAAAAATTTTTTTGGTGATTTACCATAATATTATGTAAATCAAACAGAGGGATTGACGAAAAAAATTAAAAACTGGTTGGAAAAAAAAATCATTTACCGTAATATTATGTAAACAAACAGGTGGCCCATGAATCAGTATATTTATGTGCATTAGGAAAAAAATAGGTTGTTTTCTCTTAGCATGTTGAAACCACTTGAGAGCTTAATTTCTATGCAAATGAACAGAAATATGCCATTTAAATGCCGCACCACTATATAATGTTCTATTTCAATGGTTAAGCATAGAAAAAGTTTGTTTACTTGTCTGTGGTGCCTATTTCTATGTTACAGCACAGAAATAGGACATTTATTCTGCCGCAGAAGATGCCAACACTTACGGTGAACTTTGTGTTACACAATTTATATGAACAATCCCATTTTAAATTTAGCTTCAATATCCATTTCTATGCTACAGCACGGAAATAGGACATATTATTCTGCCGCAGTTTATACAAACTAATCCCATTATTAACATTTCAGATATAAGTATTTACAGGACAGAAGTAGGATGTTTATTCTGCTGCTTATGGTGAACTTTGTATTATGCAGTTTCTATGAACAATCCCATTTTAAATTTCACTAGTGTATTTTGTGAGGGTGTCTGTAATTGAGACTGTCAAATGTCTTCAAATTCGCAAGCCCAAGTTATTATTTTCCAAATCCAATGATGTAGTACGAGGTAATAAAAATTGTGGAAACTTTGCCCCGCTTCTCTAGACAAGGGTGACACTTTAATCAATTGTCAAAGGGGAGGTGTAAGCATGATTTTTATGCAATCACGCTAAAATTCATGTTTGTATGAGATAAATCATGAGACCAATTGAAAATACCGGCTTTATTTTTGGCCACAATGTTGTTTTGAATAAATTTTTTTTTTATTCTTATTAAAATTACAAATTATATTTGCGTGGCCACGATGTCGTTTTGGGGAAATTATTTCTTTTTATTCTTATTAAAATTAACAATTTTATTTGTGTGGCCGCAATGTTTTTGTTTTGGAGAAATTATTTATTTTTCTTCATGTTAAAATGTTATTTGCATCATCACGATATTGTTTTTATTTTTGTTAAATTACAAATTTCATTTTAGAAAAAAAAAAATTAAAAAAAAAAAGGTTTATCCAATTTATTTTTTATTTATTTTAGATAAATTTCATTATTTATGCTTTTATTGTAAATCAAAAAAAGCACTATAAAGTTGAAAAAAAAAAACCAACGGTCTGGTAACATTATAATTCTGTTTGTTTACATAGAAATTATGCCCTCAAGCGGTTTCAACACGCTAAAACAACCAAAAACAGTGCCATCAAATGGTAGAGTTCAGTATACATACTATTACCCATATATATATATTGCAGATATAAAAACATCAAATATATATTTAAAAATAATTAACATTTTAAAAAAGTTAATAATTAAGATTACAAAAAATATTCCTCATATTTCAAATTATCTTGTTGGAGTAAAGCCTTGTGGACTGATACAATTACCCTAAGTAATATACAACTATTAAGATATTTTTCTGAAACTATTTTTCATTGAGCAACTAGACACTGGAGTAAATACTATGATTAAATGATAACCCTCGATCATCAACATGTTTTTGGGCCAATTCTTTTAACATTTCTATATTTAAAATTCTTTAATGAATCTTTTACTTCTTGAGTAATGTACAAAAATATGTTTTAATAATTTTCATACTTGATTTCCTAAACGGCAATGATTTCTTATCATGAATATTAAGCACAAATTTATTTGCCATTACAGCATGCATAAATACTAACAATTATGTAAAGTTATTAGCTTGATTCTATGACCTGACTCCAACTTATGCATCTACTACTTACGAAAACTTACAGTAGATGGCATAGCTATGGTGAAAGCAAAAAAGATTATTTATTTTTGATATTAAAAAAAGAGAATAACAGCTAACATTCATCTTAAGGTTAAAATAAGCTCAACACTCTCAGGACTATGATACCTAATAAAGTGTATTATAATTGCAATTTTTATTCTTACAGTCACTGGATTAGTATTCATTTGATTGATCTGGATTAAAATGGAATCGTACTAATTAAATAATAATAGTTAAATAACCATTTACTAATTAATATTGGATGGTTTACCTAAAAAAAGTCTTAAGCCTGTTTGTAACTTAAAAGAAAAATTCAAACTTTGCCTGAATCTGCTTCAATGTTGTAGACATGATAGGCAGCTACACCTTGTGGATGCAACTGACAACAAGTTTCTCAACTATATTGCCACAATCTCTATCATAGTTAATATTACCTAGAAGATAATATTATTAGATGAATATTGACTCACAGATTGTAAAAGTAAAAAATAAATAATTATATTATTGTGTTGTTTTCACTGTTATGGAAGAGACATCACATTTCTCAGAGTGTAGACTATAAATTGTCTTCACCACAGTTCCTGAATCGATAATTGACAAATGTCAATAATTTGTCTATTTTAAATAGCAACATAAACTACAAAGTTATTGATTTTTCTTTTCTAATTGATTCTAATAAAATCAGTGCTGATAAAGCTTAAGAGTATAGATAATTTTACAGTGGGTAAATTGTTTCAAATTGGAATAAATAATTGAATTAGCAGCACAAAGAATCTGTTTCATAAACATTATTACAGTACAATTTTTTATAAAACTATTCCATAAACTTCATTAGGTTGTCTCTCATTTTATAAAAGAGCTTTTTTTAATCATTGTTCCTTCCAATATTGAGATCTCTTATGATTATGACATTTTATTCCCATCTGTTGTTTTCCTATGGATTCTCAGTTTTATTTGCTTATTTCATCATTAACTCTTTTTTTACTCTTTTTACATTTTTAAATATTTTCATATTCTTTCTCTTTTTATATAGTGTTTTGTCTCAATTGAAAATATATTGCTAGCATGGTTATGTAATTATCTTAAATATAGGGGATTTAAACTCAGACTTTCAAGCACCCACCAACTATCTACACTATCTCATACAACTGATACACAAGACCACATACATGTAGAAAAGATAAATAATCACTAATATACATATTTCATGCTAAACCAGCCCTCATCAGTTGATCAGATTATCATCTCTCACACGTTTGTATAATCAGTGCTCAGTTTATTATTAAGATAGCAAATCTTCACACTTTAATGGACATGCTTCAATATATTCTAACCTCCAGCTTTTCAGCCATCCATATCATTGAAAATTTGATGATGGAAAGTCAAATCCCATGCTGAAGCCAACATTATTGCAAAGCCCATGTTGATTTGAAGTCACTCTGACACCTCATGTATAGGATTTTATCCATTTAAATACATAGAAGAGATTCATTCAAATCCAACTGTCGTCTATGTCTGTTAAGATTTCAAACAATTTGTAAATTCTAACTTAAATTCTTGTAATATATCTCAGCATTAGAAATATCATCGGTTAATATTGTCTTCTCTAATACTTTTTGTTTCTGTAGCATTAACATGACTCTTATATTCCAATAATCATCTCTGGCAATGAATATATTAAGCACATTACAGACTTAAAATAAATATTTTCTGTTATTCAAAATATATCTGTGCCTTCATTTATCTACTTCTACACTCTGTGTGATTTAGTGCAGTTGGTAGAGTATCCAACTTTGAATCGGGATGTTTCAGAATTGATTCTGGCCCTCATGGGGGTATTCGAACTTATGAAATCCCAGCAACAAAGCCATATATGTTGTTTTTTTTTTCAACTTCCATCTTTATATTTACTCCATGTTTTTCCAAAAAAAAATTCATAATACTGATTTTTTTGCTCATATTTTCTCTCTTTTCAGTTTTCATTTTTTTCCAGTTCTATAATTAAAATCTCCCATAACAATTTTAAAATGTTTGTTTTGAATAAAATCATTTTGGATATTTAAATAAAAATCTATTAAGACATAAACTAGAGTGCTTTCAATTGATATCTTCCATTAAATTTAATCTTGTCACTCTATCTGTTAGATCACCAATCTCCATAATATTGTTTTTTCATCTTCTTTTTATGATGAATCTATTTAAACTCGTCCTTCCAATATTTGTACTTTTGTAGCAAAATGATAATTTTCAAATCAATTGTCTATTTTTAATTCTCATAAAGTCCAACAACATTCCATTTTATATTAAACTGTTTTTCCAATTTTTGCAATGTTTCTTCAATTGATAATTATCTATATTTGTAAGTCACTAAATAAAAAATAATTTTTGTATAGCAGCCTACATCTGCATTCAAGGGGTTCTTAGCACCCTGTCTTTAGTCATTAACTATTACCTTGGCTGATGACTTTATGATCACTTTGGAATGAAAGCCATAATTTATTTTTGTCTGCTGTAATTGTAAATATTAAAGAAAATGATTATTTACCCATTCGTCCTACCTTCAAAAAAATCCAACTAATGTTTCTCTTAAGAATTATCAGATAATTGGAAAGAAAAAAGGTGTTTTTTAATTTTAAAATTAAATGTAAAAAACAACAAATTCACCACAATGGTTATCTCAATACATTCAAAACTTCGGAAAACAAGCAAAGAATTTTCTATCGTTAAATAAAAAAAACTACTTTCCACAGTTCTCCTATAATATAAATTTATTTTTTTGTTATAGTCAAACCTACTTTTTATAGCACCTACAATGGGAGATTAAAAAATAACTGGAATAGTTTTCTGGTATGCATGTATGTTGTAGTACATGCTTCTGTTTCTATATGATGTTTGTTGTAACCTTTCTGCATTAATCTGCTAAATGATGTCACTATGGTACCATGGATCTTATTCTTTTGTAAAGGGCATTTTGTATATTTGACGATTTTTGTAATGATTGAAAAGTTGGAACATGAAATTCTATTTTCTGTTAAGAAAAATGGCAAGGTAGACAGTTATAATGTTTGAAACAGATTTCAAACAAGGTGACCTCAGAAAAACACAAGTTTATGAATGTTATAATGGAAGTGTCAAATTCACCACATTCCTAAAAATCATGGTAAGTGAAGTCTAATATAAAGATGCTGCTGCTTTTTTTACACAAAAGCATCATAATGGTCAAGCATTTCATCTGCAAGTTCTGGAACATTTACATGATGTAGTAAAATGTAAATTCCCCATTTTGTGGTAAAATGAGGAGTGCAGCCTCACCATAACAAAGCATTTAATGTGAAACAGTTTTTGATTAAATTCAGTATAACCCAGCTTGTTTATCAGCCATATTTACTTAATCTCACTTCATGTGATTTTTTTTATTCTCTTGAATGAAAAGATGCTTCAAAATTATTATTTTCAAATGGTGAAAAAGATGGTGCAGGCATTAAAAGGGTCTCACTTTGCAAGTGTTTCTGGATTACTTTGAAAAGTGAAAAAACACTATTAAACCAGTATATTGCATCAAATGGACAGTAAAAGACTACATTAATACACTTAAAAATAAACAATTTTTATTATAAAATTTTGGTTATTTTGGTACCCCTCATATAGGAACTCTTTTTTAGAAGCCTTGCAACTTTTACCACTAGAAACTCTCACATTGTTTGATCTTATCCTGTAAAACTCAGTAAGTTAAATTCATATATTTCCCATTGCTGAATGTTTTATCTACTTAAAATCCTATGATGTTGTCTTTTAATTCTACTCAAAACAATTTTTGCTGAAAGATTTCAATACTTTGCATAAGTTTTCCATCTTCAGATATATCCTTCCAATGAATATAATTTTGCATTTCTTTAGAGTGATTAATATAATCTTTATAATGTAAATGAAAGCTGCCTCTCCAATGAAAATTATATTCAAGTTGAGCAAAAAATAATTATATTAAGAAACTGTTTCTATTTATTTGTTTCGCACTCCCAATTCAATGAATACGCACATTACAATAAAACCATTAACATATGGATTCATCTTATGACCCTGCCATGTATTTTCAAAATATTGCTTATTGACCATTAAGAAAATAAATTCTATTCCAGTTTCACCATTTAAAATAAGACTGAGTAATCAGTAAATGCTACATTCCTATCTAATATTATTTTATCCTTATTCCCAAACTAGTTTCTAGCTTATTACTGCTGTGTAAGAATGTTTGGATCTGAATCTATTGTATATGGATGTTTTGGATCTAGATCATCTTTAACACAGCAACAGTCTTTGAATCTTCTTGATATTACAACCTACCAGCTTGAAATGCAGAAACATTCTAATGTTTTGATCCAACCAACTTGCTTGTATACCTGGATCTGACTAGTTTAATATCTCTACATTTTAATATCTTCATTTTTTTTAATAATTGTAGACATTTCTATCTTTTGGCCAAGATTGGTGTAAAAACAAAAATAAACATCACAAGAATCCAAGTTATAACTAACATCAAAAAGTAGAGATTTGCTAATTACAACACTTATGCCATTTAATGTACATTTTAATAATGAATAGATGCCATATTATCCAGTGCTATATTATCAAAAATCCCCAAACTAGTTTCTGTCTTTTGGCTTTCATCAGTGTGGAGTTTTTGGTTTTTGGAGCAAGGCATCTGAATCTTTTGGATCTAATGCACAATTTATTATTCATCTTTTATTTAGTTTTACTATCAAGATACTATATCGCATTTAAAAATATATTGTTTTCAGTCTAATCTAATATACTCGGTGCACTGTTCCAGGAACCAAAGCTCCTCACTGATGAAGGTCAAAAGCTAGAAATTAGTTTGGAGATATTGGATATGTCAGCACTGGATAGGAATTTATTAAGCAGTACAATATGCATCTTGGTTTTCTAAAATTTACACTAGGGGACATAAATGTGGGAGAAAAAATTATTTCCTGTTGAACAGCATTATATAAAATAGTGTCATATGTTGTTTAATTGGTTTTATACCAATTCCAGACAGAAAATAAAGATTCTTATAATTATTAAAAACTAAAAGCACCATAGGATGTAGATACTGAACTGATTTCAAATTTACGTAACTATTCAAGAATATTGTTCTAGATTGAAAACCATAATATGGTTTTTAAATTTAATCTGGTAACTTGATAATAAAACAAAGAAGTAAAAGATGAATGCTTGAAAAATGTGCATTAGCTCCAAAAGATTCACTGCTCCAAGACCTAAAATTCCTCTCTGATGAAAACCAAAAGCTAGAAATTAATATTGTATTATTGGATAGTACAATTCTGGGTATGAATTTAAAACTTACACTAGGTGGAATAAATTTGGAAAAGAAAAAATTCTTTTGTACAGTTTTCTGCAAGTTGGTGGTGTGATATTTAATTGATTTTAAAAATACACACAGAACTTCAGACTTAAATAACAATGCAACTAAGTTAGCTTCCTCAAAACATTAAAATGTTTTTGAAATTCAGACTGGTAGTTTGATAATACAAAAAATGTCACTTTGGACTCTGGATGAAAGATACATTTGATTTAAAAAATCCAGGTACACTAAACCCAGATCCAAACTCTTTACTGACAAAGTCCATAAGCTAGGACACTGATCTGGGACATGGATAACAGTTGATAGGTATTTAATAAGCACTACTAACTTGCATCTGTTGATTATTCAAACTTGAAATAGATGGAAAAAATGGAATAGCACAATTTGTTGCTGAAAGTATACTGTAAGGGGTGGGGGGATCTTTTTTTTTCTTTCAGTTATCCCTATCATAAATTACATTATACATTTTGATAGAATTCGTTTTTAATACTATAAATATTTTTATAGAAAATATTTATTCTAATTAAAATTGCCTTCTCATTTATTTTTCACTATAATATAATTTAAAGATGCCATTTATAGCATACTAGTACTGTTTTAAAGAACTCGGCTATCTTTTTTTCCAAAAATCTGTAAGCGAAGTAATTGTGAATTAAAGTTTTACAATTCGAAATACAGAAGATTGTGCAGATTCGACCTGTTCTGTAGATAGAAACCAAATATTATATAATTCCCCAAATACTTCATTTAAAAATACTTTTGTTAAAAATTAATAAACTTTTTCTATTCTTTTTTAAATAAATAAACAAAATATATTCCACCGGAATTGATTATCCACTCAGTAAAAAATAGACAAAACAGCGATTAATTTTAGGAAATAATAAATCCCAAATACCATTAGCTCGAGCCGCAATCAATTTATATTCTATATATATTTTACTGCTATGACGTCGTAAATATGAACAATGTTGTATACTAAACTGTATAGGGTAGCTTTTTTAATTTTTTTTCTTATAGCTTTGGCAGGAAATATTGAAATTTCGATATTTAAATGGGATTAAAGAGGAAATGGTCACAGTTCAAAAGTATTTTTAATGAATGTATAGGTAAGAAATAACTAATATTTTATCCCTGCTAGTCACTTACATAATTATTTCCTGAGTGGCTTAACTACCGAGTCGCAATTGAAGGCAATGCCTGCGGACTCACGCAGTCCACGGGCCCATAAATTTGAAAATGTATAGCAAAGCAATTAAAATATATTCACGTGAAAACAATTATTAACTACATCTCATAAGTTGTCGTTGTTATATAATATAAGAAATTGTGAAATTATTTTGAAAAATCCAAAATTTCTGCCTTCTGGCGGGACCAATTTTTCAAGTTACACCAATGCCTGAGGGACGTTTTATTTCACAAAATAGATAATAATTACAGTAATTTCACGATCATTTTCATGGCAAAAGTGAAGCAAAATCTTTAAAATCTTGAGTAAAGCAAAAAAAATTTAAAATATGAATATATACAATGAATAGATGCTACTGATTAACTGCAATGCCATGTTGCCTAGTTACTCAGTCTGGTAGAGATGAAAAAATTACTTAATGAGAAACATTTAAATATACTAAATGCAACAGTTCTCATCAGATCATCTAAGTTAAGAGATATTAGTATCATTTATTACTTCAATAGTTTGACCATATATGAATTCTCATAGGCTTGTCCCATTAGTAAAAAAAGGTAAACATTAATTAACGTTTCATGGGACCAATCCTAATTGAAGGACAAAAAGAAAAAAATTATTTAATCAACTGTTGTCCTTATTTTGTTGTTTTGGTGTTCTAAGGTCACATAATCTCTTAACCGCTCGACCCCATTATAAACAAAGTAAATATTCAAAATTTTGATGCAAAAAGAAATCGAATGTGCATTTAATAATAAAAGTGTTAGGGTTGTAGAGAATAAGAACAATAAGTGGTGGAAAAAATAAATATTTTTAGAAAAATTCAAACTTTATTTATGTCTTTCTAATATTAAAATACAAGTATAATGTATATATTTAACCTAGATGTAATTAAAGAGGATTTGAATTCAGACATTCAAACTCTCTACAATCATCCACTCTATCCAATATAACCGATATACATGATCACATTTTCATTCTGAACCAGCACTCCTCAATTGGTCCAGTTCATCATTTTCTACACACACATATAATTAGACTTAAAGTTATGACTATAATAGTGGCATCATCAAGGACTTTGAGCATTCCATGATCAGATTTTCAGTGATATGAATGGGTGAAAGGTTGGAGAGTGAAGAGGATAGAAGTCTGACTATTAAAGTGTGTACATTTGCTATCTTAATATAAACTGAGAACTGACTATATATATATGGAAGATGATGATCCGGGCCAACTGATGAGTGTTCATTCAGCATAAAATATGTATATTGGAGATCATTTATCTTTTTCACATGTGTGTTGTCATGTGTATCAGTTATATGGGATAGAGTGGATGACTAGGAAGCTTGAAGGTCTGGGTTCAAATCCTCTTTAATTATATCTTTCTAAATGTTTTCAACTGTTAATGACAACATTTGAATAATGTATTTGGAGTGGTATTAACAAAGTTTAGTGCAGTGGTATAGTAGCAGACTCTGGAACATAAATGTCCTTGAATCAATTCCAGCCCTGCATCTCCGGAGCTCAACGTTTTACGAATTCTTGAGAATGAGAAATAAAAATATTAAATCATTTAGGTCATGGAAATATTCCAATGTGTAATGGCAAAGTAAAATGCCTTCATCACATTCATATAATCATCAAAAAATAAGTAGATAAATAAGTTTAAAAACCTGCCAAGAGTGAAGATTTGAGGGAAGGTTCTCAAAGTCTTAAAAAAAGATTGTAGAATTGTAAGATTGTCTTTCTTATAACATTAAAAAAATTTCAGCGATGTTTTGGATAGTAAAAATAGACTGTATAATGAAACTTAATTTAAGAATATCGTCTAAAAAATTTTACGGAAAGAACAAAATAAATGCCAAGTTGAAGTGGAAAAACCGTGGCAAAAAGAGCGGGAATCTCAGATTTGTTCTTCTATTTGTCACTTTAAAAAGTTTTTTTTATTTCTGTAGTAATTTCACCACGCGAACAAAAGATTATCTAATTTTTTTTTATCAAGAAATTTATTTAACACAAAATAATTTAATGTAATTTTGCTGGAAAAGTCAATTCAATTATATAACCCTCTACAAACTAATAGTACAATGCTCAGTTGAGATAATTGCCCTACAAGTACTATTCTAAAAAAAAAAAAAAGATCGTAATTCCACTAACAATAGTTTTTTTTTTAAATCCTGATAGCCGATTAAAATGCATTTTAAACAATATATGACTTTTTTTTATTTCAAACTATTTATTTAAACAAACAATTTTTTTTTTTTTTTCAAGGGCAAAAATAATATAACAATTACCATTCGAGTAGATAATCTTTGTGCTTTTTCTAATGAGAAATTGGCGTTAATATTATCTTAATCTTTGAAAATCGGCATCCATAAATTACTTTAATTGCAATAATAGTCTTAGTAATTATAGAATGAGATTAGTAAGCAGATTTTCTACAATTAGAATGGAAGACTTTAAGTAGAATGTGCACACTTAATGACAAGCGAGAACAATATTCCCAAATGCAGTACATGAATATCTGTTTCTGCTAATCTTTCAAATATTGGATTCTTTTCTTCATGACCAACATAAATCTTATTACCCTTGAAGTTCATATATTTTTAGTTAAAAATCATCCATATCTGAGATAGAATTTAAAATTAGTTTACTGAAGTCTATTTACATAAAATCATGAAAGAAGTATCTTGCTCTGAAATATTTAGAGAACTCATTAATATACCACTTTTAAGAATCTTCCCAAGAATAATCCAAGCATTCAGTCCAAATTAGATCAAAATAATTACTATTGCTACTAAGTACTAGTAACTGTTGACAACCTTTATAATCTCATAATGACAAAAAAAGAAGAAGAGATGATGAGAGAAACTAAGGAACAACAAATTTTTATGAGATAAGATTAATTCTGAAATGCCTAATTACATCATGGAAGATTTGATAAATATATCTGTAAGAAAACACTAGCATCCCAGTAAATGAAACTGCAGATCTAAGTCCTGTGTAGACAGAACCATGGAGAAAATTATTACAATAATTATTTAAGAGATTCTTTTTCCTAGCATCCCAGTAATTCAAAGAATTGAGAGCTTCTCTTTCACTGCATCTCTGTAATCCAAATAATTACCTTTCATAACAACTCTGTAATACAAATAATTAATTCTCTTTCACAACATCCCTGTAATCCAAATAATTAAGAGCTTCTTTTTTACAGCATCCAAGTAACTCAAATCTGCTAAAACCATCACTTATTGATGTTTTCTAGATTGTTTAAAATCAGAACAAGAATTAAATAACACATTTTTAAATATCTTATAATTATGAAATATTTGTGTTTAAATTACTAAAATTCTAATCTCCTTTCAATTTATCTGACCTAAAGTAAGTGTAAAAACTTAAATGATAAGGTATTACAAAGTGTTTTGTGTGGTTAGTATAATGGTAGAGGGTCCCATTCTGGAATGAAAGATCCTTGGATGGATTCCAGTGCATGCGCGCTTGGTGCTTAAACTTCTTACCAATCAATAAAGCCATTCAAATGAAGCAATATTACTTGATTATTATCAGGGGTATTTGATTATAATCCATGAACTTTTCAAAATGCTTTATATTTGCATCTCATTATTTACAGCTACAATATAAACATTAATAAGTCCGATACAGTATGATACACTTTAATAAATTATTTACATAAATAAGTTCAATGTAGAAAAATAAATTTATTGAAATGTAGAAATTTGATCATCACTGTTTGTAGTTGCTATTGTTTTCCATATTTTTAATCTACTGTTAAAATCATTATTTATAAAAATGTTTTTCAAACTTATGTTATACAATGTAAAATAAATGTCTTTTCATTATTGTATTCATGTATTTATTCTGTGCAAACTGCCTTTTCTCTTTTAAGTAACGGTTTTATTATTAATTTATCTTTATCTTAAATGGGTTTTTGATCTAATACACTCTGCCTTCTATCCTTGACACTTGTTTTTTGCTCCAGACTAGCATAATAATCTCCTTAACAGAATTAATATTTAGTAAAAATTTGTGATTATGCTGATGAGTAGTTTGTATTATCATAAATCTTACTCTGTTTAGAAAATCTGCTGTCCTTAATGATGAAGAGCGCAAGTCAGAAACTAGTCTAGGATATGGGTTTAATAGCACTATCATCTGTCTATTGATTATTCAAGCTTACAATGCATAACCCTGGAGTTTTGTGTTTCACCAGAAACTGTTTCTTAAAGTCTGAACCTGTTTTGACAATTTCATTAAATAGTGTTTTAATTCTGATTTAAAAATCAATTTCAGGAGATGTTATTAATTGTTGACTTAAAACAAGATCCTAATCTTTTGAAAAGGAAGTAATTAAAAAACTTTTAAAGCAGCCTAAATATAATGTTCACTGGACTAGACATTGTCATTCTACAGTACAGCAAATTCACCTTGAGTGAAATCCAGTTGATGTGATGCACTGTGGCTTCTCCTTTATTGGAATCAGGGATGCCCAGAGAAACCTGTTAGCTACCTTGTCTTCCCTTCCATTTCCCACCCTAAATTTTTTCCATATTCTTCATTATCTTGCTTCATCCCATTTCCACAACATAATCTTTGTCAACTCTATAGTCTTTATATGTAAATCCTCCTTATCTTTTTCAAAACTCAGCATAAAAACCAAGAACCCACTTTCTGTATATATTTATTCTCCCATAACTTCATTATTTATATTTTTCCTGCTTGTAGGTATTTACATTCAATTAACAGATGCCTAATATTTTCTATGCCTTCCTTACATAACTTGCAAACTAACTCAACTATATTTTTCCATTTATGTGTATACTCCCTTGTTGCTAAAGATCCTGTAGGAGCATTAAACAATAAACTACTTTCTTTGCTATTATCATAAATTAACTCACACCTAATATTCTATCTATATATATTTAAACTCTTTTTTACTCTCCATAATAGTTCTTCATCTCTTCAACTCCCTATTTTTTCTTATTCCTTGACACTACAACACTCAACAATTCTCCTAACACAATCATCCCACTTTTTGTATAAGTATACTAACATAAATTACTTATGCAAATCTTCTACACACCATATTACCTTCCTCATCCATCTTGTTGCCTATCCTTTACTCATAACACAATTAAATATTATTTTGCTATTCTCTTATTATCCATAAATTGCAATCTACCGAAGATTTTCATTTTGCTTTTTGCATCTCTCATATAAAAACTTGATCATTCCATTTTTCCTTGAATTGTCTCTTTTGCCTCCACACATCTGCATCTAATGCATGTCTTCCTACTTCTCTTTGTACTTTTTCTAAGTAATGTAACACCTCTTTATTAATGCATATTGCAACATTACCATAAATTAACCCTGCTACTACAATTCCCTTCCATACAATTCTAGCTACATCATATTTATTATACAAAACCATTGTTAATTTCTTTATCAGTCCCTTTCTTTTCTTTGCTTCACTTATCAATTTCTTCGGTTATTCATCCAAGCAATTTCTCTGATTATTTAAGATGTTACCCAAATAGTTATCTCTATTCACCACATTTAATTTTATATTCCCCAATAAAAAAAATTCTCTTCTCTTTACCAAGTATTTGTCATCGTTACTTTTGACTTTTCTTCACTAAATTTAATCCCCATCTCTTTATCCACTCTTGCACATGTCTTCAGCATAACTTCAATATCTTCCCTACTTTCTGTGTACAAGAAGATATCCACAAATAAAAGACTCAATAATGTATATACTCCCTTGCCACTTATTAATGATATCTCTACCTCTCTTTCTAATTTTTCTATTGCTCTCTCCATTTCTCTCAAATATAACAAAAACAAAATAGTTGATATAGAGCATTTTTGCCTTAGTCCCACCCCATTTTTAATTTTAATTGATTCTATATTTCCTAATTGATATGCATAGTAATTATTTTCATATAAATAAGATTTACTAAAACTCCATTCATTCCCAAATGTCTCCACTTACCCATAATCTATATCAATTTATTCTATCATACGCCTTCTCTATATCTATAAAAACCATATATAACTGTCTTTCTGTTTTCCCATTCATATCTACAAGTTGTGTAACTACAAATAAACTATCTCCTATTGCCTATCTGATCAAAAACCTCCTTACATTTCTTTTATTATATTATTTTCTTCAATCCAACTTGCAACCCTTCCAGCCATCATATATGCAAAAACTTTATGTAATACTAATGTTACCACTATTGGTCTATAATTGTTTAACTTTCTATAATCATTAGCTTCCCTTTAAATAGTAACCTTACTCTTATATTATTCCAGCTATTTGAAAATTTTCTCTTCTGTGCCATCTTATTAAAACATGGTAATAGGTTTAATTTTGCCCTATTTCTTAAATTCATCACCATCTCTGCTGTCCATCCATCTAAACTTATTGCTTTTCCAATTTTTAATTTCTTCCTGCCTCATTCAATTCATTTTCTGTAAACCTAATATTCCCTTTTCTATATGCTTTCATGCTTTTTATCACTCTATCCTTCACATCTAACGTCTTTTCTATATCCCTTACATACTTAAGATTATCTCTAATTCTTCTCTAGACCTACACTCTATTCCCTCCATCATCTAGTAATACTACTTCTTTCTCCCCTACATTCTTTCTTTTAATATATCTACTTTTATTAATATCCTCCAACAATTTAGTCATTGATTGCACTCTCTTTTAATGTTTTAATTTGCTAACTAATTAGAAAAACAGGTTTGTGGAAGCTGCATTCATATAATTAGTTTGTTATATATTAAAGCGTATTTATAAAATATTTTTTGTTTAAGAGTTTTATAGAGTATAAAATGAATTTTTTTAAATAAATTACAAATTTTTTAAACTTCATAAAATATGTTTTATTTATTAATGGAGTAAACCACATTTCCCTCAGGCTATCAATACATAACACAGTTGGTAAAGGGTCAAAATACTCTCAAACCTATATCAATAATGGTATTTATTCATAGCCTGAAGGGAAACTAGTTCAATCCATTATTTACCACTATATTGAACTATGTTAACTTTTAGATAGGTGCTTGGCTTTTGGATTGGTATCTTTAGATCTAGTGTCTGAACCTACCCTGACACCTCTGAGGAGTGCCAAAGCACAAAACCATGGTCAGGGGTTGGGGTTCCTGATAGAGATATTTTAAGTGCTAAGCATTTATCATAAAGCTTGTAGAGGAATTCGCAATCCTCATTGTTTATAACTTACAAGCTTAAGAGATAGGGTCATGTGATATATGACTCTTATTTTGACTATGTTAATTTAATGTTTATTTATAAGTGTATTGTAAAAGTTCCATTTTGAGTGATGAAATATTAAGTTCAAATGGTTGACCATTACATAATTACAATATTTAATTCTTATAATCCAATTGATTGAAATATCATTAATCTTTTTTTCTACTCATATATTTATGATTAATGCAATACTGTTTAATGTAGAAAATATCCAATCCAAGTGGAAGGGGTATATTACATCCAAATCAGCTGGTTTGAACCAGTCTGCAAGATACAAAGCTTGAAATTAATTCCTAGAAAATGAAAAAGTAGTATTCCATAAATTTATTAAGTGGTGTGTCATGTTTTAAATAGCAATACACAATTGAGATTTGTTGTCAGAGTTCTTAAATCAAACTGTTCACTCCATTAGCATAAAAATGGGAGTGTGTTAGATTGGTATTCTAACTATAGATCATGCACTGTGCTGTTAGAATAATCAGATGTTTGGCAACAGAAAATGCTCAATCATGAGTAATCATTATAAAAAAGTGATGCAAATAAGCAGATATCATTTTGTATGTTGGGCTTAATCTTAGTAATAAATAAGCTAAATATCTTATTATCTGAAAATGACAAGATCACAAACTACTGCAAAGAAATTTGACAAATGATGGTAATGATACCCTCACCATGATAATCTATTGCAAGCATGAACTTCATGTAGAATTTATAATTTCCACTGCAGAGTATTGCCAAGTTCATGGGGTGATAACACTAGAACTGCTTATCAGATTGATTAACATATTAAGTAAAGAGACATGACAATTTCATCTAAATACAAACACTTATCTAGTCGGCATGGTTAAAGACTACTTTAGCTGCTTTTCAAAGCAAATTCTGCATGCTATATACATTTCTCACATACTGATGGAATAGCATTATAACTAATATGTTAAAGTCCCTTTTTTCTAAATAGTAACTGCTAGTACTTTCCAAATTACACAGTCATTACCTTCTAATAAATATAAATTCAAAGACAAGCTAATCTTGTGGTTTTTTATGCATTAACCATGTACGAGATGTTTCCCAATCATATGTGTGAGAATTATTTCACTCCACATTGTCTCATCAAGTGATTGCATATCTAACAGTATACTCAGAATAATATTCATTTCATAAGAGTCTTGATTTGGTTTCAAAGGAAAAACTTAAGAAATTTTATGATATGGTATTAGTGGTTATATGATTGACTGGCTGGTATCTTATTTATATCAAAGAAAACAATGTGCTAAAATGATCGGCTATTTTTTTATTAAGTTTCGTGTACTACAAGCATCAATTTTAAATTTATTGCTTTTAATTATTTACATTAATGACTTGATTTTTCCTTTACATACAAATATTTCATGACACATCATTAGTATTGTCGGCTACAACTTATGAACTACTTTAAAAATTAATAAATGAGTATTTAGATATAATTAAGCATTGGTTTTTCTATAATAAGTTATCAGTTATAATAAATCAAAATGCATTATTTACAATTATAAAAAATCTCATTTTTAAGATATTTCTAATGAAATGTCAAACAATAAACTAATAAAATTTGAATATACATTTTATTTGGGAATACTGGTGGATTCATATCTTAGATAGGACAAAACATATTTTCAAAAAAGTTTGACTTTTACATTATCTTTCTTTTATATATATATAAAATTAAGAACATTTTACCATAGTATAGTATTATAGATAATTTTTTCTTCTAAATTAATATATGGAATATCACCTTGGGATGACACATTATTCAAGGTCTTTAAAGACTTTACAGAACTTTTCTTTAAGAATTATTTTAAGTAAATCATTGGAAATATCTCTTAACTCTTTATATATCAGAACTTTTAGCAGTCAAAAAATTATTTATAGCCAATATTTTATATCATTATTTCAAACTATATCATTCCAAAGTATTGTTTCTTAAAAAAGCAGATAAAACCAGAAAGTCTAAATTTAATTTGATTAATTATCTCATTATAACAAAACCCACAGTAGATATCACATATGGCATCCATGTGTTTCAATATTTTAACACAGTATTATCCTGAAAATATGTATAATATTTCATTAATATTTACTAAGGCTGTAAACCTCAAGAATATGCACATGAAGATGTGAAGGTAGGGACCTCTACAGGTCTTAACCACAAGCTTACGCTTTGGAAGAAAAGAAGGGAATAACGTCAATTAATAACTGAGAAAAATTAAATATTTGATTATAACTATCTATATTTCAAATGTATTTTTGTTTGTTGGTTGGTTTCCATTGTAAAAAATATGCAAAATTATAATTTTTGTTTAAGTTTCACTTTAAATTAAATAACTAATAAGGATAAAATAGAATTGATCTTACTGAATTCTGGAACATTATATATATATGTAACTAAACGATATGACAGTCTATATATAGTTTATTGTAATTATAATTGTTAATCTTAATATTTTATATATATATTTATTAAATTTATATACTTGTTTATTAATGGATATCTTTATATTTTTAGATGGTAACTGTTTATATTTCAATTGTTATTTTTCTTTTTATTTTAATTGTTGATTTTATTATTTTATACAAGTTTTATATATTTGTATATTAATTTTTTTATTATATTTTTTAACTCCATGCATGATTTTTTATTCACATGGAGTTTATTATAAATTGGTATAAATAAATATATATGTCAACATAATCATTAATATGCACTTATATTATTTTATTTTTTAGCTCCTCAGATTTTACCACTTGAGGTACTACCAAGAGAACGGTAAATATAACTTTTTTTAAAATTTGATAATAGTTTGATAGATTATAAAAAACTCCATTTATAAAATAAAAAGTGAACAGTTAAATATGGACAACTAAATATGTGTGTCATATAGACATTGGGTGTTTGTATATTTGTATATTTGTAGCAGAATCTATTTAAATAGAAACTGAATTGTTATATTTAATGTAATCTCAACTGATTCCTTGAGCAGCTGATGATGTTAAGTTTTATTGATAGAAACAAGTATCCTGCAAGAGATTAGTTGATTTATCATCAAAAAATTCCATATAATAAAATCATAAGTTTCTGTGAATAAATAATGATAATAACTGTTTAAATATTTATGTAGTATTTAACATGTATATACATAATGTACTAAGTTTTGGAAAAGCCTTGCAATTTAGTAGTTAACATATCTGATCTCATGATATGTTTTAATTCCATGCAGGCTTAGGGGTTTTTTTTATAAAAAGATAGCCATTTCACTTAGCCTATTTATTTTACATATGTTCTGGCCAACTATAGCAAACTTGAATAATCAGAATATGCAAGTACTATGCAAATTCCTTTCCAGTATTATCCTATACATATCCTGAGATTAGTTTCTGATAATCTTCTTTAGTAAGGAATTTTGGATTTCTATGCACTTAGATTTTCTAAAAATCTAAATGTATCTTTCATTCAACAATCACTTTTTATTTTTTTCTATTATTAAGTTGGCAGCCTAAATCTCAAAACTGTCATAATGTTATGAATCCAAGCCAATCTGCTTATATTGTTACATTGATCCTCTCAAAATTATTAGATCTCTGCAGAATGAAAGATGCATTAGATATAAAAAAAAATGGATGCACTAGATCTAGATTCAAAACTTTTTCCAGCTGAAGGCTGTAAGCCAAAAACTAGTCTAGGGATGTGCATAGAGAAACACTGAAAAGGGATTTAATAAAAACAGCCACTTAACCTCTATTGATTAAATGACATTCCAATATAATGGCAAAAATAGAAAAATGTAAAAGAGTGTTAATGAAAAGTATTGTGTTATCTGGTCTACTATGATGTTTTCCCTCTTAATTCCAGTTAATTTTCATTTAATAGATATTTACAAATTTTTAATTACAAAATATAATAAAGATAAAACAATTTAAACATTTATCAAACAGTAATTGATTAACATAATGAATTTTGTGTTTATATATTACTGTAACAAACATGGACTCATATAAATATGATTAAATACTTATTAATATATTGTAAAGGGAATAATTTTACTAATATATAAACAATGCTAATGAAGCAACATTGTTTCATGAATAGCAATATTCCCTTGTTGGATAAGCCAAATGGAAAGGAAAATTATCTTCTAATAAAGAATAAAATAAGATGAAAATATAAAAATAAAATGAATATAACTATCCTAGATAACTTGCAGATTTAGGTAATCATGAATACAATGAAATATTATAACAGCATGGCTATCTGGTCATGCAAGTGTCTCATGGATTTGGGCAATTATATATAATAAATAAATCATGAAACGAAGTGGTTTTTCTCCATTTATGTATTACATATTTTGACAATTTAAATATCATATTCAGGCAATTTAAAATATAATTAATGAATAGATGAGTTGATACCAAAATACTTTATAATGTTTTATATTTACATGTACAATGAACTCATGAATATATAAAGAGTGCCAATGAATCCATAGTGCATATGTTTGCTTGGCAAAGAAGAAAAAAAAATTAAATAATGTTTTATTTGATACTGAGATATAACATGGAATGTACTGTAGAATAAAATAAAATAGTTTATAATGATGTAGTAAATCAAAACACCTAAGTTAATAACAGCAATATAAATTTATTAAGATAAACATTAATTTATTTGTAGTTGTTAAAATAAGTACTAATGTATAAAAGCAATTAACTTCATATAATGTATATTTATAGTTCAACTTCACTATAGCCTAATTAAATATGATATATAAATTTATAATTAAAATTTTCAATGCATATAGTCTAGAAAGAGTTAACTATACATTCTCTTTCATGCAAATAAAAATATAAAAAATGCTATATAATATAAAAATATACGGAGAATTCGTAATATTATTACTTTTTAAAAAGAATGAAACATTTATAAAAGTATTTATAATTTTAAATTAAGTTTTGCAATTACTATTTATGTTTTAATTGATCATTTACTTTTACTTGATTATTATTATTTAAATTATGGAAGATTTTTATAAATATTACCATTATGTTTTTCAATTGTTGCTAATTAGTAAGATTTTTCTCTGAGTATCTGTTAATATTAATATATATATAAAACTTCAGTTTAACTTTATCTTGCAGTATTTCCTTTGGCATCTTTGTGCTAGCACACATTTATGTAAGGCTCCATACATATTCTAACCCTGAATGTTATCGAATTGTTTTTTCTTTGTCAATATTATAATCCAAGTAGATTTTGAACTCTTAAATCCATGGTGGTCAGCATACTGTTTTATTCAATTTAAATCACAAACATTGAATGGAAGGTACTCCTGCTCTTACCTTTCAAGGTCTTCTACTCACAATACATTTTCTTTACTATAAGTTCAGAATTTATTTATAGAATAAGACAAAGTTAAAACACAAAACTTTATCTTAAAAAAAGTATATATTCTTCCTTCTGAAAAATCAGTTCTGTCTTCATAGCAACACAAAACAACAGTCTATATTTTTAAATACTAATTTTGAACATGTGATTTTTTCCTTCTAATTTTAATAAAGCATTGTTGGTCATCTGATATAATTTAAGGAAAATAAATTTTTAATTTTAATAAATAAGTGATTCATTAATTCTTCATTTATTTAAAACAATAACATATTTTAATTACACATATAACCTTGAATTGTTTTCTTTATTTAGCCACTTTTAAACTATAGAAAAATAATCAATGATATGTGCACCCCACAATATATTTATTATACATTGACTGTATATCTAATTGCCATGAAACTGGTGATAGAAGAGGACTCAGATGCCCTTCTAGATTTACCAAACAGTTTCCAGCTGTTATGTGACAGATTGTCTTCTGTGTCAATATGGTGACATTTTCAACTGTACTATGGCAGCTTGCCTTCTAGCAGCTTCCAGTTAATATAAACTAGCTTCACTATTTTGAGATATTGTGGACAAAGTGCACACTATTATTCAGTTCAGACAATTATTTGGATGTTGTCTGACTTTACTATCAAATAGAATGCTTATTTATAGCCAGACTTCCTTCTATAAGAACCATCAGATTCACTTAGCATCATTACCTATTAGGCTGTTTCTGCAGGTAACTATCTTTTGCAGGTCCCCCCTTCCATTTTTATGCATTAATATTATCTTAATTAGTTATTTTATGATAAAATTTTCTAAATTTAAAAATTTAAATTTACAATATTTTATTAAATATATATAAGGCTTTAACCTTAATACTCTGCACCTTGAGTGCTTAATTTTGCCATGAGAGGGACCTCTACAAATCTTAACACAAGGTTATGACTTTATAAAGATAAAGTGGCATCTTATCTTCAACCTTCTTTCTAATTATGTAGGTAAATCTAAAGCATTTTTATTTGAGAGTGTGAAGTGTTTTTCACTAATTAAGTCCATTTAGAAATCAACATTTGTGAAATCTTTCGATTCACAGTGAGTTAATATTTGGATCTTATAATTAGAAATATTTCAAATCAATTTAAAGTTGTAAATATTAATTCTTATTAATAAAATATTGAATACAACTTTTATCCCAGGGGTGTCCAATCTGTGGCCAAAAACCACATGTGGTCACAATAACTAAGAATGTGGTCCAAGCAAAATTGTAAACTTATTTAAAACATTATGTGATTTTTATGATTATGTGTAAACAATATAATTAAAATAAACAAACATACACACAATAAAAACTATATTAAAATCATATTAATTACCCGGTATAATATTTTTCCATATTTATACCTTGTGAGATGTTCTTGAAGAGAAACATAAAAAAAAAGAATCATAAGACAATATTTTAAATCTATCTGCTATTAAATGCTAACAAATAATAACTAAAGCTTTTTTTTCTTCTTGATAGAAATGAAAGTTTATTTACAGTTAGTAAATGACATATCTTAGTCATGTACTAAACGATAATAGTAATTATGATAAATATAAACATTAATAAACACATAAGTTTCCTGTAGGAAGATAAATAATATTAATTTGGATCCATTTTAGCAGCATTCAATGTTTTTAGCAATGGCTAATGAACCACTGGCAATATTATATATGAGAATTCTTCATTAGGCAATAAATATTTTTTTGGCATAATTAGAGCAATAATTTATAATTTACTTCATTAGATATATCTAAGCATTCGTTCTGAATTTTCAAAGGCCATTCATCAAGCAAGTCACAACTCAGTTAATAAAATCCACCTAAGTTCATGTGAGTTTGTTTATAACACATTTTAAGTAAGAAAATTCAACTGCAAATGAGGAGAACAATAAATAAAAAAATTTACATTCAGTTTTATACTACTCTGTCCGTTCATTCCTCAGAATATTTAGAGATAAATAAATAAACAATCCATTAAATTACGCATTTGTTCTTGTTTTTTCTAGGTACAAATGGTTAGGTAAATGTTTTAACAATAATACTAAAGCAGGTTAGAATAAATTATTCGCACACATTTTTTCGTCTAAACTTCCTTTCTTTATAATTAGCAAGATTTACTAACAAAGAGTCATTGAGGCATTTAGTGAAAGAGTTCATAACTTTTCCAAAGTAATAACAGAGTCCAGCTACCTCTCTAATACTAGAATTAAGTTTTAGATAAAATAATTTTGAAATATAAACATGCACTTTCATTACTTCTTTAACATTAGAATTAAGATTTAAGTAAAGCAATTTTGAAATATAAACACATATTTCCTTTACTTCTTTAAGATTAAAAATTAAAGTTAAATAGTTTCATAATATAGCACACATATGTATCTCAAATGATGGCTTTAGAATTTAAAATAGTTAAAAGCAAGGAATAATGTACCTCGTTACTGTCATTTTACATTTCCATTTTGCAGAAGATTAATAGTAGTTTTTCACTTTCAAACTTGGGACTTGGAAAAATCAGCTTATAAAACAAAATTGTACTAACCAAAACTTTTGTTCAGAAAGCAGAGTGGTGTTCAATGAAGTCAAATGGAGTCCACCTTTTTGTAAAAAAAATTTCCCTTTTATATCCCAGATTATTACCCAAGCATCTATTCTTCCAATAATCCAAGGTCATTTGAAAGTTCAAAGATCTCTAGACACAAAATTTCTCCACCCTTTGCACTGAAATTTTAATTAGCAGAAGATTATGCAAGAAACTCTTTTTTGCCTTGAAAAAGAAAGCAAAAAAAAATCATTCTGTCAATTAATAAAAAAATATTAAACTGAACTAAGAATAAAATATTTTACATTTCTAAAGCAACAGAATAAAATTAATGATAATTATTTTAGCAAATAAAATATTTAATAGTATAATTGTTGTTTAATAATCCACCAGTCCATGTAATTAAGCTGATTATTCAAACTATTGGTTGTGAAATAAAATATTTTGCTATGAGATATGATATTTGATGTTTTAATAAAGTACATGAATAGAAAATGAAGCTGAAAAATGGCACAAGCATACATGAACAGTTACAAATAATGTACTATAGGGGCTAAATTGATCTGACTGAAATGACAGTTTCTATGATGATGAGACAAACCTATTGCACTACTTATACTATAGATTAAAATATAGCAAATAAACCAGAGAACCATCTAAACAAATATCAATACTATTCTGCAGACAAATAAAACAGATTGAAATCAACTTAAACTAAACTGACAACTTCTGAGACAAACCATCCCCTTTCTATCATTAATTACTCACTAAAGAAAAATATTAAAGATCTCAAAAACCTTCAAATTACATCTATACATGCTTTTAAACATAGTTCTAGGTCATTAATAAAGAATTTTAAAAATTTCAGGTTATTTCACTTTTGTTTTTTTAGTAAGATGCCATCAGATGTTACTGATACAGTGCTACACAATTACAATCAATATTTCTGGTGTCAATCCAGAAGGTTACAATATATATATATATATACAATCAGTGCTCAGCTTATATTGATAGCAATTCCTTGAACTTTAATGGAAGGCTCAAATCATTGGAGGAATGGCAAGAAGATTGAAACCTGTCCATTAAAGTTTAGGAATTGCTAACTTAATATAAGCCATGCACTATTGTATATATGTATGGGAGGTAGTGATCTGGCCCAGTTGATGACTGCTGGTTTTGCACAAAATGTATATTGGATATTAGTTGTCTTTTTTTACATGTGTGTGATTATGTGTATTAGTTGTTTGAGATAGAGTGGAAGATGAATATAGACTAAAACTCTTAAGTACAAATCCCTCTATTTACTTTAGTAAACATTCGGCATACTGAATGCATATGTTTTTAAAATAATAATACTAATTCTATTCTATGTTAACATAAATGTTTCCAAATTAAAAAATAAAATTAATGAACTGCATAACTTTTCATAGAAAATAGTTGTGTTGACTATTGTGTACATATTGTTTGCCTGATGTACATAAAGAAAAATCCACCCAAACTGTTAATAAGTGTTTCTTCTTTGATACTACTTTAAATCTTGACAAGCTGTGAATTTCAAAGTTAATTACAAAATAAAATCAGAAATTAATGGGTAAACTTTTCATAGAGTTTCACTTTAAAGGGATTTTTTATCAATACTTGATTTGGGGTAATATGAAACTATGCAATTCTTCTGAATATTGATTGATGCATTTTATCATTCACTGTAAAACAGATTAAACAGTAATGTGATGCACTCCGACTTCTTCTTAAACAGAGTCAGGAATCTCTCAGCAACTATGCCCAGAGAAACCTGTTAGCCACTTTACCTTCCCTTTCCATTCCCCACCCTAAGTTTTCCTATAATCTGCTCCATCCCATTTCCACAACATAATCTTTGTCAACTCTATGGCCTTTATATTTAAATCCCCCTTATCTTTTCCCAAACCCAGCATAAAAACCAATAACCCATTTTCTGTATAATCATTTTGCTTATATTTATTCTCCCATAACTTCATTATTTGTACCCTTTCTGCTTTCAAACATTTACATTCGATCAACAAATGCCTAATATTTTCTATGCTTTCCTTACACAATTTTCAGACTAAATCACTCATATTTTTCCATTACATGTATATTCTCTTGTTGCTAAAGATCCTGTTTGAGGCTTAAACAATAAACTACTTTCCTTGCTATTATCATAAATTAACTAGCACCCAATGTTCTTGTTTATTTCTATATATTTTTAAACTCTCTTTACTCTCCATATCTCCAACTCTCTATTCTTTATTAATGCATCTATTCTTTTATTCCATTCCTTACTTCTATAATACTCAACAATTCTCCTAACACAATCATCCCACCTTTTGAACAAGTATACTGATATAAATTCTTTATCCAAATGTTTTGCATACCACACTACCTTTCTTACCCATCTTGTTGCTTGCCCTTTACTCATAATCCAATTAAATACTATTTTGGCTATTTTTTCATTATCCATAAACTGCAACCTACCATTTTCATTTTACTTTTTGCATCTCTTGTATATTCTTTTTTTAACCATAGTCACCATCATTCTTTGGCCAGGATTGGTATTAAACCATTAAAGCATCATATCATGTGATCACCATTTGTTTTGCTTACACAAATAATCTCTCCCTAGAGCAGTGCCACCTAGTGCAGTCCATAATAATTAGTGGATAAGAGTTTTGAGCATCAAAATCCTTATTTAGTGCCTATTCATGCAGTATTCTCAGACTAGTTTTTAGCTTGGCCTTCATCAATGGGCCTTGGACCTGAGAGCACTGCCCCTAGATCTTTCGATCTAATATCCTTCAGCAGCGACCTTTTATCTTTTTAATTAACTGTAAGGCTAGGAATCCAAAATGAAAACACACTAATGTTTTTAATCCAAGATTATTCACTTGTATATTCTTTTTTAACAATCATCATTCTTTGGCCAGGATTGGTATTAAACCATTAAAGCATCATGTGATCTGCATCTGTTTTGCTTACACAAACTGTTAAACAGTAGTGATGCCTTCTATACAGTAGTGCCACCCATTGCAAGACATAGTAGTCAATAGATGCTAGAAGGTTTCAAAATCTTTATCTGGGGTCTACTCATTTAATATCTGCAGACTAATTTGTAACTTGTGGCCTTTATCATTGGGAATCCTTGGAACTGAGAGCATTGCACCAAGCTTCCAGTAGCCACTTTTTACCTTTTTAGTTAACAAATTATTATGTTTCATTTTGGATTCATAGTTTACAAAAAAAGATAAAAGGTTGCTTCTGGAGAATTGTATTAGATCCAAAGATCTAGGTACAGGGTTCTCAGATCCAACGCTCCTCACTGATGAAGAACATAAAGTTGAAAGTAATCTGGTGTTATTGTATTAGGCAGTAGATAAGGATTTTAAAACCTTCTAGCAAACACTGATTATTGTGGTTTTAGTGGGTATCACTACTATATGGAGAGAGTTACCAGTTTTAACAGCTTGTGTAAGCATGAGAAATGATGATCGTGTGATATAAAATGATTACATTCATTAATATTTCCATCAGCCTTGTAAGATAAGTTTTTTAAGGTATTAGGACATTATTAAACCTATGGTGGGAGCTACAAGTTTTCCAAAATTCTAATCTACATTTAAAATCTCAAACTTTAATTATCAGTTATTTATCATAAAGAAATAGATATTTCAATTGTTTGTGTAATATCTGCCAAATATCAAACTGTGAACAACTATACTATGTTTATTCTTTCAAGTAAAAATAGGGTTCCATGAACAAAAAATGATTAGTTCATTTTGGAAAGCAGACAATCCCCCAAATACTTATCCCAGAGACAATTATTTTCTGAACAATTCTTCATATTGACAGCATAATGGATATGTTAACATTTTGCATAGCAACAACCTACTTTCAATACAACACAGAATTCTTCCAACAAAATTAAGGAATGGCTATGGGCTCACTATTGTCACTTCTGATTAGCAATATTTAAATAGAAGAACTGAAACCACATTTATAAAGATCACTCCATATCCACCTAAAGTTTGGCTTCCCTATGTTGATGTATTGATGGTACATTTGTTGTATGGCCACATGGGGAAGCACTATTACATGCTTTCTGGAACTACAATAGCAACACATCTCCTTCAATTAAATTCATAATAGAATCAGAACAAGGACAAAAGTTGACATTCTTAGATGTTCTTGTGACAAAACTCCCTCATGGCAAAATCAAAATAAGAGTTTACAGAAAACCTGCATATGCAGGAAAATATTTAGCATATACATCCAATCACACCAGAAACACAAAACATGGTATTATACTGTCACTATGGAACCGAGCAAAATAAGTTTGTTCAGAAACCAGTGATTTGAAAAAAGAAAATACCTATAGAACAAACACTTATGAAAAATTGTTATCCATCAGCTGTTATTAAGAAAACTTTAAATAGACAACAAAAAAAACATCAAAAATAGCAAACAAATGAAGGAAAATCTGCAATTGGTATAAACCCTGGAGCAGAGCTATACCACACTACAAGAAATTCCAACATCTACAAAACCTAAACCTATGATAAGAAAAAAAAATAGATATGTTTAAAGTAGCATACAAGGTATGTACCAAAATTGGAAAAATACCAAAATATTGGATAGAGAAGAAAATTTAAAGATGTCGTAGTGTGACTATACACATGAAAACCACTAATAAACATTGATCTTAGGGAAAGGTGGAGAAATCAGGAGGAACTTCACAGATAAGAATATGAAGTTTCTACTGACTGTTGCCTTTGGCAGGATGGCTGTTAATTAGAGCATTACCTTAATATTCAATATTCAAGAATCTAAGAGTACAGGCTTGATTCCCATGCTAGTACTGTCAGTGGTCAAGCCAGCAACATACGAAGAGATAAGTATACCTCTAGAAACATTGTGCATGTACTAACCTGTGGGCTATTACTAACAGTTTAATGTATTTGGAATATTTAAATAAGGTTAAATTTTCTAAAGACATTCAAAACTTATATTAGATGATGGAAATAATTCAATATATAAATACAACATTTATCATGTGTTGCTTTGCAGCAGAAATGTTTAATGCATTCTGTCCATTTTGTCATACAGAATATTAAAAACATTTCCAACAGATCAAGATTTAATAAAATGAATAATTTGCAATCTTTTGTCAAAGATTTTATTAAGTGAGAAAGATATTATTAGTACTTAATGCATAGTGAACAATTGTATAACTATTAAGCATAACTCCTGCCAGAACATTTCATTTTATTCACCATCAAGATGAAACCTAAGACATGTTCCAGAATAAACCAAGGAATTCAGAAGTTAATCAACATTGCAACCATATCTGCTCACATACACTTCTTACCAATCACTCATGTAAAAAAAGTGATAGTTGTTGATGCTGATATGGATAAATACAAGCATCACAATACAATCCTGTAGATTCCTCCATCATAAGGTTTTGAAAATAAGTTATCTCAGACTTTATGTTTGCAATTAAAGTTTTAATTTATGCATTGATGAATTGTTAGAAAATATTACAGCTATAAAGTTTTATCCAGCTGAAATTTTGTGATATTAATTGCATTACATTTTGTTAGTTTCTCGAATGAGGCACGTTCACTTTACCAAAGTAGTTCAATAACTTATCATTTGAAATTATTTTGAAAATCTGTAACAAATAATTTTTGGCTTTGGTTAAAAATATTGGATTTTTTAAAAATTGTGAATGAGACGAATTCATGCTGCAAGTTAATTCTAACCATTGTCTGTGTAGTTTGCCACATTGCTAGAGTGCTAAATTCAAAAGCTAAAGATTATTGAACTAATTCACAGTGAAGTGAAACAAAATCTGTTTGACCATTGTTTAATGTGACAGTTGTTTGAATGTCACATGACTTTCTGATTAACAAACCGTATGATAATTTTCTGGAGGTGTTATAATCTGTTGCATAAGGTATAATAGTGTAATTAAAATCTATGGGTTTATGTGCCTTTTATTTTCCAATTGTAGTTTCATCTCCATTTTATTGGAGTAGATTCTTTTCCTTCATCAATCTGAGAACTCTCTGATCTCAATTTAAACTTTTTCAGCCTCTTTCAATGCAGATTATGTGTGCGTAATTAAGAATATAAATCTTTTTTTTTTTAAAGACAAAAGACAAAATAAATTATGTATATTTTTTATGTATATTGGTAACAATTTTTAATAAAACTTTTAAAAAATTTCAGAAATTCTAAAAAGTTTTAATCCCTAAAATTTTTTTAAGAAAGTGTTAATGCAAAATAAGATAATAATGTGTTTTTGATTTACTGTGTCAATATATATGCAAGAAAATTTCAGTATTTCAAACTAAAAGTTAACTAGAGGTAATGACACTAGACACTAAACAATATCAGATATAAATATAATTTATCCAAACTTCAAACACTTTTAGCAAACTTTATTTGTACATACACCTACGTTTCGACTGACCTGCAGTCTTCTTCAGAGCTATGATATAATGAACAAAATAAAAAAACAACTATATAATAACACCATAAAAAAATTTTTTAAACAATAAAAAAAACATAAAATATATATATTAAAAACCTGAAATAAATAATCAAACCCAAATAAAACAATTAATATAAAATAAAATGTACTACATAAATGAAAAATAAATATAAATTATACATGTAGTTTTTGAATATAATACAGAATTCTATAAGCAAAAAGAAGGAATGTTAATGGGAGGAGCTCTTAGTGCAATTTTAAGTAATATTTATATGAATGAATTTGATAAAAATATAACAGAAAATAAAAATGCTCCTTTGTTTTTTAACAGATATGTAGACGATTATTTAATGATTTTTAATAAAAGCCAAAGACAAATAAGCTGGTTTATTAATGATATTAATAAAATAGAAGAGAATATAAAATTTACAGTTGAGAAGGAAGAGAATAATAAAATTGCATATCTGGATATAATGTTTCAAAAGAAATTGATAGATAAAAAATGGTGTATTGAGACAAGTGTTTATAAAAAGAATAATATTGGTAACAAAATAACAAATTGGTTTTCCAACATTGATAGGAAATATAAAATTAGTTATATATATTCAAGAATATATAGAGCTGCAATGTATTGTTCAAGGAAAGAAGATTATAATATACAAAAAGATTTAATAATCAATGAATTAAAAATGAATGGTTTCCCTGTATATATAATTAAAAGAAGTATTGGAAAAATAGAATATAAGATAAATAAAAATGAAAAGAGTGAAGGAAAAAAGAAAGGTGAAGATAGATATATAGGAATAAAAACAAATAATAATATCATAGTGAATAAATTTAACAAAATTATAAAAAAGATTAATAAAAGATACAAAAGAATAATTAATACAAAAATAGTTAATAAAAAAAGAGAAAACCTATTAAATTTGATAGATAACAAATACATAGGATATAATAAAGATAATAAAGAAATAATTAATGGAATATATGTGATAAAATGCAAACAATGTCTAGATAGTGGGATTGATAACAAATATGTGGGAGAAACAAAAAATTCTATAAAAACAAGACTAAAACAACATATGGCAGATAATAAATCACCAATATATATACATACAGAAGAAACAGGACACAAATTTACACAAAATTCAATAAAAATGAAGTTATATACAAAAAGTATTAAAGAAAGGAAAATAAAAGAAGCTATATTAATAAGAAAGATAAAACCAGAATTTAATAGAGATTCTGGGATTAGGATGAGATTGGTTTAGTTATTAAATAAGATATATAAAGGTAAATATGTAAAGAGATAATTGTTAATAAATAAGTTGGGGATGATAAAAAATGGTTAGGTTAAATACGAATATAAATTTGGGTATATTTACAGATATTAAATAATAATAAATAAATAAATTAATAAACTTAGCATAATATTTACATATAAAACAGTATAAAAAATTTTTATAAGAATTATATAAAAATAATAATAAAAGTTAAAATATATAAAATAAAAAAATATATATGTAAATAAAGTTGTAGGGTTTATATATATAAAAACATATAAAGAAGTATAATATAAATTTATGAGTATTATATAATAAAAGTTAAAGTGTAAATATATATATATAAATAAAGAGTTGTAGGGGATATATATTTAGTTTAAATAATATGTAATAGAGGGAGCTAGGGTATAAGATAATTTTTTGAAAAAAAACGATTTTTCATTATTTTATTTTGAAGATCAGAATAGCCTTAGTAAGTGTAAAGATTATAAAGTTTATAGGTTTTAAATATTCAGCAATAATAAATATAAAATATTAATTTTAAAAGAAGAATGAGTAAGAAAATAATAAATATGATTTAAAATTAAAATAATTTTAGTTACTAATCATAAAGTTTAAGTTTATGAAGAATACAGATAATTAGTAGATTGTTAATAATAATAAAATAGATAATATTTAGATTAATAGTTGTCCTTGAATGTATATATGTATAAAGTTAAGAATACACATGTATAATTTATATTTATTTTTCATTTATGTAGTAAATTTTATTTTATATTAATTGTTTTATTTGGGTTTGATTATTTATTTCAGGTTTTTAATATATATATTTTATGTTTTTTTTATTGTTTAAAAATTTTTTTATGGTGTTATTATATAGTTGTTTTTTTATTTTGTTCATTATATCATAGCTCTGAAGAAGACTGCAGGTCAGTCGAAACGTAGGTGTATGTACAAATAAAGTTTGCTAAAAGTGTTTGAAGTTTGGATAAATTATATTTATATATTACGGCAAACATAAAGAAAAGTGTGATTTTGGTAATATCAGATATAATGAAAGACAGCTACACCTTAGAAAAAGTGAGACAAAAAATATGCAAGCATAAATCACTGTAGACATTACAATGATGATATGACTTAATGCTAAGATATTTTAGTATTATAAAAGAATATTGATCTCAAAGATTCACAGGAAAGTCTTTCATGTGAACATCACTAAGAACAATAGTTGTGTATTCATCAATAAGAACATTATCAATAAGTTTCTTTAATTACAAAGTTACATTTGTTATTTTCCAATGTGCAAGTCCCATATATACCTTAGATCTGCAAGATTTCCAAATTCACTAATTATTGCTAGTCATCCTTTAATTTCTTTCTTTTTCTATCTCATTTTCTTTCAACCTACACAATCAATCTTAACATATCTTCGATTTTTATCTCTATGTATATTAATAATATAAATCTTTTAGTTAATTCTTCAAAAAAATCTTCGTTCCATTTACTCTTTAAACACATTAAGTCAACTTTTATATTCTTTTATAAAGCATTCAATTTCTTTATATTTCTTTTGATAATTTCCCACATCCTTGATCCATCTAATTTTACATTACAACATAAATCTAATTTTGTAGGCTAACCCTTTAACTACTGCAGATCTCATTTCTTTCATCATTATTTAATCAATGTACTGTGTGTTTTAATGCAGTGGTAAACTCTAGAACTTAAGGTGCCCAAATCACATTTCACCCTGTCTCTTTTGGTTCTCAAACTTATTACAAACTTCTAAGAAATAAACCCATTTACTTATTATTCAATCAATTTCCCCAAGTATTTAAATTAATGTGTTCTACAATTTTCTGTTAATTACCAGCATACCTAATATTTTTTCTTTTCCATTGTTTTAGTTTTAATAGATTTTTAATTCCACTTTTCTGCTAGTTGTTCTTATACAATCTACACATTCTATATCTATACTGAAATAATTATGTATAACAGCAAATCAATAGTTAGTATAGAGACTTAAAAGTTGTCATTATTTAATGCAAATTCAGCACACTTCCTTATTTCATCCATCTATATCACATGAGGTCTCTTTTAGGTCTTTTACAATCTCTTGGAATCTATTTTCAGAATGTCATGAGCAACCTTGGATGATATCTCATTTTCATAGAATAATTTTGCCAGAATAATAGTACTATAATACAAATTATTATTATTATTTATATTATAGTGTTATTATTCTATGAAATTTAAATATCATTCAAAGCTGGTCTTGAGATTCTGTAAATAATATGGCAATATTGTAAGATCAATTGATACATTATTCAGTTTAGTGGACAAGATTCTACAGAATGTACTATTACAAAATTGGGTGTATAAATGAACAAATAATTACAAAATTTCTAAAAAAAAGATTTTATGGTAAACTTGAGTTAGATTTTCAAGAGAGAGACAGATTTATTTATATTATAAAGATGATCTCGAATAATTTTTAGAAAATGCAAAGTCTTTCGGAAAGAAAAATTCAGCTGTTAAAGTATAGCATCTCAAGATACCAAATTTTCTCTGATTTTTCTTTATTTCCTTTTGGATATTGAATGATTATGAGTTGTTGTTAGCATGGATGCTTATCATTACTGTTACCAGCATTATTTACATCATCAGTACTTCTATCATAAAATAGCTTCTTCCTCATAACTACATTCTTATCAAAACAATACTCATCTAAATGTTTCAAATAACATTCCACATAAATAATATTCCAGATTAATTTTCTTTCCTTTAAAAGTAATATTTATTCTAAAAAATATCTATTACAATTCAATTTAAGTGCAACATTACTTGATGGATCCATCATCCTTGATGACAGTCTCCTAGATAAAAACATTAAGGATAACCACTGATCATTTATTCCAGGATATAAATTATTTTTTTTGCCCAGACAAAAACTCAATAAAATATTAATATATCAATTTATAGCTTAAAGAAATGAATGGTAATAATTGTTAATATATTTTTCCAGTACAATGTTATTAAGGATATAGTTGTGTAAAATAGTGGCACAATCATAAACTGAATTACAGTAGTTTGTCATTGATAAATATTAAACTGTGATAATGAAGACATGTGTGGACAAAGGCCAATTCATGAAGGATTTAACTAATTAAATAACTTTGGAAATTAAGTTTTATTATTTATAAATGAGACAAAGGTTAAGAGTTAATAATTTTTAAAATGGTTTAGATATATTTAAAATTGCTTATGAACATGTTGTACATAAATGCTGTTTAATTAAAAAAAGAGAATAGTGAGAATTTATTATTAAATGCTTTTATATTAACTTATTGTCTATGTTTTTGTCTGCATGTCCACATTTTTGAATTTTTAATAATGCAAAAAAAAAATCCATTCTTGTTTAGAACTCATTCATATTCTTATGCTTCTTAAAAAAACTTCTTAACAACAGAGCCAATGTAAATATTGCATTTGTGGAATAAAATTTTGTTAATATTGATTTAATTCATACTTAATTAATTAAATTAACTAAAATAAAAATATATATCTGACAGGAATATTATATTTGTAGAATAAAATTCTGTTAATATTGATTTAACTCATACTTAATTAAAAAGTCAATACATAAAGATTTTTATATAGTAGATGATCACATATTTAAATTTAGAATTTGTTTGTTAGAGGGTGAATTTTTTTTTTCATGCCTTATTATTAAATTATAATTTATGTCAGATTTTTTTGTAGTTTTAATTATTTTTTAAAATAATATATAAATATAACTAAAAAATAAAAAAATAATTTTTTTTTTTTTTAAAAAAAAAAAATGCTTTTATGTAAACAACCAATTAAAAAAATAAAGTAATTTAACTAAGAAATGTGTCATTTCATAAAAGCATTTGAAGCCATAAAAATCAAAAAATCTCAAATGCTTTTATGAAATGACAAAGCATGTTTTTTAGTTGGATTACTTCATTATTCTCCTTTTATTAGTCATTGATTAGACTAGAAAATATTCACTTAATGAATAATATTTCTGTAGTGTAATGTTTGCTATACCAGTCATGCAAGATAGGGACTGCTTTCTACCTGCTTATGTTGTCTCTTAAGATGCTTTAAAAATTTTAATGTCTTGAAAATAAAGCTTATCACTGTATTAAAAAAATTCTAAAATCTGAAATATTTAATACATATATAAGAGTAATTACTATTCTATCAATAAAGTTGTCACTGGAAAAGGAATCATTAAAAATAAAATAGTTATAAACTATACAAAGTTTATATAAAAGCTTGAAATGTTTTATAAAATAATTTTATTAACCCAAATATTTATTTGTAGTTTGTAATTTTTTACATGTCAATGCAAACACATGTGAATGTTGTATCTTCATTAATAATTAAAAGGGGAGGGGGATTATTGAGCTTGTAATATAAAATATGTTAAGTATTAATATTATTAAGTATGCAACTCCAAACTTGTTTGTATTGTTGTTATTAGAAATATTATGATTGACAAAAAGTATAAATATTTTAAATTTTAGTAATAAAAAAATATTGTACAAATGATTACAAACCATCGTTATGCACCAAACATGTTTGAATAGATGATGAGTAGCGAGTGATATTAATAGTACCTTATGTCCTATGGAATGATTTTAAATTATCATTCTTCAGAGGTGAATTGTTTAAACATGTACATTATAATTGAGATAGATGCATAACATGGACTTTAGTTATTTATCCAAATATTTTATCTTGACATCTAAAAACATTTATAACACAGTGATAATATGGTACAAAACACATAATTTTAAATAAAATGATTATTAAAAGAAATATGGATCAGAAATCAATTATGGAAATAATGCTATTTATAATAGGAACTAAGTGCAAAGTATTGTTAATACAATTTATGGCTGTTAACAAATTCCAAATAATCCATAAGCTTAAGCTATATAATTGTAATTTTGAATTGGAAATATATAAGGGATCTTTATTTTGTCGCCATCAGTTATCTTTAATTAATAAATATTATTTAATTATTAATTAGTTGTTATTGTAAAATTCTTTTTATTTAGAGTGAATATAAGTTGTTATTGATGTAGGTTCATGAAGAAAATTAGTGTATATGTATATTCCAGGGAATAAAGCATTTTGTTGTAGGTAGATTGGAAATTATTTCCAATATAAATAAGTAAAACTATGTAACTTAATTTCATTGTTTTATTGTTATTGTGCCAGGTAGACAGTTATACATTCAAGTATGCTAGGCATACATAATGAGACTCTATAGTCAAATATATCTTATTCCAAGATTTTTCTTAATCAGTGGCTTTACAGAATGAAATATTTACAATTTATTTGCTAATTATAATTAAATACTCAAAATGGTCATTCAATAGTTAATTAAGCATATTTACTGATAAAAGAAACAAATATTCAGTTTAATATGTTTCATTCTTCTATCTTCTTCATATATCATCATTTAATTCATTTTATGGTGAATGAAAACATAAGTAAATGTATAGGATGGTAAAATAGTAATCCTGATTTTTTAAAACATAAGTAATTACTGTCATATTAAAATTATATATATATGCTGTTCTTTATGTATATACACATATAAATTTTGTAATAATTATTATGGAATATTTGACTTATATTTTAAAAAGTTGTACTTAAGGCTATTGGTTGATGTATTTTACATGTACAGTATTTCAACGAACAAACATTGAATTGCTTTTATTAAATTAAATGATCAGATGGTTTATTGCTCGAATCCATAAGAAGTTTGAAGCATTAGATATGACAGAACAAAGTCATCATTCATGGATTTTGAGTTCTAGAGTCTGCTATTTCAATACTGTGCCAAACCACATGGAACAATGAGGTATTTTGGGTTCCATTTTGTATTTGTGTACCTGTAGTTTATTGTTCAGTTTCCTAAACACACGATGGATCAAGAATTCAGTGTATTGAAATTATCTATAAACATGATAGTTTTAAAAATATGTTTTGTTGTTGATGTATGAATCAATTTATGTAAAAAAATTATTTATGTTAAGTTGTATTTGCTTGTAATTATTTTACCACAATATTAGTTTCCTTTTTAACTTTGTTTATAAATGCTTAATCAACTGTATTTAATGAAGTAATCAATTAAATGTGTTAATAAAATAATTTAAATAATAACTTTTTGACTCACCCATTTAATACATATACTTTGTCACTATATGTGTTCATAAATAAAAAACAATGTAATTGATTTAATAATAATTTTTGCTTAATGTTAGGAATCTGGTACTTTTCTTGCCATTATTGTGAGATACTATAGTACTAGAAAATCATATGATAATTAGTTTTGTTATAATAAAAATAATTATTATTAGTGATTATTTTAATGCAAACATATTTCTATTGAACAAATTTTCTTCAAATTTTGTACACATGTTAGATATTAATGACAATGCAATATTTCAGTGATGTCCAGTCTAAGAATGTTGGCAGGCTAAATTTCAAACTGTGTTTTCAGTGATGTGCAATAGATGGCAGCATATTCTTTTAAAAATGCACTTATGCTGAATTTTATGACTAATTTATTAAAAAGTGCTTACAATTAATTAAAACAGAAAGCAAAAAAATGAAGGATGAAACCTTAATTTCTCTTGATTGTTGGATTAAAACTTGCTTCTTTAAACATTGCCTTCATAAGTATAAACAATTTGTAATGTACTCTAATGTCAAATCTAATACTGAAAATGCAGCGACATTGTTTATTGTTTTGATTGTCAGATTTTAAATTTGAAGACAAAAAGTCTGTTGTAAAATATTTGAATACTTAAAAATAAAAAATAATCTATATAAAAAATATTTTATAAAATTTTTTTTATTTATTTTGATCAGGAATAGAGTTTTCATAAATTAATTAATTCAATCACTAGTGATTGAATTAATTATTTTATGGAAGTCCAGAATTTTATTTTAAGCTACATATGACAATCAAAATTGTGGTTGAAAAAAAAAAAATTTGTTTTTAATGAATTACTGACCAAATTAAATAAAAGCATTTTTTATAAAATATTTTATCATATATTATTTTTAATTGTTTTTAGATCTATTGCAACAATACTTCAAGAACTAGATTCATCAGATGATTCAAAACTGATTCAATTTCATAATGATATTATAAAAAATAGGTACCCAAGTAAAAATCTGTCATCTGAGACCATCACAACTCAAAAATCCCATTGTGAAGAAACAACTTGTGACTCTATTAATCCTAAGAAAATTACCACTCTTCGTAAACCTCAAAAGAAAAAACCAATTAATCGATTGCAAAATAATTCAAAAATCTATTACTATACAGGTGCAACTTTTTACGAACCATTTAATGAATTTCTCCGAAATCAAGGGTTTCAGATTTCTAATTCGTGGAATTGTGAAACAAATTCAAATGCTAATATTCCTAAAAAAATTCAAACATTGGGGAAAAATAAAAAATCTAAATACCTTGACTTTTATGAAAACCATAAATCTGATTGCTTATTAAAAAACCGTTCACCTATCAATCAAAAATGTTATGATGAAAGTACTAAAGATGATAGTTTATTAAATAAACATTCACAAACTAATCAAATAAGTTGTGGTGAAAACACTAAAAATTATCAAAATAAAAGAAGTCCACCATTAAAGAAAAAAATAGCTAATAATCTTTGTTTGGGTAGGCATTTAACACCTTCAAATTCACGTAATATTTATAAATGTGATTCATGTAAAGAGCGTTTATTACATTCTTTGCCATTAACAACTCTTAGAAATCTGATTGCTGAAAAACTGAAAGTAGCCACTCCTGTTCCTCCTCTTAAACCTAAATGCCCAGATATTTCAAAGCCAAAAACAAAGCATCGCATCAAAAAATGTATCCCTACAAAATTTGTTCCGACTAGTTCTTCTTCGGTTTCACAGTATAAAACTTCACCAAATATTTTAAATGAAAACACAATACCAGTAAAGCAGTTCACTGACTTAAAAGTAAAACCTAATTTTAAAGTGGATGATATTTATGAAAATAGCTTTCAAACACAACGGAGAACTACATCTTCCCCAAGAGTAAGTCCAATTTCTAATTCTGCAAGTAAAAGCAATTTTCGAATATCTACACCAACTAAAAAATCAGTCTCTGAAAGCATTCCTGTACAATTTCAAAAAAAAATTAAAATTACACCCAGCAAAGTTTTATCCAAAGAAACTGAAATAAAGAAGAGTTGTGCTCGTCATAGCAAATCTTGGGGTATTCAAAATACAACTTCATCACTATTGATAAATTACAATGAAAATCATAATATGAATGAAGTTCTGGGTGCAAAACATATAGATAAAATGATTTCAGAAAGTAAATCTCCATCTATTACTACACCTGATCATTCTTTAAATTCAGGATACAGAATATTAAAAATCATTGATGATGGTGATTCATCACAAACCAGATCCGTGGAATATATTGAAAATATTAAAGATGACTTAAATAAAAATGTATTTCAAACACTAAGTTATCAAGATTTACCTAATAATCCAAAAAAAATATTAAAAAGGTCAAAACAAACCATCAATCCAAGAATTATAACAGTCATAAAGAAATGTGAAAGTCCAAAAGATCCAGGGCTAGTTTCTCAAATTTTATATGAACCTGAATTATCATTACAATCTACTTCATCAGAGCAGATGCAAAAGAGAACTTGTAAATCAAGCAGAACAACAGCTTATAATCAAAAAAAATTATCAAACTCTTCATGTTCTATACAAAATCCTTTTTCATCAAATGAAAAATCATCTACATCTACACATCTAATGGAGTCTACAGCTTCCTCAATGCATACATTTTCGGATAATGAAGACTCATCTTCTAATTATTCACCAAGAAGAAGGCCAAGATCTGGTTCAATTCTAAAAAAATCTTCTCACTGGAACAGTAGCAACAAACAGGACAATGCTTTAACACCTAAGTCAAAAACGTCAACTGTAAAATTTAAAGATTTTCCTGATACTTTGGAAAATTTAATCAAAGAAGCCATATCTTTGACAAAAAATACAAAGAATTACACTGGAATAAGAAATAAAAAGTTTAACAAGACATCAAAAAGTGATACTAAAACTAATAATTTTGCTATAAATTTAAAATCAGTTGAGTCCTTAATACCTCATAATTCTTTACAAGAATTAAAAGCAAAAACTAGTCATGCCAAATCTCTAAAATATTCTAAATATGCAGAGGAATTACAGACAAAACAAAATTCATCAGATGAAAACAAAAATGAAAAGCAAGATGCGGTAAATATTTGTCCATTAGAATTTCCTTTAAAACAGATCTCTTTAGTTATACGAGATCCTGGAAATGCAAAAAATATTACCAAAAAGATTAAAATACCCATAAAAGAAAGCATGCAGAAAAAAATAATAGACTTATCAAAAGCTGTGCATGAACTTAAAAAAGACGGTAAAATAATTGATATGAAGACTCTACAATTTAAAACTCATAAAAACCCAATAGGAGCATTACTGCTGCAACAATTACTGCCATTGCTGGAGTTGGTGTTTGACAAAAACTCAAACAGTACTTCTCAAGAAAATAACCACAAACTTACTAAAACAACAACAGATATTTGTGAGAACATTTCAACAGAGTCAATGAAAACAAATTCATTTCCTGAAAAAGGTAAACTAAAGCCAAACTATAAAACTTTCCCAACAGAAACAGAAAGTGATAGTATTAATCCACATAAACTAGAACTTCATGAAAATGAAGTTGATTTATCAACATCACCTGAATGCTTACAAAATAATAATTTTAAACAGAGTAGTTTGAATGAAATATATGACTTTAATAAATCAAAGCTCAAATGTAAATATGTCACCCCTTCAAGAAGTCAAGAAAGGAATATTCCACAAACAGATTTAGAACTGCAGGATAGTTTAGAAAACCTACTAGTACCAAAAAATACTCAAAGTGAAGTAATAAATCACTTCAATAACAAGCAAGATTCTTTCTATCTTCATCGACCAATATCAAAACCAGCAATAAATATTAAAAATTTTCAAAGTAATAAAGAAACATTATTGGATGGGGGAAAAAAATTACTAAAAAAGGAAGCAAATTCAGATACTCAGTTGAAATATGAAAGTCAAGTAAAAGAAAAGTTAAGCAAAATAGATCATCTTGAGCATCATAAAAGTGCACCATCGCTCACTTTGCATCACACAGATAAAACAAAATACAAACAGAAGCCAAAAGTTATTTCTGGTTCACAAAAATTAATGCCAGCAAAAAAAAGTTTACCGCACTACTTCACTTTTGTAAATAATAAAGAAAAAATAATGAAAAATTCCCAAAAATTGAAGAAAAATGAATATATAAATGATAATGAACTTATGAATTTAAACAATTTTGTAAACAATGATGATATTATAAGCATTAGAAAAAAAATAAAAACAAATTTAATGAAAATGATGTTAAATAAAAGTGAGAAAGAAGAAATAATAAAAATATTAATGGCAAGCAAAACCATTGATAATGAAACGGATGAAGAAATAGACGTGAACATTTGTGAAAGAAAGATTTCAGCCACAACAGATATTTCTAATCCAAAGAAAATATTACAAAACACGTGCAATAATGCATCTACTTTTCCCATCGAAATACAAACGGAAAGTAAAAAAATAAATAATTATGTTATTTATGATTGTGAAAATAAAAATAATATACAAGTTAAAAATCTAAATGAAACCAGTATTAAAAATATTGAGCTTAGAAAACAAAAAGATATGTTGAATTATTACACTTCGTTTGACCTTAATAAGTTAGATGCAGCAAAATCTTCTACATGTAATTTTTCAAAAAAGTTAAAGTCAAAATCATCTTCAGAAATTGATTACTTCAAGAAATCTGCTCCAACATTAGAAATCTCAAATATTCATAAAAAAGGAATAAAGACACAAAAAACCACAAATTTTAATTTTTCCAATAAATTTCTAATAGATACCATTGATAAATCATTAAATGTATCAAAAAATATATTATCTTCATTTAATCACTATTACAATTTTCCACGCAAAGAAAATGACCACAGGAATAATAGAAGTAAAAATGCAAATTTAAATACAGTCTCTATGTATTTAAAAGAAAATAAATTCCAAGAAACAATGCAAAGCTTAATAAAAAATCAACAACAAACTTACTCCGACCATTTATTAAATGCAAATTATTCCATTAATAGTAACATTGGAGACAAAAATAGTAATGCTTCTATGATAAGCAACACTGAATATAAAACCAACAAAGCGGGAATAAAAAATATGGTTACACAGATAACAAAAACAATCCTAAAAACATTCAAGACATTAGAAAAAAATTCAAACAAAAATAACAAAGATGAATCATTAGTAACATCAGATAAAGAATCCAAAGATGAGACAAAATGTCTGAGCAATTCAATAGGATATGCAACAATATATGCAAATCGAAAAGCACACTTAAAAATGATTGGGAAAAAAATTGAGAAATCTCTCTTGACTAAAAATAATAGCAAAATATTTAAAAATAATGCACTTTCAACTAGAGATAATGAAAGTTTGAGCAAAGAGAGTTTGTCAGATGTTTCTAATAAAGAAATAAAACAAAATTCCACAGTTATTAAAAATGATTCCTTTTCAGATCTTTCTCAAAGCAACTTCAAGGATAGGGAACAAAATTTATATTTATCAAAAAGTTGTACTAATATAAATCAAAAAACAAATAATTTATTTTCAAGTGACTTATATTTCCAAAATAATTCTTTTAAATCTCAAAATAAAGAAGACAATTTCCATTGTAAAGCAAAAAGTAATACAGTTGATGAAGACCCATATCTTGATAACGATGAAAAATATCCAGCTTCAAGTACGTCCAGAGAGAGTGAAATTATTATAGAAAAACTTAAAGAAGAGTTAAATGTTTACCACAATAATTTTGTATTAGATTCAAAAATAAGTACAGATTTTCATAATAAAAATGAAATTCCTAAAATAAAATTAGGTAAAGAAACTAATCCTTCAATTCCTATTCAAGAAAATTCATCCGAAGTACTGAAGAAAGATATTATGTTAAAGCAAAATACTTATTGCTTTACCGATGATGGTAAAGTTAATAGTAAAAATAAATTGATTGATAAAAAACTAAATCATTCAAATAAACTTATAAATTCAGCAACCAATAATATGACAATGAAACATGTTTATAATGAAATTGCACGATACACCAGCCCAAGATTTATTCAAGAAAAAATAGCAGCAAAAAAATTAGATTCAAAACAATTTTGTTATTTGATGAGAAATATTTCTTATTTAGATAATAGAATTAATTCTTCAAATATGTTATCAACTAATGAATTATCTGACGATAAGTCAGAATCAATCAAGACATCGGGCTATAGCTCGTGGAATAACTGTTCAATTGCTACAAAATATTCCAAAACAACGGAGTACAGTAATTGTGGTTTGTTAAATACAGACACAACTGATCAAGCAAACCATGGTTTTCATAATTTTCCAGAAGAGGAAAAATGTAATGTAAATAAGACTAATGAAAAAAAATTATTATTACCTGATCAAAAATGCCAAGAAAATATGAAAATCTACACAAATGACTTTTTGAGAAATTCTGCAGAATTAGCAATTCTACAATGCAGTTTAACTTCAACTATTTCTACAAAATCATCTACATCACCAATAAATACAACCCCATTAGTAACTTTGCAACAAAATAATAGTAATAATATTATTTCTTTTGGACAGAAACATCATTCAAAAGAAATGTGTAAAACTGATAATCGAAGTACGACTGAATCTCCTACTAAAGAATATCAAGAGAATAGTGAGTCACCTTTAATAAAAATTTTAAATAATTCTATAAACTCTACATTTCCTCAAAGCAGTTCTTCATCAACAATTTCAGTAAAGTTTTGTAAAACATCTGACAAACCAAGATCATTAGAGCAAACAAATGCCAAAAATAAATGTCATGAAATTTTAAAAAATGTAAAAAATAAGATGTCAGCTAAAGATAATGAGAAAATACCTACCACAAATCCTCATTCCTATAAATTTCAAGAAAATTATAAAGAAAACATACTGAACACATTGTCATTTGAAAAAGAACAGCAACTTATTATGCAACATAGTTCTTCAGTTGGTTCTGAAAACTTGTCTAGACTATCAAAAAGTAAAATATTACACAAAAAAGCATGCCAAAACAAAAGAACACCACCAAATACAAATTTAGAAAAAAATCAGAAATGTTCACAAAATACTCCTATAGAAGAACATGTAAATGATTTTCCAGCTATCTGCATTAAAACAAACACATCTGATTATTTAATATCTAGTGATAAAAATGAAGCAAAAAATGAAGACTTTATAGATTTCCATTATAGTTCATCTTCAATGCTATCTGAAAAATCCGCATCTAAAATACCCATAATTAAAACAAGATTAAAAAAGCACAAAAATAAAAAAAATAAAGACATTTCAATAAAAAATAAAAGACAAAAATTAATGACTGATAATTTTGAAACAGTATGCCTAAATCATGCTTCTAATAAAAATTTCTCAGGAAATCATAATCTTCTAATATTTCCTGATAAGAAAATGGAAGAAAATGAAAAGTTTACAATTTCTAAATGTAGTTCTTCTTCAACTGTTTCTACAAAATCTTCTTCTAAAATATCAATAATTAAAAAGTCAAATAAAGCAAGAAATCTTAAAAATTGTAAAAAAAATTCAAAACCAATTTATGAAAAAGAAGCTTTAGTCGATCAAAAAAGTATTTTTTCTGAATTTCTCGAGGCCCAAAATTATTCTAAAAATACATCCAATATTTTATTGTCATCTGATACAGATTGTCAAAAAAACAGAGATAAAATTATAATTCATGAATCTCATTCCTGTGGTATTTCTCCAAAATCTTATGCTGTACCAGTTATTAAAGTGAAATCGACTAGAAGAGAAAATTCACAAAATGATCATGAAATTACTTCCAATCTGATAAAATCTCAAAAGTCTATTTTTAAAAAAGCAATACACCAGGAAGTAAACTATTCAGAAACATTAAATAAAAAATTCCAAGAGACTAGTTTTGGAAAATTTCCTGGGAAACCTCCAGGAATTAAAAAGCAGTTATTTGAAAGAGAAAATGTAGAAAATGAATCTGAAGTAATAGCTACTTCTGAAAAAAGAACAAATAATTCTAACATATATGAAGATAAAAATTACATTCCAGATGTTTTGACTCCTGATAAAAGAAATGATGACACTGAAGAAACTATGGTTTCTCAAAGCAGTTCTTCAATTATTTTTACATTATCAACAGCTAATAAGAGATTAAATTCAGTTAATGAATATAAAATCATTCCAGAGCAAATAATCAGTAATCCGAATCTAGAAAATGGAATGATTTTAAAATGCTCGAGAATTCAAGACTCATCTAAAGATATTAACAAACAAACCACTGTGATGGACCAAGAAAGTTATCAGTGTAATGTAAATCATAAAAAAAAATTTGGTAGAAATATAATAAATGAAGATATTTCTAATAATAAAAACTGTGAGGATAACGTTAAATTGCAGATATATGAGGCTTTAAATAATTATAAACAATTCTCAGAAAAGTCTCCAATATTTAAAAAAAAAATTAAAAAACTAATAAATTCTTCAGATGAGTATAAAATTGTCCAAAAGCAAACAACAATACGGCCATCTAATAATGATCTTCCCATAAACCAATCTGAAGCTTTATCATCTAAAGTATGTAAAGGAACCCAAACAAAGCAGAGAGTGCTTAAGAATAGTTATGAAAAAAACATAATAGCAAATAAATATAACAAAAGAAAATCAAAAATAAAACAAATTGAAAATCATAAAAAAGGTTATTATTCCAAAGACAATTCTTCTAATTCAAACAACAAAACATTTAATAGAAATCTTAGAGAGTTCCCCAAAACAGAATATCTACAAAATGAAAACAAATCACATCAAATAAGGAAAAAAAATGAATATCAACAAATCATAAGAGATGAAGAATTGAAAAAAGATAATCACATAAATAAAAAAAGTTTTGATAAAGATAATAATAGTAGTAAACTAGTAGGAAAAAATGCTAAAGATTTCAAAAATACAAATTATTATATTAACAGACAAGAAGATAACTTAAAAACAAATGATAAATTAAAACAAAGTAAAAAAGAGTCAGAAACAAAACAGCAAAATACATTAGATAGGGAAATTTTGAAAAACAATATTGCAAATGATAATGACATCATAGCAATTAATAAAGAAATGAACATTAAATCATACAAATATAAAAATAATATAAATGTTGATATAATGCCTATAATTAATAAAAACATTGAAGATATTGAAACTCAAATCTGTTATAATAATAATAACAATAATAATGATATCCATGAAGTAAAGAAAAGAGATATGAATAAAGATGAGAGTAATAATACAAAACACATGAAAACCTTTGAAAATAAGGATGAAATAAAATTATGTGAAAAAAATGATTTGCACCATTATAAAAATGCAGGATATCAAATAGAAGAACATAATAAAGATCAAAGCCAAGGAAAAATAAATAATAATGAAAATATTACAGAAAAGAATTTAATTAATAAGAAAGTAGAAAATAAACCAACTTTTTCACATATACAAAACAATGAAGAGAATGTGGATTATTTAAGAACATCTGATGATATTGATAAATTTATAAATTGGGAATATTATGATGATGATTATGAAAATATTGGCAAAGAAATCTCACAATCTAATTTTTTAAAAAACAAAGAAAGCAAAATATTTTTTCCTAATCATGTTGATATAGCTCCACAAAATTTGAATAATAACAAAGACCATTTGCCAAAGGTATGTTCCCCACGAAATTTTAAATTTAAGAATGATTATAATGATGTTTTTTTTTTAAAAAATCCATCAGATATTTTATTTTTTGACAAAGGTTATGATTTAATTGAGGTTTCACCAACAATAAATGAGCTCACTCCAAATGTTTCTGGTGCTGAACAAGATGGTACAATTGTTATAACTTCACCCATCTCTCCATTTTTGTCGATGATGCCTGTGAAATTCCACCCAAATTATAAAGCAAGAAAGTGTACTCCAAAACTTAAAAAAACAGGAACATTTACAAGAAGTAGTGCAGAAAGAAACACAGAACAGTATGATGCTTCTATATCAGATAATGATTCGGATGAAATCAAAGATAACTTTCAAACAAATAGACAGCAATTCTCACCTCAAAGCAATTCCGTAAATTCCATGTTTTCAAGCTATAAAAAAGGGAGACAAAGATCAGAAATTGAAAAATTGCCCACAAATGGTAGATGTATTAAAAATGAAACTAAAGACAAAATGTTAAAAAAAAATTATTTGAATACGATTTCTGAACATATATTTTCTACATTAGATAGCTTACCTTCTGTTGTTATAAAAACACCTGAAGATAGCAATTTCAAGATCCACAGCTCATCTGAAATTAATAACAATGAAGAAAAAAATTATTCACATAAAAAATGCTTGAATGCAAAGGAAAATCTTTCAGCAGGAACTGATATGCAATCATCTCCAAGTACTATTTGCAAGACTAAATCACAATTTACAAATCTAGATGATACTTTTTTATATGACAGTTTAACATTAGAAACACAAACATATCCTGAACTTTCAAAAACAACAAAAAGCACAGAATTAATGCACCTAAGTAGTGTTGATGTATCAAATATATCATCAGAGTTTAAAAATGAGAAAATATATAATATGCCTAAAAATAATAATTCTCTGTCCAATACGTCACAATTTTCCAAAACAATAGAAGTAAGTAAAACTAACAAACTTAATCATACAGCCACCAACAACTTAATTAAAAATAAAGATAGCAACAAGAAAAATAATCATGACAATAGAACTGATTTAAAACCATGTGGTAAAATAGTAGAAAATAATCAATTAGATTTTATAGATGAAATAAATAAAACTCTAATTGCAAAAGGCATAGATTCTAATATTTTAATTAAAAATGAACAAAGCAATGAATACATTCAAAATCGTGGCATTGACAATTGTTATGATTATTTAAAAAAAAAAAAGTATCCATCGAATAAAAACAATTTAAAAGATAAAACAGATTTTTATTCACATTTAGACAACAACTATCAACGTCAAGAGTTTGATTTAAATAAATTATTGCGAGATTCTTTAAGTGACCAACATTTTAATAAATTTTACAAATCTAAGCAATTTTTCCTATCAAAAAATGAATTTGAAAGTGATATTAAAGATTATTCTGAAAATAAAACCAACAATTTAAATGGTGATAAATATTCCTCCAAAAATTTTGAAAAATGTAAAAGCAATACAGATCCACATGCAAACATGAACAATAAAAAAATAAATTCCTGCGGTAATACAATTTTAGACAATAATATTTACAGTCAAGATAAAAATAATATAAATTCAGCTATAGATTTTTCCGATAGCTTGGAAGATCTCCAAAATAATGAACAAACATCAGAAAAATTTTTTTTTACAAAATGTAATAAAAATAACATCACATCAGTTTTAAATACTTCATATGATAGTACAAAAAAAAGTTCTGGAAATATATTAAAATTAATTCAAGATATTCCAAGTGATATAACTCTTTTTCACAAATCTTCACAAATAAATGCAAAAGAAAAGCAGACTATAAATAATAATGAACATCCGCCAGAATCCTTTAAGTCAAAAACTATATCGGATGAAAACTTACCAGTTTATTTGGATGCACCAAAAAAATTTTACATACCCAAATGTTTACAAAAAACCAAAGAAGACTTATCATTTCCTGCTACAATGAAATACCAAGATGACATTTTAATAAAAACACAATCAACGGGAAATCACTTTTTCTTGAACAGTGTAAAATCTCCAACTAAAATATGTCAAGAAGAATCTGTATTTACCAGCAAAAATAATAAGTTAAAAACAGAATTAGACAACACATTTATGAGTAAAACTGAAGAAAATAACAGAAATCAAATTTCAGCAAGCATAAATATTGAGAAGAAATTTACAAAAACTGAAAATAATGAAATTTTGACTTCTAAATCATTGACATTCAATGACATAAACTCTGACTGAATATGAAAAGATAGTTAAAATTCACTTCATGAATTTTTTTCATAATGAAACAAACTTCAAACATTTTATGAGAATGAGTTCTAGAAATTGTTATTAGCTTACATGAATTTTTTTCATAATGAAACAAACTTCAAACATTTTATGAGAATGAGTTCTAGAAATTGTTATTAGCTTATTTTGGCTTGAAATCACCAATATTACTGAAATTTCTGAGATTTTTTTTATTTTAAAATCTGCAACAATAACTGCAGAACAAATTTTTAAATACTTTGGTTTTAAATGTATTTAGGGAATAAATAAGAAATTTGTTTCAAGACCGTAGGAGTTGCAGTGCATATAAGAAAACCAGACATCAATGAGATATAACAAGTATACACTAGATAGAATAAATTTCTTTTTTATTAAATAATTTTTTTATAGTTTTAAATGAATATGATTTATACATACCCACTCACATAAACAATCTTCATCATTATTAATTTCAACCATTTTCAGTCCACAGCAAGGCCTTCTCCAAGTTTAATCCAATTTCTTTGATCCATAGTTTCTTTTTCCACATGATTTCAGAAATTTTCTTTATCTATCCATCTCATACATGCATTTTTTCTAGATTTTTCAAAATATCATACGATCCAAACAAAAAACTTCAGTTGCCTATCTACTTCCATCTTTTCTAGTAGTATGCAACCTAATGTCATTTTAGCCTCTTAAATTTTTCAATGATGTTAGTGGTATCTGTTTTCTCAGTCAGGTACTTTGCTTTCAATTCTTTTTTATTTCTTCCAACATACTTTCCCCATGTTTCACTGTAAAAGATCAAGTCTTCAATCTATAAGTAAGCACTGGTAAAACTCATTTATTAAAAATTACCAAAATCTTCCAACAGTGTCTACAATAGATTAAAATATTGATTTTCTGAACCTCTTATTACTGAGCATGCATTAAACTTTTTTGTTGACTCCAGTAAATGTACTAGTAAATGCCTGAAATATTATTAACTGTATTGGTTATAGGCTAGGTAGCTAAAAAAAAAAAAAACATTATATAGCTATCAGTATTAATAATTTGACCAAGCTAATTGTAGTTGTGTCTAATTCATTATTATCAAGCTTTACTTTCTTCTTTTTTAAAGTCATTAATTATTACTTAACGCATTTTAGCATTTATCTTTAGTCTTTCTTTCAGTCAATATAATTCTTATATCATTTCCTGAATCTACGAAACATTATTTGCAAAAATAAGTACATTAACTGCAAAATTTAATGATTCAAGTAATTTCCAATTATTTTTATTCCTTTAGTTTTCCATTTTAATCTATAAAATATTCATTGACTTAAATATATATATACACACACATATCTGAAATCATTCTAATCATTATTACAGTTCATGCACATATCTGTAGATATTTCAAAAAATAGATTAATGAAATATTGTATCATTAAGAATGACTTCAAAACATATGATTGTCGTAACATGACCAAAGAGACAAACAATTTAAAAGAAATTTTTGTGCTAATTTATAAATAATAGATATATTTTCCATATTTAAGATAAAAGAAAGTTTATTACATTCTAAACAAATAAAAATGATTAAGAATTTATGTACTTATTGAAAGATTATTACTGTGAATAGATGCTGGCTAAAATTACACTATTTGTACATTTGGTTTATATCAATATATAAATCAGTGAATTTGTCAAGCATTGGTGGCTGAGTGGTCAACACAGCTGCCTTACAAGCAGTTGTCCTGGGTTCGCTTCCCGGCCGATGCTTTGACACATGAAAAAAAAATCTGTGAATTTTTACTGAAAGTAAATAATATATTAATGATTAGCACATAAATAGTTCTTAAGAACAAAATCATTATTTTTTAATAACTTCAATATCTTATTATCATTTATTTATTAGAAAATTGTCTATTTTTCAAAAAATAACTGCAAAAATTGGCATTTGAAAAATTTCTTTAAATAAAGTGTATCCATATGCATTATCAAAAGGAATAAAAATTGATATTTTTAAATAAAAAAGAAGATTGAACGATTAATTGCTCACGAGTTTGTAAAAAGTTTGAATACCAGAGCTGGAACCACAATACAAAGATTATGAGCTCCAGTGTCTGTCACAGATACTTTGCATATTTTTTTAAAAAGATAATCATGAGACAGTATATTGACTATCAAATGTTCTTTCTGGAAATAGTAAATTTAAATAAACATTTGGAAGAAAATAGATCAATGACTAATTTCTACTTTTATTCAAAGAAATTATATATATATATACCAGATGTACTCTGCCTATATAAAGGCTATCATTTTTTTTGATTAGTTCCGTTAACAAAATTTTTTTAAGATTTAATGTAGATTAAACGAAATATTTTAATATTATATAAATAAATATATGTAGCCGGCCTGAAGCCGTCATTCCTTGCCTGTTTGGTATACTTCGGAAATGTACCCGGCAAGGTATTAATAATACTAAAATAAAGGTAAATTAAAAATTTTAAATATACCTGTTATATTTGATATGCGAATTTGACATTATGAACAACTACTTCATACAAAAAAATATGCTTATTAATGAGGGAATTATTTCCTTTGCATAAAATATGCTTCATAATATCTTTCCTTTTCATAAAATGATCATAAAATAAATTATGATTTAGTTAGGTATAGTTATTTATTAATACAAACAAATTTAGTCTTATTTATTCAATTTTTCAATTGTGAATTTGACAGCATTATAAACAAGCCTAAGTTTTTTTTAATTGCTTATGAATTTGATACATGAGAGCACACATACATTACAAACTACCTACCTACACATGGATTTTATCTATAGATGCAAATGTTTTCATTGTTTATGGTTAATTGCATCTGTAAAAAGGTCTAAACCTCAAAAATGACTTAAATTAGATTATAATTGAAGTATTATGAACATACACCTGATTATGATTTAGTCTAAAATACCAGCCTCAAGAGATTCTATGCTATCTTTGGAAGCTTACCTAATGCAGTAATTGTTTTTTTCAGGTGTATTTTTATTTCTTTATCGAAAGTGTGCTACTGACTATAAAATGAGATTGATCAATGTAATGGTAATGTCTATTTAATGTTAGATGATATGGTTGTCCCTTGGACAAGCATAGCTGTCTTTCTAGCATTTAACTCTACTGAGAAAGTCGTTAGAATACAAAAAAAAATAAAGGCTGGTTTCTGGCAGAATGAGTGTGTATGTGCACAATTCTGTTTCTGATTTAAGAAACCAAAATCCAGAAACATCTGAGAATTAATTACCAATCTTTTAGTTTAATATAATCTACACACACACACACACACACAGTTAAAAAAAATTACCATTTTTTTTAAACTGAACAAATATTCAAAAGCTAGAAGAGATAAATGAAACACTATTACCATGTATTCATTGATTAGTCATGCTTACTGTAGATGTTTCTAGAGTAGCATAAGAAATTAACTGCTCTTAACGCATGTCATTCGATAAAGTTTAGGGGCAAACTCACACATAAAATAAGGCCAAAAAGTTATTACAGGGATGTCATATTCTGAATTATTACTTTCACAAATAGATCCCAAATATTTAATTGCTGTAAAATTCCAAATAACAAAAATTAATTACATTCTATATATTCACATTGATATCCATCATATTTAATTATTTCCTTAAACTATCCCATTTTTTAACTTCAGGAATATTTATTAAATTTTAGAAAAAAATCATTTATGTGTGAGCATAGTAGACTATACTAGAAGAAAAATAATAAAAAATCATTAACTTTCCAACAACTCAAATTTAAGTCCCTAAAATTTATCATTCATAAAATAAAACAAGAAGGATCCATTAAGCATCACATGATCACAATCTCTTATACTAGCACATATTTTCCTCACTGACAATGGCCACAAGCCAGAAACTAGTCTGGGGATATTGGATGAGTAGGCATTAGATAGGGATTTTATGCACAAGCCTTCTGGCATTCATTGATTACTCTGGTTGACACAGGGTGGCAATACTGTATGGAGAGTTTTGTTTTGTTTAAGAAGGATCCAACATAAGCAGATAAATATTTTGTATTTTACCAGTATTAATTTGTAGAATGTCTATTACAAATATCACATTAAAAAACTACGGTAATATAAAACTAAGTTAAACAATGCTATGATGAAATGCATTTTCTTTTTATTTACAGAATAAATTAGAAGATTGAAGATTTGGGGAAATTTAATAATTTGGATTGTAACATAAAGAAAAGTGATCATTTCTAATTCACAGAAGAATAACTGAATAAACAAACAGAGAATTCATAATACTTTTTGGTGGCAAATGTAGATGGTGGCTGTGAGTTAACTAGAGTTATGCTATCAGATCATTTCCAATGTACATTGCCAAAAAATACAATCAAAACTGGAAAAGTAAACAAAGTATCTATATTGGATTTAATTTATAATATTCATGAAACTATGCCAATGATTTCTAAAAATAAAAGATGAAATAGTCTGCAACTAAGTCAGTGTTATAAAGTTCAAAATTACAAAGGTTTTGAATAACATTTCAATAGGATTTAAGCTTTGCTTTCTCATTTCAAGCTTTATCAGGAACGAGAAAAGAATTATACTTAAGCAAAATTATCTTTTATGTCTAAATGCTTTGAATTTGATATTACAATACTTTATACATACATAGATATCTTTGATGTTAATTTACAATAATTTTAAAATATTAAAAACTTAATTTGTTGACATTTATAATTTCAGTTATTAAGATATTATTTATAAAATTTTCCAATAGTACTACATGAATCACACAAGTATAAAAGTATAAACATAGGAGGTCATCATTCATCATATTATTCATTTAGCTTGCACCTTCATGCCTGAACCCATAGAATATGTAAAATGATTTTAAAATATTCTATATGATAGTGATGGTTTTAAATTTATTAACAATATCTTTCAATAAGATAGTATAATTAACAGTAGAAATAATTGCTGTTCTAAGGTCTTTCTGTCTATTCTGATTTTCATATGTCACATGGTCTGAGAAATTAATCATTGGATTACAATGCTGCACAATATAATATATACATTGTACAAAAATATTTAAAAATTGAACAATATCCTTTTAAAATCATGGCAAAAAAAAATTTGATACTAGTTGTTTAGCCCATACAAGTCACTTGATGGTGTTGTTTGTGAAAAAACACATAATTATAACGTTACCGAGCTAATCTTTTTTTAATTTATCCAATTTGTTTTTTTTTATTTATATTTGTTTTTATTTTTATATATATATATAAAAAAAAAATACACGTATTAACCCCTAGGGACCTGAATGGCCATTTTTAATTATTTTGGATTGTAAACAAACTACTTTTTTTTTTTGATTTTCTTTTAACAACACGCATTTATTTCAAACAACTTGTCCAAATACGACACCGCAAAGCACAGCAATTTGTGCGGGGAGGGGGAGAATGGTCTAATTATTTTTGATTCTGGAAAAAATACTTCTTTTTTTTGGTTTTTAAGAAAGTTTTTTTTCTTTATTATCCGATTTATGGTATTATTTTTATATCAAAAAACGTGTATCAATGAATTATTTTTGATTGAAAAGAAACTAGTATTTTTTAATCACAATTTGTCAAAGACAGCATTGAAAAGCACAATAGGGTCTCAGGGAGGGGGAATATGTGAGCTGCAACCTCATACATTTGATTTGTTTCACAACTGTTCTCATGCAAATGTGATTGTTCCCATGAGTTCTATGAAATCGTGCTTTGGCATACCATTTCGAATTTGTTTTCATCTTCCAATATTGTACGGAACGCGGTGCCGGGCTTATATCAGGTAGGATATATCATTACTTGGAATGAAGATTTTGAGAGTTAGGACCAGTTGAATTCCAGATATCCTCACAAGATGCGATAGTGATCTGTGAAGTGTGCGTATTTGCATACATTGTAAACACATACCAGGGTGGGGCGTCATATTAGGTGGCCTGCAATGGCTAATTTGGACAGAACTGTTCGATTAGACATAAGTTGGGCCGCATAAATGGCATTTTTATGTGTTTTTTTCTAGTCATTAAAAAATAACTTTTGTCTTTGAAAGAAATAAGCTTTTAAAAATAATTTTCTTTTTTTCCCCTATTAAATGCAGGTAAAACAATATTGTAAATTATCTAAATTTTTTGTCTTCTAAATCTAAAGATATTTTGTTTTAAAGATTTTTTTATATAAAACTGTATATATTATAAATGTGCACTTTATACCTTTAAAAATAGACTATATATTATTGAAATAAACATTTTCATGGGAAAAAATGTTTTATAAATCATATTTTTGAAGCACTTGTGTTTAATAAAATCAACAAGATGACGCTTGCCTTCAATTAGTTAAAATTGTAATCTTATGATAGTTGCAAAGATAATAATTGTATCACATGAATGAACAGTTTGGCTTAAACTTAGGTAATGTGTTTTTATATTCATTTGTATGAGGACATCCTCCCATATGGACTGTTTTATTGTTTCATCACTTAATATTGCACATATATAATTAGCTAGTCATTGTTAGGTTACAATCCCACTTAAACATTAACTTCATTTCTAAGGAAAATTTACAATCATTAGTCATAAAGTCACTTGTTATATTTTTCTGGAATCGATTAAATATGATAGATTATGTATTCAGAAGATTAAAGGTTAGCAAATATGAAAACTAATATTATTAAAAAAATTATTTTTATTTCTTTAAGTTGGTTATATTGATGATATTCATAATAAAGTATGATGATGTTTTACACTTGATCGTAATTTTAAATTATCTTTAATCCATCTGAGCCAGGAACAAAAGCAATCTATATCAAAATCTTACACAAATTAGCAAGTATTCCAAATATCAAATTATAGCTGTAATGTTTAAATAATGCAGTGAATTTAATTGTAATCTATATTGGAATGGTATACATATATGCCGTTACATCACTATCAATAAAAAGGTAAAAAGAATGATAAATAAAACCGCTCTCAAGTAGAATTGTAAAAATATTAATAAAAACTTTATTTAAAACAAAATATATAATTGCACAGATGAAAAACTATTAAATAATTAAAAGTTAAAATCTAAATGCTGTGTCCAGCGGCACTCTATTGCTCGCTGGATTGCAAATATCAATAACACAAATATAATAATAATCAATGAGGCAGTTCGGCAAGTAAATTTAAATAACGAGAATTTATTTAGAGTTATATATGAGTTAGTCACTCTTGTTTAATACATACAAAAATATTACTATTATACCCACGATATATATATAAATAAGGGCCCGAAGGCATAACGAAATAATAATGAGATCAATACGACCTGTTATATAGTTCCTAGGTTTACTTTGGAAAGTCCGGAGGTAAACCTCTCTGCAAGGCTAATTTAAGGAAGAAGCTGACTGGAGCACCCAAGGAAATGGCATATCTGTCTTTCAAGAGCTTCACTTAGCAAGTGTACTGTCTCAGTTCAATTCTAGATCTATTATTACTCATGCCTTGATTTTAGAGTAGTCGCCCTTGATTGGCCATCTGCTGTCCACCTGGTAGTCATCTCTTTAGTTACTATTCGATCCCTGATTAGATAATGCCATGACTTTAGAATTGTCTATTTTAAGCAATGGCTTTGTTTACTTAATCCTTCTTGATAAATTACTTTATAGTTTCTCATTAATTAAACTATTTAATTAGTCTAATGCTTTATCAAATATTGTGAATGCCCTTGGCATCCACGTACATACTTTTAGTCTAGCGTTAATATATCATTTATTACTTATAATACACAATTAGCAATCTGTTTAGTTTTACATTTATAATTATTAACTAGTAATACATTTTTTGTGTATACATAAATATACACACACATTTAGCACTAAAGATAAAAGTTTATTTTAAAATAATGTAAAAGAAAATAATATAGCTTCTATTCAAAAATTATGTTTAAATTTTAGTAGAATGGAAATGATTTTTTTTATTTAAATGAAATGATTCAATAGCAAATAGACCCTTGAGGGCATTTATCCGATCAGTCAGATAAGAGATTAATTAAAAAAAATTCAAAGTAATAAAATCTGATGTTTCCGCTCAAAAGTAAACTGCCCAATAAACGATGCGAATGAACACACAGTAACAAAGAAAATCATCATCGCCAATAAGATCAGCGCAAAGACAGGCAAGATCAATCCTGAAATTTGATAAGGAATTCAAAACAATATAAAAGGGAATAGTTTGTTCTGGGATTTGAATTGCTCTTGTTGATTACATAATTTAAGCATATTTACATGTATTTTCCCATGTTTGCACCAGCTGAGGCAAACTCCAGTTATGGTTCCTGGAAAGCAGCAAACAATGGACTGATCTTCCCATAAACAATATTAAATGAACTTTGATTGGAGTTGTGAGATGCATCATGGACTTCCAAGATGGACTTCAAAGAAATGTACAGCCATGCAGAGTATGAACTGATAATTTGGGGGAAATTTCAAAATGAGACTGCCATTATCCATACTAAATAATATTTAATATTAAGTGAATTTTCTTAAAATACTATTTCAAATCACAATCATGTATAAAATATCTTCATAATTTAAAAATAAAATATATTTCAAATTTCTTACTGCTATGTCAGCATAAAGAACAAATATTTAGAACTTTAACATATCTGATGAAGTTAAGATATGTAATATAAGAGAATAGGCTTTATTTTACATTATATAAATTAACACCATTCAATATAAATTATTTTTTCTCTAGAAAACAGTGATTACAATTAACGTGTTCATTTACTATATATGGGAGCTAAATATATTGCCATTTGTTTACTAGTGTTTTTGAGTTAGGGAAGATACATAATTTTATTAGTCATATATATAAATGCCTCAGGGAATACTATCTAGTGCACTTGTCTGCCATATTTATGATTTGGGGTTCTTATCAAAATAGGTAAAACTCAAATATATATATATAATAATAACCTTATAATTTTTTTTTTTAATAATCAACCCATAGCTAACTTAAATATCAAAATTTTGATCAATAAACGAGTACCTAGTTCAAAGATGTCCAATCTGTGGCTTGCGAGCCATGTGCAACCTTTTACTATGGGGCATTTTATGAGCAGTGCAAACTCAATTATGCAATGATTCCCAAGTGGCTGTACTTGCATACCACTGAAGAATGACACAAAGTTGTAATTACCGTAGAACAGTCAGTTATTTTGTAATACTTCTTCACACAAAGCAAATTTTCGAAGTTGTACAGCAATTAGCAGGTGATTTCATCTAAGTTTAAAAATATATGTTCTATGTATGTTAATCATTAATATATTAATAATTATTTTATAGTCAACATAATATGGCTGGATATGAGCCAGAGGAAAAAAAAAACATATATACAGCTATCATTTTCATGAGGAATAGGAAAATATTTTATTTATTTTAAAAACAAATGCATTTGTTTGATTTGTGGTTAAACAGATGTTTTGAAAAAAAAATGCATTATACAGTTCATAAAAAATATGATACTGAATATCTTTGTAAGAGTAATATAAAAAAATCTCAATTGACAACTGCATTAGATTCGCAACAATCGATGTTTAACAGGACAATGAATAAAATGAAAGCTGCTACAATTGCATCATTTAAGATTGCACATATACTTTCAATGCACAAAAATCCTTTTGAGGATGGCAAAATCACTGAAGAAGCAATGCTTGCTGCATCAGAGATATTATTTCAAGAATTTAAAAATAAGATTGAAATTACATCAGATATCCAAGAAGTTCAACTATCCAGAAATTCAATCATTTGTCCAAATAGAAACAATATCTAAAATATCAGAGCACAAGTAAAAAATGATTTACAAAAATGAATTTTTCTAAGTTTACAGTGAGATGAATTAACAGACATCTGCAATATAGCTCAAATAAATTTTTTTATAAGAATAGTATTTAATGATTGTTCAGTAAAAGAAGATATACTGTCAGTTTTGCCATTAAAAGGAAATATACATGGAGATATATGTCAATCTATAGCTTCAAAAACTTGTCTATAACAACAGACAGCACACCTACCATGATTGGTTCTGGAGTTAGCTTCATCACATTATATAAGAATGATGCAAAGTTTCCAAACTTTTTCCCCTTCCATTACATCATACATCAATAAGCATTATGTACAAAAGTGCTGCATTATGAACACATCATGAAAGTTGTTTTAAAAATTTTATACCAGACCACTTTAGAGCAGATTGTTCCAAATGCTGACTGATGAATGTGATGCCGATTATGTAACTTTAATGTTACATTCTGAAGTTTGATGGCTTAGCAAGAGAGATTTTTAGAGCTTCTTCCAGAAATAAAACAAATTTGTAGAATCTAGAAATGAAACTTATGAAGAAGTTAGTGATCATAGCTGATTGTCTGATTTAGCTTTTCTTACAGACATAAAAACAAAAATGAACATAATCTTGAATTTCAGGGCAAACAAAAACCTATTACTGAATTAATAGATAATGTAAACACATTTAAATTATAATATTTGTGGATATCCCAAAATAAAGAAATGTAACTTTAATCATTTTCAAATTTGAAAAACTATAAAAAACCAAGTCAAAAAAATATTCTGAAAATCTCACTGAACTTAAAAATAATTTTGAAATTCTGACTCATAAAATTCTGCCAATTCCTTCATTCACTTTAAATCTATTTGTTAATACTAATATTTCTGAAATATATAAAAAAAAATTGCATGATAAATAAAAATCCCACTAATTTAGAAATGGAAATAATTGATTTTCAATCTGATCTATAATTAAAAATGAGTAATGGAAGCAGATTTTTGGACACATGTAGATGAAAAAAATACCCACTCTTAAAGAAAACTTGTCAGCGATTAAACTCCTGCTTTGAATCAACTTATCATTGTGTTTTTTTATTAATTAACTTTTTAGAATCAAAGTTCAGATACAGGATAATGAATGAATATCTGAATGACTGCATGTCTTTAGCTACAACATTGTATGTGGGAGAGTACAATAAACTAGTGGAAGACATGCAATGCCAGGATTCATATTTTTCCTGTATTTAATTTGTAGTGAAATCTGTAACAAATAGGTGTATAAGGGTATATAATTACATATTTTCTTTATCATATTCCAAATTTTTATTAATGGTGCATTAAATATATTTAAAACTGAAATATTAAAAGTGCAAAATTTATTTATGGTTCACCTAAAATTTTTAAATTCTAAATTGGCTCAAGCTAAAGTTAAAGGTTGGGTATCATTGATGTAGTTATTATGGCTGGAAATTATACAAAATGTATAATGTGTTAAATATTTCTTTTGTATGCATTCATGAGGTGGTCAGCTCTCGCCCGAGGTTAAATTTTCTTAGAAGTCCAACCGATAACGAGCAGTTACCATTGGATATTGCACTAATATATTTTTAAGCTAAAGATTAAACTATGATGGAAAACTGCTAAAACTCATAGTCTGGCACTTGACAAATTTGATGAATCAATGCTTTATTTTCTGTTCCTCTTTGAAAAGTGTGAAAGATCAATGCAATGATCTATGTAAAGATTATTTTACCTAACTAGTATACATAAATGTAGACAATTTATATATGATACTAGGCGAGGGATCTGCATATGGTATACACACAAGTATTTGTTAACATAATTACTAAAAATGGAATAACAAATTAATTCAAGTAATATTTGATAAAATAACACTACAATACGCCTGCGAACGAAATGTCTTCATTTAATTATCATTGCACTACCCTTACTATTCCGTTAAAACACCTATTAAAAAAAAAAAAAAAACACCCCTGATTAAAGCAAGGAGACATCGCTTTTTCAATCGTCAAAATTCTTTAAACAGTAATTTTTTAGCAAATCACTCACCATTTATTAAAGCAATATTTAAAAAACTAATCTATTTCCATTAATATATTGTAGTTATGTAAATTCTGAAAGTAAGACGAGACTTTTAATGAAGTCCAAAAGACATAAGAGTTAAGAAATGGAATTAGTCTCGAAATAAACGAGATATCGTTTCGCAATGGCGAAATTATTTTATAGATGTAAAGAAAATTATTAAAGTTAACTATTTAAATTTAATATTATCTATAAATTTTTAAAATGTTGATCAGCTATTGTATTTTTGTTTAAAGAATTAAAATATTTTTTTAAAATAAAAGTATCTACTGGTGGATAATAGTTAAAAGGTTAGTATCGTATAGTATTTTCCTTTTCTGAGTGAGAGATTTGTTTATTAAAATAAATGTATTCTAAAAATAGATTTAATTATCTAGATTAGTTCAGTAAAAATATGCAACTTTGCTACATTATCACGGAAATGAAAGAATTATTTAATTATAATTTTAGCAGCTGGAGACGTATTTATCCGATTATAATAACTATTTCATTCCTTAAGAAAGCCTCCAGATATTCAGTTATATTTTTGCATAAGCGTGAATGCATAAAACATTAAGAAATTACTGTTTCCTTTAACCCAACTAAGCGATATGAACAATATTTGCGTTAGACTACGTATAATACTACAATAATCATTATCAGTCACTGTAGATGAAGGTTTCTCCAAGTTCGATTTTTTCCCGATCTCTAGCCTCTTCTCCACATCATCCCTGCATACTTTCTTATTTCATCCATCCATCTCACATGTGGTCTCTTTCTGGGTCTTTTACAAACTCTTGAAATCTTAAGATTTTAATTGTCCATCTGTTACCATCTTTTCTAGCAATATGCCCAGCCCAACTCCACTTAAGTCTTTGAATTCTTTCAACATTGTCAGAAACACCTGTTTGTTCTCTTACCCATGTATTGCATTTTCGATCTCTTCTTGTTACTCCTAACATGCATCTCTCCATACTTCCTTGAGTGATCTGAAGTCTCTGTAATGCTCTTCTATCAAGTGTCCAAGTAAGAACTGGTAAAACACATTTATTAAAAATCTTTCTTTTCAAATACATAGGCTTATTTTTTTTTAATATTATAATACACCATATACTCCTTAATTTACACTGTACAATACAGTTAACATAAGATTTATTTAATTCTCTTTTAATATTAAGTTATTTAACTACTAAAAGCACTTCAACCAAGTTTTATTCTATGATTAATTTCATCCATTATGTTTTCATCTGTAGTAATAATCTGACCAAGATAGGTCAGTATTGGATAATGCGGCTTTATTAAGCACTCCCATCTGGCATCTATTAATGACTAAAACTTACACTAGATGGCATTAAAGTAGTGAGAATGAAAGAATTTACTAATGAACACCAATGTGTAACTAAGATCATGATGTCTTAAAGTTTGACATTAGTAAAGATAAGCAATAGAATAAACCCATCTCTCCAAAACTTTAAAAGTTTGACATTAGTAAAGATAAGCAATAGAATAAACCCATCTCTCCAAAACTTTACAGAAATTTTATAAACATTGGGCTGAAATGGAAATTAATTTGAAGAAAAATAAATGGAAATTAGTCATGTTTATATTTTCTTAATATTTTTTTTTTTTTTTTTTGGAAATAATGCTTTAGATCTGTAGAAAATGTTATAACACTCAGATAAAACAAGAAAATATGATTAAAGGTAAATGCTAAAGGGATTAAAATGACATTCAAAAGTTTTTCAAAAACAAAAGAGCAAATAAATGCTGATAGTAATAAATTAGAAATTAAAAATGTCATACTCAAATTATTAATGCGATTGGAAATATAATGGATGAATATAATGATAATTAAATTTGGATACAGTGTTTTCAGTAGAAATAACTTTGCATTAAAATGAACTATGAATATATATTCTGAATAGTTTTTTAATAAATATTTACCATTGTATAATATGAATCTTATAAAACATGTCATAGAAGGGCATACAGAGACCATAAATGACACAACAAAGTTTGGAAACTGTTTTGGGATTAACAGGAAGGTAATGAAAGTACAAAACAAGGCTGGAAAAAAAGATATAAAGTGGAGCTGAAGTGAATTTATTTCTAGAAGAAACAGAAATAGATGAACAATTGGAATCTGAAACCGAATCCCAATATATTGTAAGAAACAAAATAATCATCTGTTGGATGGATAAGAAAAGAAAAGTTTTTTGCAGAGTTGTGGAGAATTATGGATCAAAGACACTATGTTGTAAAACGATAATGATTGGAAATGATGATCTTGATAGGTAAAAGTAAAATAAATTTTAAATAGCCCATCACCATCTTTCTGCAGAGAATTTATGGAGAAGGCAATATAATAATACTCAAATGAAAAATAATGAGGATTTGTACCTTTTCCCCCTTTCACTTACCTTCTAGCTATTCTTTTATCAGTCAAAAATTGAACAGCAAACTGAATTGATCTGGAGCAGCTATCCAAAAGAAAAATGATAATTTTGCTTTAATATATAATTGAATTTGACATTTTTATATTTGTTTAAATAGCATTTGAGTTGCACTATTTTTAAAAATATGTGTATAGGTTTGTAAAATTTATGTAAGATTTAGTTGTAGTTGTCAGCTTGAGTAAGATAAGAATGATATGTAACTGATATACATGTTCAAGTAGAAATTTGAATCCACATGAACACTTCATTATTTTTCAGCCCAATTACATTTAAGAATTGCTGTTTGAACAAAATTTAATATTAGTTATTTCATTTGATAATGACTACTTCATTATATATATATTATGTATTTGTATATACACAGCATAACATCACTCTTAGCCAATGCTGAAAATTAACCACTAGAATATCAGCAATCTGTTGCCATGATAATAGATTGTTAATATTCTATTGGTTAATTTTAAGCATTGGCTGGGGAGGGGGGGGTGCTTTATATACAATAACCAATTAAGTATATGCTCTTATGGCCTATACATATAAGTGAAAGCAGATTTCTGCTCTGAAATCATTTGTGCTGTTTTATACTTCTTTCAAAAATTGTATTATTCTATTACTTTTTTTGTTTCATATACATACATAATATTAAATTTTTTTTCCAGTTTGTTTTTATTCATTGTTATCATTCATATATCTTCTTATCCACCAATTGAACATTTCCTATGTTATAATGTATATATTAATAATATTGGAAACAAGGTTTTACAAGTGCCAATAGGACTTATCACTGTCTATGCCATTTCTTACAAATAGAGATTTTTAATATATGAAAGCGGTAACTGTCAATTTGTTTACATAAAACTTAAAATTATTGCATGCAGCAATGACTGTATATGTATTAACAATGCTAAGTAACCAGAAACTACCTATAGTTATTTTACTATTTATCATAATGACTAGTTATTTTGTAGTTCAAGTTTATCCAACCTAAAATAATTCAAGGGCTGCATTAAAAAACAATATTTACCAAGAGTCGCATCCAAAATAATAAATACAGTGCATATATTAAATTATTGGAGAGTCCTTATAAGGGAACGGAACTAACTACACACTAATAATGTACATTTGCCGTGACTGTTTTGGAGCATGAACATTGGATCAAAACAGTACTAGACCGTTTCTTTGACACCTCTTATATTTGAAAAACATTCTATAAATAAAAGCAACAGATAATAATATCAACATTAGGACTATTGATTAGTGATAGAATTAAAGTATCTAATAAGCATTCAATTCTAATTGTTATTTTTTTGCAGTCGAAAAACCAAAACCTCTAGACAGCCTACTTATACCCTCACCATGGATTGCATTTTAGATACCCCAGTGTAGTTAATAACTATTATAGAGTTAACATCACTTTTTATTTTACATATATTTTCAGTATATGTTCTAAATAGAATATGCTTGTTCCTATGCATTCAAAGGAATCGATCAGAAAATACTTGGTTTTGGCAATAGATGCATTTTTAGTGATTCTTAAATTAGGATAGTTGTCTTTTTGTCTCTTATTAGTTCTAATGTGAATTAACGTTTGCAAACTAATATTATAAATGAATTGTGTTTTTAAATAGTAGTGTGTATTTATGCATTATTGTAAAAAGTATATGACTGTGTGTCAGACTCACTTTCAAAATTATTTAATAATTACAATTATTAAGAATTACTTTTATATTTAATGAAATCATCAGGTGCCTTTAAATATTTTGGCTTTTAATTTAATCAAAACCATCTATAAAATTGAGCGATCACAATTATTTATAATTGCTGTTCCCTTCACTCTACTCAAGAGCCAGCTCTCGTAAACTTGCATAATCAATGGATACTAGATGATAGAATATTTATATCACATATATAAATCAGTCTCTGACTTATTTTCATCAATAAAAATTTAGGATTCAAAGCATCTAGCAGCCATCTAATTTTTTTATATTTTTTTGTGCTAATTATCTGAAATTCAAAAGTTCCTAATATGTTGAATATAGGCCAATTTGTTTGCACAATTTTATTGAATGACACTAGATTAGTAACTATATTTTACTGAGCTCACTATTGTGCTAGCTGAAGATCTCATATATTCTCTGGCTAGGAAATCAATTTGGGAATGAGTGCATTACTTTCTAGTGATCAGTAATTATTGTAAATAGATGCCTCTAAAGCAGGGTAAAAGCTGAAAAATTGTGTGATGTTTTATTGACAGTAAAGATATGTTCAGATCCCTTTATAGAAACATTTATTGGTTGAGATTGAAGTAAGTTTAGTGTGAATAATTTTTTGAAATATTCTTTACTATCCATAAAGTCAAAAAGGTAAATTTTTTGCTATTAAAATAAATGAGACTGTAATTACCATAAATATGTCAAATTTACATACCATTTTGATTTCTCTGAATGCAATAAGGAAGGGAAATGATCTCTAAAAGCTGAGTACTTTGATCATTTTTTATTCCAACATATTTTGCTTATTAAGGTTTTTATCAAGCAGTAGATAATGCCACTTTGAACCATTGTCTTAACGATTGTATTACTGGACTTACCAAATTGAAGATTCCAGTTCTGGATGATGCAGAGAATATAACTTTTGAACTTTTCAAGCATTTATTTTAATTTATTAAGTTTTCTATTAATGTTAAAACTCCAACTAATTTTTACTTGAAAGCAATTTTTTTCAGAAAATATAAATCTGTGATTTTGGAAACGGTTACTTTCAAATAAAAAGTATTTGGAAATTTAATTTAATGTTAATAGTTACAAAGCATGTTTAAAAAGAAGTTCAAAATTCATGTGTGTGGTAGAAAATTTGGTGCAAATAAAATATTGATATATTTAGTCTTTAAAATTAATTTAAAACGATATGTCAAGATAGTACTTTGAACACTTTTTAGCAAAAACCTTTTATTGACCTATATTCATGCATAATCTTTTGTTTCGACTGACCTTCAGTCTTCTTCAGAGCTAAAATATAATGAACAACATAAAATAAAATACATAACTATATAAATAATATCATAAAAAATGTAAACAAAATTGATAAAAGCATAAAATAATATTTGTCATTTGAAAAAAATGGCATTAATAACTTAATAAATGAAATTTGCTAATATTTTAATTTGTTCTGCACTGAATTTAAATGAAAATTTCTGAAAATTTTTAAGCTGTGTTGATGTCACATGATATTTTATGTTAAAGGAAATATCATACTTAAATTCATACTTAATAAGAGAAATAAATATAAGTTATTGAAAAAACATTAAAAGTGCTAAACAAAATACAAAAAGATATGAGCTCTATTACATAAACTGGAACAAAACAAAAACAGTCATATTTGAGAAAGAATAAATTAAAAAATTATGAAACTGAACTGACAATGTCTTGTGATATCTTTAAAGTCCTTAACTGCCAAAAGTAAACAAAATTAAGACTATTCAGAATAATAATATATTTATAGGTTGTGGATAGACTTTGGAAAAGTAAAACCATTAAGTTGTAAAACATATCAGATATATTGGACACATGCACATTTACTAGTATATTGTATAGTTGTAAAACATGAACAATGGCAGACTATTCAGTGAGAAGAATCTTGGAATTTGCTTCAAACAGAGTTACTGAGAATTGGCTGGATTCAAAATTTTTATAATGAAAAAATAACCAAAAAAATGAATTGGAGAGAAATTTGTTGAAAATTGTAGAAATTATAATTATTATGTCATATAATTTCATTGAATGATGATCTGAAATTAAAAATCCTAATGTTTGATATTTTACAAGGGGAAGAAGATCCATAGAATTTGGAAAGATGGTGCGTTGAATTTGCAGTCACTAAGTCCTCTTGCAAGAGATAGATAAACTTGGAAAAAAATAGTAAAGGACAAATTATACCTGCACTGGTGTGATACTGATGTTGAGGAGCAGAAAAATGATTAGAAAGGTCTGATAAATAGGACCTATCTTTTTTCAGATAATTAATAATGAAAGTGACCTGTAAATATATTAATAATAATGGTGTTAAATATTTAGATAATTTTCTCTTATATGTATAAGGGAAGATTCACAGGTGATTAATACTTTAGAAAAAAAAGTCATTTTTTTCTCGAGAAACTGGCTTTTAGGTACTAAGACCAAAATTAAACAGGAAAATAAATTAGTTCAATAAAATAGAATTGCTACTGCTTCATGGAATAAATAATGGATAACAGATCAGGCTATAGTAGTGACAGGTTAAGTTAAAGCAAGTTAATATGCTCAGCACAATTATATGAAAAATGTTTGCCCACCAAATTTTTTTTTTTTATAAAATATCCGCTTGATAATTGCCTTCAGTAATGTGGAAATCCAACTGATATTTGTCTTGATATTGTTATCTTAAATTGAAATGGGAGATGAATAACTTTGCCTCTATAGAATAACTAGGCACATTCTCATCTAACTGTCACTATTAGAACCCATAATTGAAGAGGCTGCTTAACACTGTATGTTCTCTGTTTTGAAGCTTTCAAAAATCAAATAATACAATAAAACATTAATGCAGTCCGGTTGTATTCTACTATGAACAACTTTATTCACTTAAAACAAAACAGTTGTTTAATTATTTGGAAAATTTATGTGACATTTAATTAATGGATATAACCGTTTTGAACTTGATTTATAGATCTTTGCTTTCAAATCCTTCAGTGCAAAACTAAGCCACCGAGAATATGTTCTTTAGTATGTTTCATTTTTAAAACATCTTGGAGGACTCTTTAATATGTGCCTATGATATTGATCATGCATTACTTCTTGGTCATAGTACTATTGCCTAAATAATTCAATCTGCTTTCAGGGAGAGAATATACATTCTAATTATTAGCCTTTTATAGGATATACTTCACTCATTTTCAATATCATATTTGTCTGGTGACCAAAAATAGCCAATTTATTGTGATGGAATATAGGCAATAAATATAGTGGGTGCCTGTAATTGGTATTTTCTTAATCCTTTAAGAGCTTGATGATATATGAAAAGAAATAATATATGAATAGGTAACCTATATAATATTAATATTATCTATGTTCTTTATTACTTTTTAAAATGCTTTTTTTACAACTTAATATAACAGTTTCGATTGCCCCAGCAATCTTCTTCAGAATTATAACAAACATAATGCAAATATATGAATATTAAAAAAAAAGCATTGTAAAAGTAATAAAGAACATAGATGATATTAATATTATATGGATTTGGCAATGCAATAGGAAATATAAAGTTATAATACTTCATAAATAGCTAACCTAGATGATTTGTGTTCTAATTTATGTGTAATTTGTGCTATAAGGTACTGCAGATTATTAGGCACCATAATATGAATACTATATCAATTATAGAAGTATGCTCAGTCCCATCTACTTTTTGGATCTATTGTATAATTATTTTATTAATCCCTTATCAGTTCTTTTGTATCTGCATGCATCCAGTTCTTATTTCAGGAATGACAAGAAACATATGTTTAAAGTTTTACATTTTAATAATTTTGCTAGATAGTCCTATTTTTTATATGTAATAGTTGATAACTAATGTAATACATGAAATTGTTAATTTTATCTCTTTTACAACTAATTATGCATTCTTTTTTTTTTTAACATTTAATACTTTTTTCCATGTAATTTGATAATGTTGTTGAATAATACCCATGTCAGCATTTGAAGAAGGAAACTGGTATAATGTAAAAACTCTTATAGTTCAATCGTTATGAATATATATATATATATTTATTTATTGAATCCATATACTTCTATCACTTATACACCAAATAATAAATTGTCATAATTATCAAATGTACAATGATTGTTAGTTATTTACCATAAATAAAATATTTTCTAAAATAAATATCACTAGTTTTTATATTAAATATTAATACCATTGCTATTACAATCTGCATGATTTCTGTGTGTGATACGATTATGGTACATATATATTTATTTTTAACACAGAGGTGAATAAAGCAAGACAGTTGTCAGTGGCTTTTTATATATTTTGTTTTATTTTTCTATATCCACTTATAGTTTGCTGATTGTCCTAAATTAAATCCACAAAATGATGAGCAAAAACTTTCAGAAAGTTCGTAGTTGATCCTACCTTTTAGTCTACTATATTTTCTGATGATTTATATACAGTATATTGATGATGTTTATTTCTCTACTGAGTGAAAAAAGCTCTGACAAATCTTTGATAGTCTTTCAGTCTCTTTATTTCTTCCCCGTTATATCATTCTTTAGAATTTGTTTTTATTATTTTTAAAACAATTTTAAAAAACCCAATTCAATTATTTATAATCTGACAATTAACAATATGCTTTCAAGTATATTAGTGTTGTTTTTTTTTATATTTTAATTTCTTTGTTATGGTTATTTTATTATATTTTTACTAACAATTTCCTTTTAATTTCTCATTATTTTCTTTTTTGTTGTTGTCTCTCTTTCTGCCCTCCCCGAATAAATAATTACCTTGATCTTAAAATTATTCAAACTTAAGTCAATCTCCAGTAATGCGCATTATTGGAGATTGACTTCCGTTTGAATAATTTCAAAGTGTTCAGCACTTTATAATAATAGGTTTACATTTATAAGTCATGTTTGTTTAATCATAGTTGGTTAAAAATGAGACACTGTCTTTCTCCTGTGATGGGTTAAATAGATTTATATAATTAAATATTTGATTACAACATCAGGCACACAAGAGTCTCTAGCTCTGATTTAAGCATGCTCTGTAAGAGTTGGTGTATATGGAATGTATGCTCTAAATTTAAGTGATTCCCTTCTGTTTTTTAAATTCTTATCGGTAGGAGAGTGTGTGGAGATTTATAATATTTAAGAAATAACACATTATTGAAGATTGACTTCCGTTTGAATAATTTCAAAGTTTTCAGCACTTTATAATAATAGGTTTACCTTGATCTTAAAACAAGAGCATTTCTACTCTAGTGCCATCTATTGCCAATTTGGCACTAAAATAGAGTTTTTGTTTTATTTCATTGTATGAGCTGGAAATATAAATGATTTATTGTTAATTCTAATCTTGCTAGTTTTAATTAAAATATTTATTTTATTATAAAGCAACAATCATGTTTATATCTTAACATTGGTCTCTCTCCACACACCATCATTTGATCTTATTTCGATTTATATAAAATTATATGCTTCTGTTTGAAAGAATATTCAAATTAAATTTGGCTTAGTTTTATTCAATAAATATTATGTACAGGACATTTTAACATGTGTTATAAAACCGCTTCTAATAATTGAGTTATTCAAAAATACTCTTAAAAAAAAATGTATGAATTAATATTTTAGCAAAAAATTAAATGGATTTCTATTTATCAAGTCTTAAATAGTTTTATAAGAATCAAAAATATATTTAAAGTAGATTATATAAATTTAAAGAAATTATTCTGTTGACTGTTACCTAATTTCCAACCATAAAATAATAAGTCTATTCGAGGTGCTACTTGTTAATTAATTTTCATAAATTTATTAATTTTTCTGCAAAAAGATTTTTATTTGAATAAAATAAAAAGTGTTAGTCTCAAATCCTTTTATCAAAGGTTCAAAAAGATGTTTGTAATTAACTAGTAACTGAGAATGCCAAAAAGTTGTTGCTAACTATCAAAATTATAAGACAGATTTGCTAGGATTTTTGAAAATTTTAAATTAGTGTAAAGTATCTGCCGAATGATAAACTTTCTCCATTGAGGAAAGCAAACTCTAATGTGTGGATTATTATGTAATAGTTCTATCTGCTTTTCATCAATTGTTTAAGCTCAGATATAGATCAAGAATATTATGATATGGGTAGTTATGTCTTTAGTTGTCTCTGAAACCAAGAGTTAAATCTGTGGTAGTATGGATTCCTTTGTTTTAATTGACTGTTTTATTTTTAATATTTTTATTTTTTATTATTATTATGTATGACTATATTCATACAATTAGAAGCACTTTAAATGGTAAATAGGTACTTCTGCCTTGAGTATCTTTCTGCATCTGCCTTATGTTCATTTTTGAATTTTTTATTGTTCCATTAAAAAACATATGTGGAGACACAATTTATAAGATCCTGATTTCATGGGGTTTTTTTTTTTTCTGATCTCTTCAACTCAAGAGTTCATAGGTATTATGGCAATAATCTTTCTAGGAACTTTCTGTTGTAATCTCTTCAAGAATTTCTTCTACAATCTATCTCCTTTAGCTTTCTCATCTATTTTACCTTCTGAAAACAATAGTCATCCTGTATTCAATCTAACTTACTATTCAATATTGGCTTGTAACTGGATTTTAGGTTACTCTTAGATAGAGGGTAATACAAGGTTGGACAACTGTTCACTACCTGGCAATTGGAAAAGCTAGAAAGTAATGTTTTTTTCTTAACTGCCCTCTATGAGAGGCTGTTGGAAACATCTTTGCCTTTTATCTACATTTTAAACTTACTTTCACAGAGGCAAAACTCTTCATACAATAGTGGCACTCAGAATAATCAATGGATGCAGGAAGGTTTGTGCATAAAATCCCTATCTAGCTTGTGATTTTCATAAAGAATGGTGATCTTGTTAAACTTACTTTATCGTAATGTTTCCAGGTTTAAGTATTTTTTAGCTTCACATTAAATATATTTAGTTGCTGATTTATTTATTTATTTTTAAGGTTTATTATGCATTTTAATGATATAAAAGTATTATAAGCATTAAAATTAATGATGCTTTGTAAATATCAAATTGCTTGGTCACAATAATCTATTGCCCAATCACTTCTATTTGTATTTGTGCGGATAGTTTTATGTACATACATTACAGACTGTATTAAACTACATTTGTGTGTGTGCTTAAAATATCAGTATATATACATAATAAAGCAGAAAATCACATAACAGTACAATACTAGCAAAAAAAAAAACCAAAGTTTACTAAAATTCTTCTATGATCATAATTTCATCTAGCAACAAATCAACAAGATACATACATTTTATATATATACAAAACAAAATAGCTTTCCCAACATTCACTTCAAAAAACAACTTCCTTTAACATCAAAGAATGATTTCATGAGATTAATGGCTTCAGATTCAAGAAAATTTACTCTTTTTTTCAATTCACTTCTTTCATAAAAGATAACCTTTGCATTGTCAAATAAAATTTTGCCCTTATTCAATTCACAAAGCTGAGTTGTGATATCTATTTTTAACTACTCTTTAATTAACTTTCATTCCTGATGTAGGTTATAAGATTCCCAGCAGTTGTTGTAAAATTTATATAGGTTAAAATTAATGAAAAAGTTCCTAAGAGTAGAATTAAAAATAGATATCTCAGCTTTGTATATTCAGAAACTGAATATAAGGCATAAAATATTATTTGATAGTGTAGATGTTATCTTTTATGAAAGAAGTGAATTAAAAAGAAGAATAAAAGAAATTGATGATAAATATTCTTGAATCTTAAGCCATTTAATACATAAAGACACCTTTGATATTAAAGGAAGTTGGGTTTTGAAGTGAATAATGGGAAGCCTATTTTGTTTTCTACATATATGTTGTATGTATCTTGAAGAATTTCACTTGAAAAGGTCTATTTGTTAATAGATGAAACCATGGTCATAAAAGAATTTTAGTAAAATTGGCTAGTATTGTAATGTATGATTTTCTATTTTATTTATCATTACTAGTATAGTAGTAGGTAATATTTAATTATATATATATTAGCAGCAAAATAAAAACTTGAATTTAAAAAATGAATGACAAAGAGGAATTCATTTTACTATATTTTGATTTGATTTCAGTCTTCTAAGCAGTTGAGAAATATTTTTCTATAATTTATGTATATTGCAGTATCATTGTGAATCTTATTTGCATCTATATATGTCTTGATTTATACTTTCATTAGTAATATTTTTTGATATTTGATACAAAATTACTTTTACTTGAAGCAGATATTTAAATATGATTTGTATTGGCTAATCCAATCAAAGTGTAAGTTTATGTATAGATGTTATTTATTAATCATATATATTATGCATGTACTTATTTATTATTTATCTAAGTAAAAATTGTTTAAAGTCAATATTAGTTTAGATTATGGAATTTGTAAAATATATAATAAAAAAATACTTAATATTATCTTAAGATATAGCTAATATATATAAACTGTATTTATTTATTTTTTATTGCATAGTCACAGCATTTATTCTAATATATGTTTTCATATTTTAATTAAACAATAGGTTAAATTTTTCTTCATGGCCAATCTCAAGCGTTCTTCATGTCATCAAGTTATAAGAGAAGCAGAGAAAAAAATGGTATTTTGTTGTTTTTTTTTATAATAAGATTAATACTTTTTATTCAATTTATGTTTCTTATTATTATAAATTTATTTTTCTCATGATTATCATATGTTGATTAGAAAAACATGAAATTGACTAATGGTTCATTTTCTTCACAAGATTCTTTGAATTTTTTTATGAAACTTTGTGAAATATATAATCAAATGGTTAGTTTCTTGGGAAGTCAAATGGCATTCAAGCATAAGAAGTGACATTTAGCTTCAATCCAGAAATTCTTGCTCTTCAGTTTATCATTCTACCACTGTGCTAAATCATATAAGCCACAAACTTTGTTTATTTTTGAAATAAAAGCTACTGTTCAAACAAAAACTGTTGAGCTGTGGAAAATTTAGTGATTTTTGCAATTTAAGTGTCTAGTATTAATTCATAAAAGTCATGAGATGTGTAGCCTCTAAACCAGGACTGTTCAATCAGTCAGTCACAATGTTTTTTGGTCGTTTTTTTTTAATCATCAGTCATGTTGTAACACAAATGTTTGTTGTAGTTTTATATATTTAGCAATAAGGTTGGAAATTCTTTAATCAATTAGTCTTAATGATTATCCATTTTATCTTATAATCTCAATTTTTTTCAAAAAATTTACTAATTGGTGCGATGCCAAAAGTTTCATTTAATTTTACGTGTGCTTCATTGTTATTTGTTTAATAAAAATCTGAATCAAATTTGAACCTGCTCCCTCACCATTTCCCCAGTACTTGAGTAGATTGCAAAGTCATTTCCTAAAAAAACTTAATTCACATATATAAAAAGGTTGAGCAACACTATTCTAAGTAATGGCTACACTTACATTTAACTACTAAAAGAACAAAGATTTAGAATGGATTGATATTAAAATATTAATTAGTAATAATAATGAGAGAATAAATAAATTAAAGGTTTATTCCTCAAGCATTCATAGTAAATATGAGTACCCGAAGTAATAGAATTTGGAATTCATTACTTTTAGCACTGCATTAAATTATGCAATGTGTAATGAAGGCAGATGAAAATAAAACTGGAAAAAAGTGGGGAAATGAAAACTTTTAAAGTTTAAATCTGGATAGAAAAATATTTTAGGTAGCTGGTTTATAAAAGCCTCATGAAATTACTAATAGTCTCAATAAATGAGTGTCTAATTGGTAGTCAAAAATAAAATTGCACTAGTTATGCACTTTCAATCCAGATGGATGGAGTGGAGTGTCTTACACATATAGCTGTCTTTTAACTTTGTCTTATGTAAATCTTTTTACATTATTTCATTCTTTCTGTTTTTTCTTTTGATCTGTAATATAATCAGCTGATTACTTATGGTGTTTTGTAATTTTTTTCTAGTGTTCTCCGTGATCTTTTAATTCTTTAACATTTCATCTTTTTTTCCCTTAATTTTATAAATGATATTTTCTTTATTGTTTTCAATGTTTCAGATTTCTAGTTTTGTAAATTTCATTCTTCTTAACTTCAGAATTTTTTTATTTTCTACTATCAGAATTTTAAGAATTTTTTTATATGCTTTTTTTAACACCACATGATCACCATTCTTTATACTTACACAAGCTGTTTACACAGAAGCCAAACTCTTCATACAGTAATGCTGCTCAGTGCAAGCCAGAGTAATCGATGGATGCAGAAAGGTTTGTGCATAAAATTCCTATCTAGTGCCTACTCATCCAATATCCCCAGATTTGTTTCTAGCTTGTGGCTTTCATCAGTGAGAAGCCCCTGGATCTGAAAGCACTGCACCTAGATCTTAGGATTTAATGCAAATCTCCAGTAGTCAACTTTTACCATATTAGGTAACTATAAAGCTTTGAGTCCAAAATGAAAACACAGTAATGTTTTCAATTCAAGTTCATTAGCTTGTATAGACATAGTTTAGCATCCATACTTTTTTGGTGTCTTTCGTTCTTTAATAACCACAGTCACCATAATCGTATTGAGCAGGATTGGTATTAAACCACTAAACATCACATGATCACCATTTTTTATGCTTACACAAGTTGTTTACATAGAGATAAAATTCTCCATAAAGTAGAGTCGCTCAATGCAAGCCAGCTAATGCGGTAAAAGATGGCTGCTTAGATCCTAAGATCTAGGTGGAGTCCTCTCAGATCCAAGACTCCTCACTGATGAAAGCCACAAGTTAGAAACTAGTGTGGAGATATTGGATGAGTAGGCACTAGATAGGGATTTTATGCACAAACCTTCCTGCATATATTGATTACTCTGGCTTACAATGAGTGGTACTACTGTATGGAAAGTTTTGCCTTTGTGTCTTTTTTCAATACATCATTATTTGTGGTTTTTTTCTGTAATATACTTTCCAACCTTCAAATATCTTTGGTCTTTTTTTTCCTGCTACTTTCAGCACATTGGTATTATTATTATTATTTCTTTTATGCTCTTTTCATTAATCATTATTTTTTTACTTTCCCTTTTATTCTTTATCCAACATATCTTTTCATTTGATTTTTTTGTTCTGAAATATGAATATATTGAAGTCTATTTAATCCATTCTATTTAGATAAAATGTTAAAAAGGAGTACATTTAAATTATTCTCATTAAGAAAAAGATATAAAATTAATTCGATTAGGATTAATAAAATGAGCTTATGGATAAAGAAAGGAACACTTTAAATGGTTTATGATAGTATAAAAGTAATATAAATTGATTGATAGAGAATAAAAACTTAGTTATTCAATAGCATCTTGCAATAACAGCAAACTTAATAAGATATCTTCTTTTAAGTGAGAATATGATAATTGAGTGACTCTTTTTTAACTTGAGTACTTAAAGCAATAGAGACATTCTATTACTACTATATATATGTTCAATGCACCACAGCACTAGACATATTAACAGTGACACAAAGGCAAATAAATTAATTTCTTATCTTTAAAATATTTTACTTACAGTGATAGACTAATATAAATTTTAAAAAAGAAGTATTTAATTTAAAGTGATAATACACTTTCTATTTTTCTAATAGTTCAACTAATATTTTTTTTAGATGTTTTATTATAATTGTGAATTCCTGAAAGATAAAAATGTTTTATTAATTATCTTTCATATATTAGCGATTGCAATAACATCTAACAAAATAAACAGGCAAAAACTCTCCATATAGTAGTGCCACCTTGTGCTAACCAGAGTAATCAATGGATGCCAGAAGGTTTGTCCATAAAATCCCTGTCTAGTGCCTACTCATCCAATATCCCCAGACTAGTTTCTGGCTTGTGGCCTTCGTCAGTGAGGAGCCTTGGATCTGAGAGCATCGCACCTAGATCTTAGGATCTAATGCAACCCTCCAGCAGCCACCTTTTATCTCTACTTCACTACAAAACTATGAGGATGAAATTGAAAACACAATAATATTTTCAATCTAAGCTCAATAGCTTATATATAGTCATATGGGTCTGAACTCAATTCAGCACCCGTACATTTTGGTGACTTTGGTGCTTTAACAACCATAGTCACCATTATCCTATTAGGCAGGATTGGTGTTAAACCACTAAACATGGTAATCATGTGATGTTTAGTGGTCATCTAACAAAATATTAATTTTCAGCTAATTAAAAACATATTAGTAATGGCATATGTTTATTAATTTCATTGCAAGCATTACACTTGAATATCATTTAGTTAACATAAGTACTTGTCAGTGTATTATTGGAAAATCACCAGATACATAAATGCAAGAATGCTTTAAACAGATAAAAAGTGATGTTCTGAAAAGATAAAGGTACTTAATATATTGTTTAATCTCAGATTTTGAGTGTTTGCTAAAATAATAATAGTGCGTAATTTAAAATTAAACTGCCATTATAGAAAATTGTATTTACTGCAAATTGCTATTTTATGTTGGTGACATTAATAAACTGGTAAATGAAGGGTCGATGAATTCATAAGATAAATTAAGTTAGATAGGAAGATTTTTTTTTAAATATTAATTCATGGTTATTTTTATCTTTTAGAAATTATCTTCAGACCTCATACCAGAAAACACTAAACTTAATGAATCCAGCAATGTATTTTATTTGGAATCTGCTAATCTTCAGGGTGATTCTCTTCAAAGTACATTTACTTCAGCCATGATGGATATTATTGAAGGAATCAGAAGCCAGAACCAAAGTAAAAAAACACTGTTAAACACTACCAATTATACTCAAACCCCTACAAGAAAACATTATGAAAAAACTACACAAACTTTTATGAATCATTACCCTCAAAGATTAAATGTTGCCACTCAAACATTTAACTGTGTAAATAACGTGGCCTGTCAAACTTCATTTGATGAGCCTTATGATGCAAATAATTGTTTTGAAACAATTGCACATAAAAATAATGTATCTGAAATCTCAAACTCTGTGTCTGAAAGCTCAAGTCATGTACCTGATGATAATCATTGTGTAGAAAAAAGTTCTGAAAATGATGTTCTTTCTACAGTTCATCTTTCTATGATAAGAAATTCACGAGAAGAGGCAGACTATGAATTTTCATCCACTATCTGTAATGATTTTACATCTGCCAGGAATGAAGAAGCAGGTGAAGTGCAGAATTTACATGTTTTAGAAAAAAGTGCCTCAACGTTTAGCTGTGAAGGTGAAGTTCAGGAAAAGTTTACCACAATTCTTGAAGATAACGATTTGTATGAGCAATCAATCATTAATGATGAGAAAATTATTGTGTTTGAAAGTTGTTTGATTAATTTATGTCAACATATCCCATGTCCAACCTGCAGTTTATCTGTTCATAGTTTAGAAAAATCTTACCAAGGCTCTGTAATGAAGTTAAGTCTGTTTTGTAAATATAATCATAAAATACATGAATGGTTCTCCCAGCCTCTTAGAAGTAACGGACTCTCTCCAGGAGATATTTTATTAACGGCTTCAATTTTATGTAATGGACAAACTCATCAGAACTTCAGTGAAATTTGTAATCTTTTTAATTTAACTATTCCTAGCCACGAAGCATTTGAATTTATAGAAAACAACTATCTTTTACCAAAAATTGAAGAACTATGGCTCCAGAAAGAAAGCGAGATGCTGACCAATTATAAGCAACAACTTGACATTTGTGCTCTTGGACAATATTTAAAGAAAAATTCCAATACTTGTTTTAATTTAATTGATTCTGAAAATAAAAAAGTTATCACATTATCTTCACTGGACTCTACAGAGTATAGAAAAGTCACTAACATAATACAAAGTTGCCATAACTGTTTGCAAAAGCTATCTAAAAATGGAATCAGCATCAGCACTTTAATAACTCAAAAAGACAGCAGTCTTAAAAAGTTGATGACAAATTATCCAGAAATTTCCCATCAGTTTGATGTGTGGCATTTTATTCAGTTATTTAAAAAAGGATTAGAAAGAATCTCTCAAAATCAAAAAATTCTTTTAAACTGGATTCCCTTTCTCTGCAATCACTTATCGTGGTGCGCAAAAAACTGTAACCACAATATAATTTTTTTAAAAGAAATGTGGATTTCTGTTTTAAAACATTTGTGCAATATTCATGAATGGTATAATGATGAAAACTATATATATTATCATAAATGTAATCATGAGTCATCGCTGGATGTCGACTGGTTAACAGAGGATTCTGTCGCTTTTAAGAAATTGCGTAAATTTATCACTAGTCGTAAGTTTTTAAATGAATTGAAACATTTGAATGCCTTTTTGTCATTTTAGCGATTTAAATATATATCATTCTTTTCAATCTAAATATATTCCCGAAGATGTAAATTTAACTATGCCTCAGCTGAAGGCTCGGACTGAACTTGCTGCGTTAAACAATAATTGGTATATTGATGACATTCACTATAAACCTATAGCTAAGGAATTTTATAAGAAAGTTGTTTATGCTCATTCAATGGGAGTAAGCCAATGGCTTACGGTCAATTCTTCAAATCAGTCATTATCAGAAAAATGTTTACAAAATTTATTAGAAACAGTTTTGAAAACAAATACTAAAATTGATGAATTTAAACCAGAAAATCATTTTGTCATGAAATCTAAAATATTAACCCAAGCGACTATATCCATTCAAAGGTAAGTTTAAAATAATGAAACGTTGAATATAAGCATATTAGTATTATTTGTATTTTTATATTGGACTATTTCCATCATCTAATATGTGGGTTGAATGTCTTTAGAAAAGTTTAATTTTAGTTAAATATTCCAAATGCATTCAACTGTTAGTAATATCACAGCAAACAAGTTAGTATATGCACTAACTGTTAGTAATATCACAGCAAACAGGTTAGTATATGCACAACGTTTTGAAAGGTATTTTTCTCCCCTCTTCTTCAGGTGTTGCTGGTTTGACCATACTAGCATGGGATTCGAACCTGGGTCCTTAGATTCTTGATTATTGAAATTTAAGGTAACGCTCTAACCAACTGAGCCATCCAGCTAGAACACCATCATCACAAACCTTCAGAAAAACACTAAATATTAGCATTAAATTTACATTGTATTTGCATGTGTATGTGCATACATATAGTGCGTCTTATTAATATTAGCACTCATTAAGGTTTATGGTGGCACTTTGAAATTGTGTTTCGTAATACGTTTAAATAAGAAAGAAATCAGCATTGGCAAATTATTAAAGATAGTCAAGTATCATTACTATATAAAGTCCTGTGCTGGGCAGCTAATAGTGACATTCCAAATTGTTGAATAATGAATTGACCTTCAAATATAAGAATTAATTGAAATTGTCAATGATGTCTGACTAAGAATCTTTCTTAGAATATGATGTCTCACCGAAGACTAGAAACTTTAGCCAATATAAGCAATCTTTTTTATTTTTGAACCTTTTTTTTAAACTTTTTAATTATTTTTTTTTTACCTTAATGCAGGGAAGAGAACTGAGAGTCAACTCCAGCCCTTGAAAACTCAATTCATCCCGGATAATTTCAAAAATGTATATAAAATGATTCTGTATAAAACTTGTATTTAAACAAGTGCATGCAAATCTTTTTTTTCCTGTTCAACCTTTATAATAGTTCTACTTCTATCAGAAGTACAATATTCCAACAAATTATATATATTGTGATCGATACTGAAAACATTTTGTTTGTTTTTATAGTGATTTTTGCAAACAAGGATATACTAGCAAAAATAAAACTTAATTTTTCTTTCATCTTAGTATTATTTTGCATTTAATTTTTTTTATTGCAATGATTACACTGAATAAGATAAGAAAATTTAACTCAGAAAATTGTATACTTCAAAACAAATTGATCAACACATATTTTTTTTTTATAGAAAGAAACAGTAAATCAGTGTGCCCGATATGTCTGGAAAGTATTTCAGTAATAAAGAACCCAATATTAAGAGGCACTATTTATCAAAATATTCTGATTACAACAAAATTGTTGGGGGAAAAGGAATATAGAAAACTAGAAAAGGAGCTTCATCAAGTGACTGACATGTTTTATAAAAAGTACAAACAAGTCAGAAAATTTGAAGCCATTTCCTGAAGGGGAGTTTATTAAAACTGCATCCTAGCTGCTGTAAAATTTATCTGTCCAGAACATAAAAGAAAATTTGAGAATGTAAGGCAAACTGGAAAAATAGTCATTAAATGTGGAGCTGTTATTAATAATAATGGTGTTATTTTATTTTTAATTCTTAAAAAAATTATGACTCTTGATTAAAAAGGGAAAGTTGAAATTGGCCTGCCAATTGAAAAGGTTGCTCACCCTTCACCCTTAATGATTAGGCATAAATTAATTAAATTTTTGATCAAATATAGCAGGCTAATTCCTAAGTCAATAATTTTTGTTTGGTTTGTGAATGATATTATAAATATCTAAATGGCCCTTGGCAGGAAAAAGATTCCCATTCCTGCCTTAATATCTTCAATCGTTTATATCAGTATAGAGTCCAGTCATTGTAAGCTTTTCCTGCCACTAATTATTTCTCTGCACAAATGGTGATAATGGGATTATATATTGTATGCAAACTAAATGTCCATTATTTAATTACATCATCATCATCAGACTCTAATCTTCGCAAAACTTTTTTTTTTAACTTTATCAAATTTTTCTCCCTTCATCTCTTTTTTCATACTCTTTATAGTATGCTTCCACTATATTTTTTGTAATTTCTCTATCTCCAAGTGAATGGTGTAATTTAATTAATTAAAAAATAATCATTTTTTATATATCAAATTCAATATTTCTATACTGCAGATTTTATTTTGCCCATTTTTTATACTCCTTTATATCTCTAAGGTTTCTAATATTTTCTCTTCACTTTTAAACTTATTATATGCATTTATTCTTCATATAAACTTGCTCTCTATATAAAACAATTAGCCACAGAATGATCTATATCCTAATTGAAGTATGTTTAACCTTTGTAATTTTTATTACTTTTTTATTGCTACTTTCATCAATTAACTTCCAAAAAACTTTAAAGCACTAATTTTCTTTGTTCATTTTTTTTTTCTTCACCACTATTTTCATTGCTTTAGATTTATTTGCATTTGGTTTTATCCCAATCTCTAATTAAACGTAACTTTTTCTTCAGATCTTCCTCACTGTCTCTCCACATTCTCATATCATTAGAAAATCCGATGTCATAACTATTCTAAACTCAAGACTAACTCCATCATTATCAAAACAATATTTATTTACTGCTCAAAACAGTTCAAGATACTCAGCAACTCCTTAACCTCATAGTAGATTAAGATAATGGTTCCAAAGTCTTCATGGTTTATTGAATTAGGTTGTTTTCTTCTTTGGAATCGTAGATGCTGTATACAAATGTGGATATTCTTTTGAATCCTAATTTACATCATAAATTTTCTCAAATTCATTTTCCTCATAGTTTTAATAATGTGGTTGGAGTCCTATTAGTATCCTTTAAGATGTACAAAAATTCTGACTTTCTATAGCCTGAGCAATGAGAAAACTGATTGAAACGTCTTTTTTTATTCTGAGACAGTATGGCCAATAATGAATCATTTTGAAACTGGATTAAAGACAAGAGTTTATCCTTCTTCTCATTGCATGTATGGAAAGACTTTTAAAAGATGCTTTAAATTAGCCTGACTTGCAAAAGGTTATGACCAGATCATTATGACTGATAGATTTCTCCATCAAGGCTTATCATTTTTGTAATATTAATAATAAATATATTACAATGAGGAGGACAATAAAATATTTTTACAAGAAGCTTTTTGTATTAAATAATGCAATATTTATTGTTATATACCGTTTTTCAGTTTTATTTATTTATATGCAAAAAAAAAATGGTGGCAAAATAGGAGGTGGTAGCGATAATAAAATTAAATAATTTTTTTTAGTGTGCAATGTACTACTTTGCTTTAGTTTTGTTCAACCTGATTGCAAGGCAGTTCATGAGCTAAGGAATTGCTACCATTTAAGATTAATAAAACTGCTTATAGTGAAACTCGTCTACAAAAAGGAAATATAATTGAATGAGTAGATTTATACATATATGTTGTCATTGTTTTTTGGAATGACAAGTTAACAAATTGTATTTAATATCTTTTATCCTTAGAATTAGTAGAGCTAACAATAAAAATCATATTAAAAATTGATTTATAAAATGGTACAAGTGCTCATTTCTCATTGTTTATTCTCCAAATAAAGTTCCAAAAGAAACTGTTGGTTTTTGGTGGATAATAAAAGATTTTTTTTTTTTTTTAAACTATGATGCATGACTTTGTAGAAATAATTTACTACAGACTGAAGTAATTTCAAATGATTTTTTATATGATACATAGATTAACAATCTTAAATAGATTGCTTAAACAGAAAAAAACACTTTTAAAAAACTGGATGATATTTTATGGATTTTGTTAGATGTAAAAGTCTGATTTAAAAGAAATCAATGTCACATGAAAAGTTATAGGTGTAGGTAGTTTGGCAAGTTGGAGATTAGAATACTTCAAAATTAAAATAATTGTGGTATTAAAAAAATAGGACATATCCCAAATATATTGACTCAAAAGTTTGAAGTTCATTCTTTATAGCCACTGTTACTCATGTTAAATTTCGACTGCTCTCAAATATTAAAATGGCCAGTTTGAATTTTCAACTGGTCAAATTACTGAGACATGAAATTCTCTTAAGGAACCTATTGCATATAAAGTAAATCTATTCTTGGGTTTATTGAAAAGAAAAATCCTGTCTGATATTTTGACTTAGAGTGTATAGGGATTTAAATTAGCAGTTACAATGACTGCCAAGAAGGTTTAAAAATGGTTGATAGATTAAATTTGTGGAGAAATATAATCATCTACTAATTCTTTTAAATCTTTTTTATAACAATTATTTACGAATATAAAAAGTATAAACAAGTGGATGGCAGACTTTTAAAGGTAATGATGATATTTTGAACAGGTGAAATATTTTGATTCTTTTTAAGTAATGACATCAGATTTCAGATTACTATATTTAATGATACCCAGAGCAAGACAGAGAATCGATGTATGCACTGGATGGAATTACTATATGGAGAGATTTGCCTCTGTTGTAACAGCTTGTGTAAGCATAGGGAATGGTGATCATGTGATGTTTAGCGATTGTATCTATCCTATTGATTTATTTTTATTTGGATAGAGATGTCACATTTAATAAAGTGAAAACTGCTGTTTGTAATCTTAAAATATAAAAACTGATTGCCCTGACAAAATAAACTGGAAAAGGTTTAAAATTTGGTGATGATATATTAGTTTCAAAATAGTTCTCCTAATAATATATGAATGTATCGAATCATGCCATCTGATTTTATGATTGCTTCTATTGTGTTATATATATTTAAAGTAAAGAAAATAGGAAACAGTTTTGTAATATACATGGAGTATCATAGTTGTTCATTGCAGCAAAGTATATTCAGGGATTTTATTGATTTTATTTTTACTTTTAGTCATAGTTGAATGTTTACAAAAAACTGTGATATTAAAGAATCCAGAAACACACTAAATAAAGTATGATTTATGCTATGTATTTGTAAAACAAAGTATTAAAAAATCACATCAAAATAGATTAAAATAGTATTCAATAAATTTACAAACCTAATATGTAATATAGGGTATATGAGCACAGACTTTCACATGACCCACCACTCTCCACACTATCTCATAACACTGATACACTTGAACACATATATGTTGAAAAGATAAATAATCACCAATATACGTATTTCATTCTAAACCAGCAGTCATCAGTTGGTCCAGATTATCATCTCTACACATATATGCAATAAGTGCTCAGAAATATATTAAGATAGACAAACTTCATACTTTAATGGACTGGTTCCAATCTACTACACACTCCAACTCTTCAACCGTCCATCCAATTGAAAATCTGATGATGGAATGCTCAATGCTAAAATTAAATTTTTATTGATATGACAAACAAACAATATGTCCCCCAATGATACAAAACTTTTAACTGCACACGTTAAAAATGAAATCTCCAATGCCTTTTTTATGAAGTATAGTGATCCTTAACTAGAAATAGCTATTATTTGCTACATCCCATAAATTTATAACAACCAAACAATATATATTTCTGTTTTACCATTTGGTAGTAAATCTTTGGAGAACCTTGTTAGGCATATGTGAAATAATAATAAGATCAGGACGATCTGTATAAAGTTCTAACCAGCTCATTAATCTTCAGATAACTGGTGCCTGGATTTGATATCTCCGCAATGTCTTATAATGCCAATTTTCCGCTATATATTTTTTCTGCTAACTGGCCAATGACAGAGAAAACAAAATTTGTCCCATACAATTGTAAAAACAGAGAAATTCTGCTGTTTCTTTTTCTTTTTCACTCTTTATATATCTCTGGATTTCTTCTTATCTTCTCAGTAATTAAATTTTACATTTACAGATTCAATTAGTGTATTGTAATTTATTCAAACAGCCTAATCATTTCCTGTCTTAATTAATTCAAGTTATTTTTTCTCAACTTTTTTATTTCATTAATTAGATTAAATCAGCTCGTTTTCTTTTCATTAATTAAACTAACATATCTTACATACTGTCTCTGTATCATTTCGAAACAAAAAAAATGCAGTAATTAATCATTTTTATTTATATGCACATCACTATACACTGATTCTCATTTCCTTAAGTGATTCTTTTTCCTCAAATTCTCATTCCTTATCTTTTCTTCTGGAGTGCTTTCCTTTTTCTTTTGGAAATTCAATGTACCTTTTAGAATTTCAATTTCTTGTTTCCAGTACTTCAAATTATCTTGCAACATTTCTTTTTTATTAACTCTATTATATAAATATAACAATTTATATTTTTAATGCATTTAGATTATGGATTGCTTAAAAGTATCTATTTGTTCACAAAAATGCATTTATAATGTACTCCTTCCACATGATAGTGATAGTATGAGAAGAATCATTAATACTATGGTTGGAAAACAGTTGTCAAACTACTGGTTACAAATTTGTTGTCCAATCGTATACTCAATAGCTTCATAAAGTGGGTATATTAGGTCTTGATGGTATGATTTTTGATTTGAACTGATTAAAAGCAATACAAGAACTAGGATTTTGCTCCTGTATTTACAATATTGCCAATGACTGCGTTATTTTGGCAATTCAGTGGATGATTTACAGAATTTTTTAATGTTTTGAATCTAACCCAACAGAATTTGATTGACTAAAAAGTTCACTATTTTGTCAGCAAATGATGGAAAGAAGCAATTTTTGTTCTTGATGTTTATCATTTTGAGGATGATTATTGGTTTCAATATCTAGATAGCTGTTTAGGTAGAAAAACAGATTCAGGTGTTGAAATGCTTCACAGCATTTAAAAAAGATCAAATGCATTATTAATTTACTTAGCTGTATGTAGGACTATTATTATATCTAATTTATCACATGGAAGTAAAATATGAATCCTATGTTAATATAAATTAAAGACAATTAAAACATTTCATTTAAGAATAGTCTGTAATATTCTGAAAATATGACAGCAAGATTCAAGAATTGTGTTGGAGTGTTCTTTTGCTTTGGATGTGATTATATTGATTCTGCATATTTCATTGGATGGTTAGATGAAGAAATGAACGGTAATAAACTTTGTAAAAAAGTATATTATGGTGAAATTAATTTTCATATTAATGGGAGAGATAGACCCCACGTACCTTGTAAAGATCTCAAACAATTTAAAGGAGTGTGTAATATTGGTTGTTTACATTAGAAAAATGTGACTGAAATTACAGTAAAATTGAGAACTATGTTTAAGCAAGGAGTTAAAGTTTTCAGAAAGCAAACTTTACAGCAAAAAGAGTGTCACAAGATAACAAATAGACTAAGGTTTATCATATTATATATAGAGTTTGCAAATAAGCTCTTAACAAGCTTTGCAGAATATCCCCAATCCCAGATCGGTTTCTACTACTGGTGTCCTCAGTGAGATGCTAGGATATTAGGTCATGTGACATATGACTTGATTTTTTGTAATATATATATAATCTTATTTGTGTTTCACGTATTAATTTGCTTATTCATCACAAAACCCCAATTTTGTCTCTTTTTTTACTTCTTTTTTGAAGTTAAAATAGTCATATAGTATTTATTAAAAATATTTGCTAGTAATGGTCATGCACATTAAATATACACATTCATACATAACTGCATACAGTGTGTCTGATAATCATTCGCAGAATTATGAGCATTTAAAATTAAATGGGCTTATTGGTAAAAACTTAGTCTTCATCCAGAGAATCGATGTAGATATAGTTATTTGGAATGAGTTTACATTATGGCTTGGATTATTACTGCAATTTGTTTTCAATTTACATTGAATATCATAGCATATAACTTTAATCCTTTGTATAGTGGGTGTCTTAAAAAAGCTTCTAATCTGAATCAATTTGATCTGTTAGTTTTGATATAATGATTATGTGGAAAGAATGATATATAAATACTACTGAAATCTATAAAAACTCAATAGCAATTTATTGAGTGACTTTGATGAGTTTAAATACAAGTTAAAATAGGTACTTTCTGTATGCATTATTCCAAACTAATCAGGAACATTTAGTTCTACCCACGGTAATGAAATGAATCACATATACCGTATTTAATATTGTAGATGTTCCTGCTATTTGTTTAACTCCTGTACAATCAGTGTGAAGATGCATTAAAAGAATAAGAAGAGATTGATTCTTGATGTCATTATTCACCACTAGGTAGCATTTAATGATGACCTTGAAGTAATCAAATTTCTATATGAGAGAGATAAAGAATACATCAAAAAATTTTGATAGATTTTATAAAATTTGTGAGCGTAGTATAATAAAAAAAAAGTTGTAACATAGTACAATGACACAACAAAACATGATACAACTGTAGTATGATAATTTAAGCATTCAAAAGATAGGATCTGAACACCGATAACATTGAATTTAAATCAGTAATTGCAATTTTATAGCACATTTATATTGCATACAGTAAAGTGAATTTTTCAGTATAATGTAACTGGAATTAACGTTATAAAATTTACTCTGTTAATACTAATTTATCATCATTTTTAGTCACTATTGACCTATTGCAGGATGAAGGTCTCTCCAAATTTAATCTAGTTTTACCAATCCCTAACCTCTCTTCTTCACAACACACCAGCAAACTTCCTTATTTATCCATCCAGCTCTTATGAGGGCCACTTTCTAGATCTTTTCTAATTTCTTTGATCCTGTTTCAGTTCGTAATTATTCATCTATTATCATCTCTTCTAAAACTATGTCCAGTTCAGCTCCATTTCAGTTCTTAATTTTTCAATGATGTCAGTGATTTGATCTCTTCTTGTTATTTCTACATAACGTGCATCTTTCCATAGTTTATTGAATAATCTGAAGATCTTTGAATTGCTCTTCTGTTAAGTGTTCAAGTCTTAAACTCTTAAATAAAAACTGGTAAAATACATCTATTATATACCTTATAGGCATATTTCCTTTTAATATTAAATTATTTCTATCAAAAACAATCCATTCAAGTTAATTCCATGATTAATTTCATCCATTATGTTTCCATCTATATTAACATTCTGATCAAGGTATTTGTAGATGTTAATTTCTTCTTTTCATGACTATCAGTCTTTACTTTGTTCTGATAAAAGTCATTGAAAATTACTTTAACCTTTTTAGCATATAGCTTTAGCCCTACTTTTTTATTTTCATGTAATAACTCTTGCAACATTTCCTGAAGATCTAAAGCATTATTTGCAAAAACAATCGCATCAAGTGCTAAATCTAAATGACTTAAATTACTTTTACTCCCATTTTAATCCACAAGATACTTTTTATAAAACTAATTACCTAATTGTAATTACATCAATAAATATTAAACATTAGTCAATATATTATATAACTATTTTCCCTAATATTGTATTAAGTGTATTTAGATATACAAAATTATTATTAAATAGTAACATTTTAATATGTAATAATTTTAAGAACTGGTGAAAATTCCTTAATTCCATCTTTATTAAATTTCATTAATTTATCTACCATTGTATCCAACTGCTTTATGAGTTCTTATTAAGATGGAAAATATGGACAATGATGTTTGCAAGCTTTAAATTCATTCTTTGAAATGCTATCACCATTTGAATCTTATTAAGAATTCAAAGAGAAATCAGTATTTTATAGATATATTTTATTATTAAAAGGTGAGAGGTTGCCTTGACAACAGTAAGAAATATTAATTACTATCTATATTGGTATGTTTAAGTGGTTACTGGTTTCTAATGTTTATAGATATATTTATATATAATAAATGAATAAACCACTGTACAATTTAAATGTTGAAGACATCCAATAATTAATAAATGCAGAAGCTTAATTTCAATTACTTTCATGTGATCATTTTCAACTGCATATAGTATTACAATAAACGTAATGACTTTCATACGCTATTTCATATTATATATGCTTCTTGAATTTTGATGTTAGTTCCTCATTGATTAAGCAAATTTTATTTCCTCTCTTAATAAAAATAATTTATTGGAACATTAAAATTTCTATTTTATTTTATGGTTATTAAATGCAGAAGATTTTTATGCACACTTATAATTGATGTTCTTTGAATCTTTTTTTTTAATGAATATCGAAATTCATCAAGATATCATAACCCCATAAAGTTGAATAATTTCATATTTTTGCTCTTTATTAATTCTGTCTTATAATGTTTACACTAACGAATCTATTTTATCACTTTGTTATTTCTTTTTGCATTATATGGTATTAAAATGTCCGTACTTTATTATGAGTAATGTAGTATACCACTTAATTAATATATATATGTGCTCTGCGCACAGATAATGAAGCTATGAAACTTAAGTAAAATTATCAAAAGTTACCGCCAAGTGCTTTTGGGACAGTTTATAGTCCCATATTCATGGCGACTTGTATTTGGTTAAGAACTGTAATGTTAATGCAAATTTATGCAAATTTATATGAAGATGCTACATTTGAATAGTCTACTCAATAATTCTCAAGACAGAATTAATTAAAAATTAAAAAAACGTAATGTAATACTGTACCGTTTATTTATATTGCTATTTAATATTGTATACTATTTAAATAAAAAAGAGAGAACCCGATCTTTAATTTTTTTTTTGTAATATAATGTTTTAAGAAAAACGTACAGTGAAAGTTTAATTTTTCTTTATTTTAATTCGATATTGGAAAGTGCATACCGAATAATTGATTCAAATAGTGAAAGGAAATTTCAAAGGTAAAAGATTGCTATCAGAAATGACTTTCTGATAATAATTAAAGATGGCAGCAATTCATAAAGAGAAAAGAGACTTTGTAATAAAAAAATGAAAAATAATGTAGAAGTTTATAAAATAGAACAAAAGGTAAAAAGAATATGCGCAGAACTTCTAAAAAGAATCTGGGGATATAAAAGGAGCCGACAGATTGGAAAAGTGTCTTTGTCTTGTTGTTCCAGAGAGTGTTGAGCAATTTGAAGTGCCTCGTATTTTTTTTTATAAAAAAATTAATCAAATGTGTCCACTTAGATACGAACTGAAACCACTCTCCATGAGTGAGTAGAACTCTATCGTTTGCCGACACTTTCTCTCGAGAAAAGTAACCTAAATCGTCGTCTGACTTTACCTAAATATTGATCGGAGATTTGGAAGGAGTAAAACTAAAAAAAAACTACTGCGGACTACCCATTGAAGGAATTGGATGTCGGATGATCAATGACCTACATAAATATCAACTTACCAGTAAGTTAATGGCCATAACTTTTACATAAAGTTTTATGAACTGAGATTTGAATGAAATGTTTATCCCATAATTTTTTGATCTAAAGATTTGCGAGCTGAGTAGTGAATGAAACTGTTACCACAGAAAAATAAGAGACCCAAACTAGCTATTACTTCAAGAAGAAATATTTGAATCAAATTATTAAATTTGTTATGCATAATCCTTTCCAATATTATAATTTTTTTATCATAAATATTAAATGTTTGACGGGCTAGAATAAATCTTTATTATTAACCTAACTTTCATCGTACATATATAAAATTAATAATGTTATTATATTTAAGTTTTATATTTGATTATTTAGATACAAATTAGTGTACAAATTACCTTTGCTAAGTAGATTTATTTTTCTTAATTAAGTCAAAGGGGAATATCTTCTACTACTTAACGGGAATTTTAATCCCGATCGTATAATTACTACTTTATGAGTTACGATATGTTTGACGCAGAATCAGTGAGTCTAAGTGACTCTGGTGCCCTCATTTATAAATAAAAAACTGATTCAGCTTGCAATTGTACTCGTAACAATTCTAGGCCGAGTTGATCAGGAAATGTAGTTATGTTTTTTTAGAAATAGAAATACAACTTTCTTCTTTTTTGCATAACTTGATCAATTCGCGCAGTTTATTGCGTATAGAGGCCTAGCAAGATGGAAAACGTTACAATGACGACTCAACTCGGACGTACGAAAAAAAACACGACCTGAGAAAATTTAAAAACAGCATAAAATTGAGAATTTAATGTCCGTAGCCGGAAAATAAATATGACCACAAATAGTGTGCAAGTCTAAAAAGTATTGCGTACGATTATAAAAGTTTTTTTTAAAAAAGTAGGATAAGAGTGTAAGATTTTAAATAAGACTATATTGTAATAAAATAATAGCTTATAAATTAAATAACAAATAAAACCGATCAAAGGTTAGCAATGACGGTAAAGGTAGAGAGGGATGGGAGATTATGGGTGATAAAAGAGAGGGGTGTCGGTGAATGAATTTATTAGCAAAGCAAAATAAAATATTGAATTTATATCGTAACAATTGATGAAGTTAAGATTTTGTTTACTATAGCAAAAATAAACTACACAGCCATATATGAAATTGATAAGTGGTAAAAATATACGAAATATGGCAGAAGGTGAAAAAGAATTGAAAGAGGGCGTGGAACCCTTCATAAGAAAACTATTATACGAATTCAAAATGGAATTCAAAGAAGATATAAAGAAACGGCAGAGATGGTCAGAGAATTAAAAAAAGAAATAAGGGTAGAGATTAAAGAAATAAAAGAACCAGTAAAAAAAAAAAGAGGAAAAAGAAAAGAAATAAAGTGATCAGTAGAACAACAGAGGAAATGAGGATAGATAACCTTATTTGTGAGTGGGATGGCGAATCGATTAAGTATATGTCTCAAGAATGCCCAAAGGTTGTTTTGCGAATAAACGATATCAAGGTAGAGACATTGTGGGATTCTGGCAGCCAGATATCAGTAATGTCGGAAACAATGTATGAACGTATGTGGAGACAACCCATAGAGATACCAACTCTACCGGTGAAAAGCATGCAAATAACATTGGCAAATAATAAAAAGGCACAATTGGGCTCGAAACAAGTTTGGGTGCAAATTAAAATAGGGGATAAAATTATACCCCACACGTTATTAATTCTAAAAGGTTTGGTACATGAAGCCATATTGGGGTCAGACTTTATGCACAAAACTGGGTGTGTGATCAATTATAAAGATGAAAAGATTATCTGCGAAGGGGAAGAAGTGGAGTTTGGGTCATGGATGAGAATGAATCAGCAAAACGTATGTAATATGGAGGTTGAGGTAGAACATCCTTCAATAGAGGCACGGATTGATGAGTTAATAAATGAAGTGAAGGGAGAATGGAAAGGGGCCCTAAAAGAAGTTCTAATTGAATATAAATCGAATTTTTCGGATAAACCCAAAGGGGAGCACAGGATCAAGGTTGCTGACAGTACACCATACCAGGCAAGATCATACCCAGTGCAACACCAATATAGAGCTGAGATAGAGAGAGAATTAGCTAAAATGGAGGAGTGGGATATTATCACTAAGGGTTCGTCAGCATATAATAACCCATTAGTGGTTGTAAAAAACAAAGATGGAGCCATAAGACTGTGTTTGGATGCCGGGCAATTGAACAAGATCACATGGCCGGATCAAAATGTTCCACCTCCAATTAATGAGTTGGTAAATAAATTCCGGGAAAGAAAGATATTTTCCACGTTAGATCTGACTGCCAGTTATTGGCAGATCAAGTTACACCCTGCTGACCGGAAGTACACAGCATTTCAATATAATGGTATATTGTACCAATTTAACAGAATGCCTTTCGGTCTCAAGAATAGTGGAGCAGGCCTGCTAAAATCTCTTGACCATGTACTGTCCCCTGAGATCAAAAAGTTAATCACTATCTACATGGATGATGTGATTATTGCGTCTAATAACTCTCATGAGCACTTACAACACCTCAAGTTGTTTTTACAAGAGTGCAATATGAAGGATATTCACATTAATTTACAAAAAAAGCTGTTTAGCAGCGGAAGAAGTGAATTTCTTAGGGCACTTGATTAATGCAAATGGAATCAGACCTCACCCCGACAAAATCCAGGCAATATGAGATTTCCCAGCCCCTCGAAAGGTTAGATCATTTTTGGGGCTGTGTAATTTCTACAATAAATTTTACAAAAACTTCGCTTCAGACATGGAGCCTCTGCTGCAATTATTACATAAGGGAACGTCATGGAAATGGATGGACGTGCATGAGACCAATTTCAGGGTTATTAAAGAGAAGTTCCTTAGCCAAGTGATATTGGTTTACCCCAACCTAAGGAACACCATTTAGTGTTCAGGTAGACAGTAGCGGGTATGGGTTAGGTGCAGCTCTTATGCAAGCTCAAGAGGATGGTACCTTGGGCGTAATTTATTTTGTTAGCAGACCACTGAGAGGTGCAGAGATTAATTACTGTGCAACAGAAAGAGGCCATGGCTGTAGTGTGATTTCAGAAGCTCTGCCAATTCTTGATAGTGTCGGAAACGATTGTTAGGACAGATCATAAGAGCCTGGAATTCTTAAACCACAGTTATTTAACAAATAGAATAGTAGGCTAATTCGATGGAGCCTTTTTCTCCAGGAGTTCAATTATTCCATCTAGTATTGTAAGGGCACTGAAAATGTGGTAGCCGACACATTGAGCCGAAAATATTGTTCTGGATGCTCAGGACCATCTGCAGATGGAAGATATTTGTTTGGCAAGTGTCGAATTAGAAACAGACACTGCAGTAGAAGAAGGATTGAGACACTTGGGAAAGATACAATGACAAAGTCCTACCTACAGGAAAATTGTTGACCAACTAGAAAATGAAAATGAAGTGGGAGAAACAGCAGATACTAACGCTGGAAAGAGATACCACCTGAAAGAAGGGATCCTGTGGTATATCACTGACCTGCAGAGGGATCAGTGGAGAATGATTATACTAGAGAGTTTACAGGAAGGACTTATTACATACACCCATCATCTGTATGGACACTATGGTGTAAATAAAGTGAAAGGCTTATTGAGGACATGGTTCCATTGGCCGAATATGAGAGCACAGGTCGCCAGAATACTAAGCTCATGTAAGACCTGTCAGAAGGCAAAACCAGCAAACAAGTCATATCAATGCCCATTGAATCCTATTTTCCCTAAGGAACCCAATGAGCTGGTGGCTATTGATTTTTATGGACCATTGCCAGCTTTTGGGAAAATGAAATATCTACTAGTGGTATATGACCTTTTTTCAAAATGGTTGTTGGCATATCCGGTGATCCAGGCCAATACTAGGAACACCGTATGAGCCCTTGAGGTACAATATTTTAAAAGGGTAGGCAGACCGAAAGCTATTTTGTCAGACCATGGTACGCCTTTCACATCTTATGATTGGCAACAGTAGATAGAGAGGATGGAGGTAAAACACATATTTGTCATCCATACGAAATCCGCAGTCCAACCCTTGCGAGCGGGTGATGAGAGAGTTGGGACGCCTCTTCAGGGTATATACTGCGTCCAACCATAGATGATGGGTGAAACAACTCCCAAGGGTGTTAAATTTCATAAATTGGACTCGTTATGAATCCACCAGATTTGTACCTGTAAGAATTCAATTCGGACAAGCGGTACCTCGGTTGTATAAATCCACATTACCCGCTGGTCCAGAAAACATTGATAAAGGGAGAGATCGTGAAGAAGCAAGGAAAAAATTGGAACATTGCGCCAAGCTCCGGACCCTGCGGAAAGGAGTTCTGACTGATAAGTTTAAAACAGGGAATATGGTATGGGTCAAAACGAACCCCGTGAGCCAAACTGGGAAGCATATTTTTAAAAAGTTTCAAAATTTATACGAGGGGCCTTACCAAATCAGCCGACGGGATGGTCCCAATGCTTTCACTTTGGAGAATGGTGGAGAAAGGGGTACCTATAATGCTAGGTCACTGAAACCCTATAAGACTAGGACATGGGTTAGAAGTAATCCATAAAGACTTATTAAGAATAAAATTAGTTTGAACCCCTATTTTTATTCTCGTTCCCCTGCTCCGGTGGTATTGTACCATTTATTTATATATATGGTACAAATTGTTATTTAATATTGTATACTATTTAAATAAAAAAGAGAGAACCCGATCTTTATTTTTTTTTTTTGTAATATAATGTTTTAAGAAAAACGTAAAGTGAAAGTTTAATTTTTCTTTTTTTATATATATAATTTAATTAAAATAAATTCGATATTGGAAAGTGCATACCGAATAATTGATTCAAATAGTGAAAGGAAATTTCAAAAGTAAAAGATTGCTATCAGAAATGACTTTCTGATAATAATTAAAGATGGCAGGAATTCACAAAGAGAAAAGAGACTTTGTAATAAAAAAAATGAGAAATAATGTAGAAATTTATAAAATAGAACAAAAGGTAAAAGGAATATGCGTGGAACTTTTAAAAAGAATCTGGGGATATAAAAGGAGCTGACAGATTGGAAAAGTGTCTTTGTCTTGTTGTTCCAGAGAGTGTTGAGCAATTTGAAGTGCCTCGTATTTTTTTTTATAAAAAAAATTAATAAAAATATTTGTCCACTTAGATACGAACTGAATCCACTCTCCATAAGTGAGTAGAACCTATCGTTTGCCGACACTTTCTCTCGAGAAAAGTAACCTAAATCGTCGTCTGACTCTACCTAAATATTGATCGGAGATTTGGAAGGAGTAAAACAAAAAAAAACTACTGCAGACTACCCATTGAAGGAATTGGGTGTCGGATGATCAATGACCTACATAAATATCAACTTACTGCTAAGTTAATGGCCATAACTTTTACATAAAGCTTTATGAACTGAGATTTGAATGAACTGTTTATCCCATAATTTTTTGATCTAAAGATTTGCGAGCTGAGTAGTGAATGAAACTGTTACCACAGAAAAATAAGAGACACAAACTAGCTGTTACTTCAAGAAGAAATATTTAAATCAAATTATTAAATTCGTTATGCATAATCCTTTCCAATATTATAATTTTTTTTATCATAAATATTAAATGTTTGACGGGCTAGAATAAATCTTTATTATTAACCTAACTTTCATCGTACGTGTATAAAATTAATAATGTTATTATATTTAAGTTTTATATTTGATTATTTAGATTCAAATTATTGTACAAATTACCTTTGCTAAGTAGATTTATTTTTCTTAATTAAGTCAAAGGGGAATATCTTCTACTACTTAACGGGAATTTTAATCCCGATCGTATAATTACTACTTTACGAGTTACAATATGTTTAACGCAGAATCAATGAGTCTAAGCGACTTTGGCGCCCTCATTTATAAATAAAAAACTGATTCAGCTTGCATTTGTACTCGTAACAATTCTAGGCCGGGTTGATCAGGAAATATAGTTATGTTTTTTTAGAAATAGAAATACAACTTTCTTTTTTTTTTGCATAACTCGATCAACTCGCGCAGTTGATTGCATATAGAGGCCTAGCAAGACGGAAAACGTTTCAATACATAAAATTATTTGCCCTTGTGGTTCATCATGTGTTGGGGAATCTTAATGTTCATGGGGGGGGGGAGGTTTAAAGAATATCAATTATTATATGATAGTTAAAATGATTAATGCAAAATTAACTTCTATATTTGAAAACTGAAATGTAATTTTTATTTTATATTCAATTTGGATGGATTAAAAGTATTCTTTGAAAAGAGGAATAATAAAAAGGAGAGAAAAAAAGAAGATATTTTTATTAATAGAGGAAATAAATTGCTTAATCAACAAAAAGTCTTATTTTAAATAATGTACTTAAAAGTTAAAAGTATTTATTTTAATATTGGCAATTAAAAAAGGTTACATTGAAGTAAATGAAAACTTGCTTCCAAAATTTATTTGTGTAATAAATAAATAAACCACAGTAGAATTTAACATATAAATATTAAATAATGTTTTAAAAATGTACCATAGTTTATTTATTAGTAAATTTGTTGCAATTTATATGGATATTATATATATTGAAATGGATACTTCATGAGCATTCATGGTAAATTGCAGAACTAAGGTAGGAAAAGAGTTAAGGATAGTATGTTTAAAGATGATAAGGAAAGAGATCAAGAAAATAAATTATTTTCTCATAATTAAACTTTAGTTAAAGTTAGTATGTAAACTCTGTATTACCCATAGGAAATAAATGACAGACTTTTGAACAAAACCCAATTATGTCATAAGCCATAGAATTTTAGCTGCATGTGAGTTTTAAGAAACTTTATCGGAATATTTCTTCCAACGTAGTCTGAGAAAATGTTTAAACATCTGCAGTGTGTGTGTGCATTGAAACTGGAAGCATTAAAAAAGGACAAGTAAACATCGAAATAGAAAACAGATTGAGCATACAATTAATGAACTAACCAATAATAAAAGAAAAGTTTTTTCTAAGGACTGTGTGTTCTATAAATACCTGTTAGCAAATTATCTGGATTTTCATTATAGTCTTTCCGTCGACATATCCAGAATTATAGTGGATTTCAACCCTGCAATCATAATACAGTAGAATCCCCGCTGAAGATGAAAAACAGGGATATAGATATGAAAGAGGCCACACTGGTCTATATTATTATTTTTATACGCCTTATGGCTCTAATTGTAAATAACCATTATTATACTGTTATCCTTTATAATTATGTATTATTATTACTTATATCAATTTGCCATATGTATATAATTGTGTTAATGCTATCAATTCTAATTGTATAAATGCAGGTCAATGTTATTAAATAAGAAATAACTAAACATGCAGCTCAATTAAAAATCGATACATATCAGCTTCCAAATTTTTAAGTTTAATTAAAACTAAATAATTTATTTCCTTGATCTTTTTCTTTTTTAACCAGCTGTATTTCTTCATTTCACTATGAATGCTCATAAAATATCCAGTTTGATAAATATATATAAAGATTATAGTTTACTGGCTCCTGAGATTGTGTTCATTTTGATTGTATGGTAGCAGTTACTTTTTTTCATTAGTCATTTGACTGTCAAAATCAGCTTTATTGAACACTCATCACATTATTCTTGCCCCACATATTCCTGATGATTTGACTAGCTTTGTTTCCTCATTATTTTCTGCTTGAAGAGTAGATATTTGCTTTTTTTGCTGTTATGTACTCATAATTTAACCTTAGTGTGCAATAGATCATCCCTGGACTATCAGCTTTGGAAATTGGTTTATACTTTGAAACCCTCATAGTGCGGACTTCTTTATCTTTTTGTTTTTTTAAGTCAAAATAAAATGTAAGGTGGACAGTCATTAATAAAATTAACTGATCAATTAATTTGGATCAAGAGCTTTCTCTTTATGTTAGCATTTTAATTCTTCTGGGCTACTAGTAAAGTCCATTTTCGAGCATGTATTATAAGATTCAGGCAGAACAGTAGTAAACACTTAGCCGGAAAGAGAGGAATGAGTAAATTGTAAATACAGATAAAAAATTAAGAATAGGCATAATGACCTTTGGTGAAAAGTATAAAAGATGAGACTGTTCTATCCGCCAGTCTGACTGTGCAAATGTTATATTCGCAAGTAAGACCGTGCAGTCAGCAAATAACTATGTTCAATTCCCATGATGTTCTCTTGCAACTAATGCTCTTCTACGTATGCTCTGCTCTGCAACAAATGCTCTGCTCTGCAACTAATGCTCTGCTATGCAACTAATGCTCTGGTGCGTATGCTCTCCAACAAATGGTCTGCAACGAATGCTCTGAATATCCCCTGTATTCTCTGCAGTGGATGCTCTCCAAACGAATGGTCTGCAACGAATGCTCTGCCATGGATGCTCTCCAACGAATGGTCTGCACCGACTGCTCTCCAATGAAAGATCTGCAAGCGGATGCTCTCCAAACGAATGGTCTGCAACTTGCTACCGTGTGACTGCTCTCTGACTACTCTCTATATTACACTGCGTAGTTGTTATCCAGTCTTCTTATCGCTTGCTGATAACTGTAGCAATTAATACACCGTCCAATAAGATATCGTCTCTTATCCAGAAATATTTGCAATCAGCAAATATCTCTTGGAATAGTCGATCGCCATTACGTCAATGCCTTAATTAAATTTCACAATTATCAGCGCATGATCTAAAAACTTCTCGAATAAATTCTAGTTTCTTCTGGAGTGCACAAACATGTCTGCCATTTTTACCAAACACTACACCTCCCTCCACTCCAGAAAAACCCTTGTTGCTATTCCTTGGTGTTGTTTTTCTATTAACTACTTTCCTGTTATTTCACTGAGAACTGAACGATTTAACTTTGCTGCCGAAACTTTTTCGCTAGTTACGTTCAGTAGTGAGTGCGCAAGTGTTTTATTTCCAAACTTTCACCGATGTTTCATCACATAAACTTATTCGCTACTTACAGGTTCCGAATGCGACTGCGCCAATGTTCTATTCGCCAGTCTGACTGTGCAAATGTTTTATCCGCAAGTAAGACTGTGCGGTCAGCAAATAACTATGTTCAATTCCCATGATGTTCTCTTGCAACTAATGCTCTGCTGCGTATGCTCTGCTCTGCAACGAATGTTCTGCAACTAATGCTCTGCTCTGCAACTAATGCTCTGGTGTGTATGCTCTCCAATGAATGGTTTGCAACGAATGCTCTGAATATCCCCTGTATTCTCTGCAATGGATGCTCTCCAAACGAATGGTCTGCAACGAATGCTCTGCCACGGATGCTCTCCAACGAATGGTCTGCACCGACTGCTCTCCATTGAAAGGTCTGCAAGCGGATGCTTTCCAAACGAATGGTCTGTAACTTGCTACTGCATGACTGCTTTGACTACTCTCTATATTACACTACATAGTTGTTACCCAGTCTTCTTATCGCTTGCTGATAACTGTAGCAATTAATACACCATCCAATAAGATATCGTCTCTTATCCAAAAATATTTACAATCAGCAAATATCTCTTGGAATAGTCGATCGCCATTACGTCAATGCCTTAATTAAATTCCACAGTTATCAGCGCGCAATCTAAAAACAACTTCTCGAATAAATTCTAGTTTCTTCTGGAGTGCACAAACATGTCTGCCATTTTTACCAAACACTACAGAGACATCCTATCATCCACCATCCAGTTCCTCACTCTTGACACAAGCATTTTTGCCTTATAGTATTTACAGAAAAACTAATAGTTTTTAAATGATAGATTGGTCACTAAAATTTCATTGTGAAATTCAAGATTGATAAATTTTGGACTGCTCATATGCATTTTAATTATTTGTCTCGTTTATGTTTTTGATTTTAATTCTTCATAATATCTATCAATCTCTCAATAAGCATTAATTTTCAATTATTGTTAGTTCTAGCAAATTTTGTTCTTCCCCTTAGTAAATGCCATTAAGTTGTCAATTTTCAAACATTAAAAACTTTTTGGACAGGGATATTCCAAATATACCAATAATTTGCATTTTTTTAAATTTAAATAGGTCTGCCTTTTTTTAAACATGCTTATGAAACTGACATCAACACTCTATCATATATTTTTACCACTTTTGCAAATTTTATGCATTAAAACACATATTTTTTAAATAAATGATATCAAAAATAAAGTGCTAATATGATAGACATTGACATTGTTTTGTTCAACCGTTGTATGTTTATATCGGCATCAGAATCAAAAATGTTAATTTTTTTTGGCTTAACAGTTAGATTATGTTTTTATGGAACATATAATTAAATTTAATATTGATGATATGGGTTTGTGTTTGTATATATACACATACATTTGGTTTATAATACAGTGAGATATCAATAATTTTTGATCATGAAATTATTTCTGCCTTATGCTAAAATACTATAACATTTGAATGATTAATACTTAAAAATTGAGTCAATTATTTCACACTTGAAAGTGTAATCAGTTTTATTGTTTAATATTTATAATGAAAGGGCCTTTGTGGAATTATGTTGGAAAACTAGTGCTAGATTCATTTGGGCAGCTGATAAATGAAGTTGAGACTGGCTTATTGGCTGATTATTTTAGCATGATACCATAGTTTTTAGGTGTTGTTATCTGTAAATTTATTGGATGGTTAATTAAATTTTATAAACATAAATATATATGGGATTTGACAAAGTGTTAAATGGTAAATTGAAGGGCTAAAGGAGCCTGAATCAATTCTTAGCTTAACGAAAGCAGAAGCAACATATAACTTTGATATTTGAATAGAAGTGTTGTGCTCAATATATTGTCTGTTCTTGAATGTTAAAACCTTCTAAGAAACTGTACGATTATTTTATTATGTACATAGATATAGAAGAAAGAGATTTTTTATTTTATTTATATTAGCCAATTTCCACCTATAGTCTTAGCAGTAGTGATCGTTTTTTCAAATTGTGTTTAATGCACGAACTTTAAATATTTGCTATAGTGGAAGCTATTATATATAGATCTAATATTTTTTACATGGTCTTTGATGACATTTTACTGCTGGTTTATTTTTTCCATGAGGTACTATGTTTCTATCAGCTTTAATGATTTTTACTGAAGGAAAGAATGCCAATAAATTTGATATCAGACAGGATTGCTTAACTTTCAATTAAAAATGTTTCTAATCATTATTGGATATCTCGATAGATTGACTACTTCATGGTTATCTAAAACATTTCTATAGTTTTTAGGAAATTTTAAATTATAATTTTTTTTATTTCATTCGAAATTTGAATGCAAATCAAGAAAATGATTGGCTAATGCTAATGATATTGCACAGTCCTTTGTATAGTGTATGTATGTTTCATAAACTTTAATGTTTTCTGATATTTAGAGCTTTGTCATAAAATAATAAAACATTGTATACCACTAAAATGTGTATGTATAAATTGTTTAAAATACCTTTTACTAACTGGATTTAAGCTAACTTTTTTTTTTTTTAGAGATTGGTCTTCTGGGAATGAAGATGACAAAAAGAAAAAGTATCGTAAGTATAGTAATTTTGCTCTCCAACAAGCCATCAGCAAGGTTTGTCAAGAAGGCTGGACTGTAACCAGAGCCTCTCGGGAATTTCATATACCATGGAGCACAATCAAGGGCTATGTAAATAAATTTTGTAATGAAAATTCCCATAGAGTATCAAAATTTGCTCACCCATTAATGCTTTCTTCTATCTAGTCTGTTATTCAAAAGATTGCATGAATGTTTTTTGTTTTTTTTATAATTATTATTGATATTAAAAAAAGCGTATTTGATCATCCTTATTACTATATAATTGTGAAAGTTTGTTTGTTACTTTATAATTCAACAAATATTGCACCTATCTTCATGAATCTTGTGTAATTTTCTCCTTCTTTTTTTTTTTTTGATGGGAAGGAGGGATTACATAGGCTATGGATTTTCACTTTGTGGTACCTATTTATTTTAAATCTTGGGTAATTTTCAAAATGTGTCGAAATTGTAACTATTTTCGAATGACTTGCATTGATTAAAAGATTACAGACATTAGAAAATTTTTTTAATAGGTACAAAGAAAGTTATAACCTACTTATTGAAATATGTATACTTCAGAAATAGAGAGAAATAGTTTTTGTTAAAGCAAGGTATGAAAAAATTTATTTTATATTAACTAAATTTCATTTGTACAAAGTATTTAATTTTTCATTTTCAAGTAGAGCATGAACAAAATACCATGATATTAAAATTTTATGGCCATTTTTAAAAATTAGTTTATTACATATATTTAAATTAAAATCCTAAAAATTGATCAAATTCAGTAGTGATTGTTGTTGATAATTCTTGTATTATTATTATTTCATGTAAATAACACATAAATGTATAAGCCATGAGAGCAGCTATATATTGCATTATATTGTTTTATTTTACAAACATCACATGATCACCATTCTTTATGCTTATCCAGTATCCCCAGTTTTTAGCTGATACCACTGCATCTAGATCTTATATCTGCTCAATAGGATTATGGTGACTGTTTATTAAAGAACCAAAGGCACCAAAAAGTATGGATGCTGAACTGAGTTCAGATCTATACTACAAGCTAATAAGCTTAGATTGAAAACATTATAGCCAAATAAGTAAAAGGTGGCTGCTGGAGGATTGCATTAGATACAGATCTAGGTGCAGTGTGCTCAGATCCAAGGCTCCTCACTGATGAAAGCTAGAAACTAGTCTGGGGATATTGGATAAGTAGGCAGTAGATAGGGATTTTATGCACAAACCTTCCTGCAACCATTGATTACTCTGGCTAGCACTGGGTGGCGCCACTGTATGGAGAGTTTTGCTTCTGTGCTATTCTATAAACATGATTAAAGGTACAACTAGTTATATATATTCACTAATTATGAAAGCAAAAATATTAAAATTGCAAGTGTCCCATTTTAAATATGTTCACATTACACTTTTTTTTTGTAAATATCACAATGACAATATGGTATATATATACATAATAGATATCTAGTTATCTTAAGGATAAAACATGAAGCAAAAATCATAAAAGCTATCATTAACAGCAATTGATATGTCTGACAAGTGAAATCTCTTCATTGTTTTTTTATGCGTATTAGACAGTAATGGGCTATTTAAGATTGTTTACCCTTTTTGTATGCATATTAAGGGCATTATTTTCTATAGCAAGTTTGGGCGAGTTTCTTGTTTTTATTGTAAGCCAATGTTTTTTAAAATACTTAAAATAAATTTATATTTAAAAAATAAAACTAATACATTTGATAATACCAAGATTAAAAATAATGTGGAATTAATAACTTTTAATGCTAAATAATACATTAGAAATAGGGTGTTCATGATTTCCTATTGCTTTAAAGTAATCTTTTCGGTGTTGTATTTATTTATTGTAATGAGAAAAAAATCTTTCTGTCAATTGATTTTTAGAGATTTTATCATTTTGTCTTTTAGCTAATTTTTCATTGTTAGAAATTTGAATAAATCTCTGTTGACAAAGTATAATCACATAACTTTACGTGTAATTAGAGATTATCTTCATTTTAGGTATAAAAACAAAAACATTAATTCAAGTCATTGAACATTAGATTGCAGTGCAATTAGAATCCAATAATCATTTCACCTCCTTCAGTTGCAGACACTGAGCGGTCATGTTTTTATTCACTGTTTACATTTTAACAGAAATTAATGAGAGAATTACATTAAAAAGTTAAATTTTATTGAAGATGATCACAGAACGAAAGCTATAACTGTTTGGTTACATTCTGTGAACAGCTGATTGGAAATTCTTAAAATTTTGTTATTATCTTTAGTATAAATAGAAAAAAATCCTGTAAGGATATGATCAGATAGCATTAAAGAATGCTGGTTCTATTATCTTAGCTAAAAATATGAAAAAATTCGAGATTTGAAAAGACAGTCATACATCTGCAGGGGATGATGGCATTTTGAATAGAGAAAAAGAGGTTGTCATTGTTAAAATTATTTTACTTTGTCATTTTATTTACTTATTATAATTTCTTAAATTATAAGGTTTTGAAGACTAGCCTTTGACTGACTTCCCAGTATAAAAGCTATTGAAAATAATAAATGTGGAAAGTAAACTTTGAAAGTTAGACACTTTCATTTCACCAAATCTCTATATATCAAGTATTCCATCATTTTCAATCATTTCCAATCCTTTGCAGAATAAAGGATCCAAGTTTAAACCACTTTCTCTAAACCATAACCTCTCTTCTCCAGATCATACCAATAAACTTACTTATTCCATTCATCCATTATGTATGGAGTCTAACATCTAATTCCATAATATATTCTTTCTGGTTTAGCTTTTTATTTTGCAACTACTGGAAAGCAAGTTTCTAGATCATCAAAAGAATAATTTAAACACACATTACCATTTTCTTTTTTCAGTCAGCTTAGTCATATACATTGTTGCAATATTGGGTGCGAATTAAGAGTGAACAATACCAACCTTAGTTCACTTCACAATATATTACCTATTTTGTAAATAAGATATATATTTTATATAGCACGATGTTTCTAAACTGTAATAATTATCAGCATTAAGCTGTTTTTAGTTTACCAGTTATAAATGATTATAACAAATAAGCATCACATGATCACCATTTCATACACTGGCATAAACTGTTAAAACGGTATCAAATTCTCCATACAGTATAGGGTTCAGATCTATATGATTATACAAATGAATGAGATTGATTTGGAAACATTATTGCTTTTTCATCTTGGGCTCATAGCGTTATAGTTAACCAAATAGGTAAAAATTGGCAACTGGAGGAGTGCATTAGATCCTAAGGTCTAGATGCAGTGCTCTCAGATCCAAGGCTCCTTACTGATGAAAGCTACAAGCTAGACCTAGTCTGGGGATATTGGATAAATAGGCACTAGAAAAGGATTTTACACCCAAACATTACATTCATTGATTACTAAGGCTTTCACTGGGTGGAGCTCCTGTATGGAGAGTTTGTTACCGTTTTAACAGATAAGCTAGCTACTTATCAAATCATTGATTTAAATTTGAGCTCACTTGTACTTATACACTTTATATGAAGTAATATTTATACTAAATTTTATTGTTTTTGGATCCATATATTCTCAGCATCTTTGTCACTCTTTTGTCCTTTCTATTGGAAAAATATTCTAGATGGTTTCCACCTGACCTCATCTTTACAGAATTATCTATTTTTTATCAATTTTTTATTTTATAATTTGTTTGATAATTTATTTAATATAATTCTATACCTATATACATAGAAAAATATATTTTTCCATTTCAGTAACATGATATAAATTTTTACTCATATACCATATCACATTTAATTTTTAGATAAAAAGTTAGACTTCTCCATTTCTTCTCTGAGGAAGGGTGAAGAGCAAAAAAAAAACTCAGAAAATCATTTGCAGCTGATGAGAATATATGTGTTTTCCCATTTTTATTTTACTCTAGTTTAAGATTAACTAGATACCATACATTGTAATTATTTTTAACCATTATTGTTCCATTGTTAGCATACAGGTCTTTCTAAGTGAAATCTCATTTTTCAAACTGATCACTTCTTTCTTTACTTATCACATTAGCAAACTTTTATGCGGTTTCTATGTCTTTTGCAATCTCTTGATATTTAGTTTAGAATTTCAATTGTCCATCTATCTTAGCTCCATATCAGTCTCTTTTAATTCTTTCAATGATGTCAAAACTATCTTCTTCTTTCACATACTATTTTTGCTTTCAATCTACTTTTTATACTTTGATGGGTGGTCTATTGTTTTTTTGTTAAGTGTCTAACTTTAATATCCATATGTGAGAACTGATAAAACGCTTCTATTAAAAGACTCCCTTTTCAAAAACAAAAGGATATTTTTTTATAATCTTAAATTATGTCTATCAAAAGCACTCCATCTAAGTTTAATTCTATTATTAATTTCATTCATTATGGTTTCATCTGTATTGATAAACTGACAGGCATTTGTGGTTACTAATATCTTTAATTCATGATTATCAATCATTATTTTCTTTTGTAAAAACCATTCGGTATTTCTTTAGGTTTTTTAATATATCTTACTGGTAAATAAGAGAACAGCTATAATGAGCCGCTTACCTGGGGGGGGGGGGATATTTATGCTAAACGCATAAATTCTTAATTACCTGAAAAAAATTTAAAAACTTTATTTATTGTTTGCCAGAATATGAGTGAGGCCCAAATGCTCTAATCATTAAACTTCAAGAACCTTACGCATTTAAAATATTTTTGGTATATATATATACACAAAGTTGTTTTACAAATTGTGGAATAATTGAGCGCTATTAATCTGATGGATTAGCCGTAAGCATACTTAGCAAATAATGTACTTAATATGATTATATTTTTTCTTGTTTTATGTCTATAACATGAACATAAATATTACAGTTTGCTTAAGAAAAGAGTTGTTTATTTTTTTAGAATATTTAAGAAAAATGATTTGGATAAAAATTGAAGCTGGGGAGCAATAAATAGCCTCAAGATAAGTCAACTGAAAATAATCAAATGATATTAATTAAAGCTTTATTTTCAAACTTTTAGAAGAATTTAAAATATTTTAACTTTTTACAGTTTAATCATCTATTATATCTTATAAAATTAATCTCATATTAATTGTAATAAAATGTGTTCTTTCATAAAAATGTTTCATCATAAATTTAATTTCAAAAAATATCTTTCAGTCTACTACGAATTAGTAGCCAAAAAATTTAAAAATTAATTTTCTCATAAAAGTATATATTTTTTAAATTTTAAGCTCAGTGGTTCACTGAAACGTAAATGTTTATTAAATATCTGTTTATAAAAACTCTCACTAGATGTCCTCATTTTTCAATTATTTAAAAGCTTTATTACTTTCTTTTAAATGTTCATTCTTTTCACCGTTAAAGTGTACCCAAAATAAGGAATTGTTTTATCTTATTTACAATGAAGCTATAATTTCAAAATAAATCAGAATTGACAACTAAAATACTTAAAATTCAAGAAAGAACAAAATATATATTACAAAGTAATATTCTATGAATATTAAGTATAGTATTTTTTCAAAAATCTAACAAGATGTCGAAAATCGATTTTTAGAATTTTCAAGATAGTTCCTTATTTATAACTGTCAGCACTTTTTTTTTTTAAAAAAAAAAAACTTTCTACTATCTAGTTATTCTAACTAAGACATGATTTTCAACACATTGCATCGTTTGCAAATATTAGAAGCTTAATAAAGTGAACAGAATTTTATTGGAAAAAAGTGATAGTTTAATGTTAAGTAATTTCATTTAAATGTATGTTTACAGTGAAAGGAATTTATATATATGTCTATTATCCTATGGATTCATCTTGGTTGGCTTATGAAGCAAGTGAATAATAATTAACTTCCTAAAAGAGTATTTAATTGGGAAAATGACAAAAATGGACATTATGTACATTCCAAAGAATATCTCAAACATTAACATTATTTTTATTCAAGGACATAGAGAATATTATAGTTACAAGTAGTCAAGATGTTGTAGACTTTCAGAAAAAAAAGTTTTGTTGCAGAAATTAAATACAGTGCATGTCATATTGTTAGATTTTGAGATCAGTTTGTGGTACATGTGAATGTATTTTGTTTGCTGCATAATCATTGCAAAAATATCCTTTAATTTTTTTTTTGGACTGTATTTATGAATGGTTATTGTTGATGAATTGGAGTTATAATAGATTGCTTCAAATATGTTATTGCTTTTAGCAAAAGCTTAAACTATAATTACTCAGGGGCATTAAATGAATGTTAGATTTTCATGTTTTATGATTCTATAATTTGTGTACAAATTAGAAAACTGTTCTATTTATTTTAAATAGCCTTTTATATTCTTCTTTATCAGGCTGCTTATTGATATGAAATATAAAGGTGATAAATAGATATCTCACATTCAATATTGTAATAATAAAATTGTCAAGTACTGCACTAGACCAAATTTGTTTGTTACAACACATTAAATACTCTCAAAAAATAATGAATAATATTTATGTAGTGTTATATTCACTACACCACTAAAAGTGAATAGAACCCATTCTCTACTTTGTTTGAGAATGGTATAGTGAATATAACACCACAGAAATATTATTCATTATGGGATAATCTCTATTCTAATGAACAATCAATAAAAAATATTAATATACTTTCATTGAGTGATTCGTATTAAAGTTGTGAGAGTAGCACATTTGACACTTATCAATTAAACTGTAGTAATTTGCTATATATATATATATATTAAACAATGATAAAGATATGTGTAAGATATTGTTCAGGGACAACCGATAAGTGCTAGTTCAGGATGAAATATGCATCTTGGGGATCATAGATCCTTTTCACGTCTTTGACCATATGTTGATGATTATTCCATAAGGTGTTAAAAGCAGATAGAACCCATTCCCTACTTTGTATGATAGTGGTTTAACGAATATAACACTACAAAAATATTCATTATTGGATAATCTCTAGTCGCTAATAAAAATTATTAATATACTCTCAAAAAATCTTCTAATTCTGTTTTTTTATATATATATAAATCAATTCTGGTCATGCCGTTTTATTTAAGATTTAAGTGTTGTTCATTAAGAATGTACTAATATAAATGACAGATAAAAAAAGTCATAGGATATTGTTTAAATTCTCCAAGTATTTAATCATATTTATGCAGTTTAATTGTTACATTTATTATAACTATAAACCTCAGATGATGATTAAATATCACGTTGAACACGGATCTCTGTATATATAATTTTAATTATTTTTTATGATAATGTGATTGACAGATTGGATTATGCTCGTCAATAAATTATTAATTTTTTGAAATTATTTTTCATTACTTTATTAAATATATTAGTTACAGTTGTAATATTTTATTAAATAATTTTTACAGACTGATTATGATTACCAATGAGAATTGAAACACTATCAAAATTAAAAAAAGAATTCAGAATAATATTCATAAATCATTTTATGTATAATAATGGGAAGTTGTTGTTTTTAATTTTAGTCTAACAATTTTCTCTTTATTCTTTTTACAATATTTTTTCTGTTTAAAATAATCTAAATCATTATAAATTTCTCATTTTATATCAAATTTTCCTTAGTCCTCCAAGGTATTTTGTATTCCTTAATATTTTTTTTTCTAAATTTACATTTAATTTGCAAAACGAAATTTATTTGAACAAAGCTTTTTTTTTGTATTTATATTTTGGCCCATTTCCATCATCTGATATTAAGTATTGAATGTCTTTAGAAAAATTAGATGATGGTAATAGTCCAATATATAAATACAACTAAAATACCATTATCACAAACCTTCAAGAAAACACAAAGCCTATTTTTGTTTTATTGATCAATTTTTTATTTATTTTATAATTACGGCTTGTTCTGTAAACTTGCAATGAAATGAGTATTTTCTTCCATCTTATATTGGAGATCATATAATAAATTTATTTATTATATGCTGTATTTTAGCATTATCTATCATTATAAAACTACTAATGATAATATGTGAAGCAATTGATAACAATAACGAAGATATTCATCCCTCAATTTTGGTATATCATGTGACAATCAATTTAGTTCAGTAAATAAAGATGTCTGACTTAAGCCAAAAATTCTTAGATTTCTAGCTAAAAAATATATGTGGAGAGTGGGTTTCACTATGATGTTTACAATAGTTGTCCTCAATATGTTTAAATATTGTTTGGTCTCCTAAATAAATAACCATAATATATCATTTTATACATACACTAGTCAACATTTATCTCCTTTAACAATTTGTTGTCAGATTGAATATGTTTGTGCTATTAATTTGTGTTGAATACTTCCTACATTTATTAAAATATGTTAAACATTTAAGTATTTACACTTTTCCTTAATGATCATGTGAATATTATTATTATTTTGTTTTCAAGTATTGTATTACACAACATATGAAACTTTTTTGTGGCAATACTTTTTTAATTAAATATATATTTGATTTCAAAAACATTTATTTTATTTTCTAATTAAAAAGATATGCAATTCATTTGTAAAAACATTTGCTCCGATTTTAATTTTTATAAAAGGTTTATTATCTTAAGTCCAAGTTTCATCTTTATTTCATTACTTCTATTGAAACAGTCCGAATGAGCTGACAACAGTAAAATCACCACAACTCATTTCAATGTCACACAATACTTATTTTATTTGGTTCAGTAATCAGGGAGAGGGAGAAACTCTTAGATTGTAACTATATGATGTGCCTGTGGTAAGCAAGATACCCAATGCAATGTATATATAAGATACAAACACTTTATTAGTGATAATTATAAACAAAGAAATGACTATCGCTTAATTGGTTGCTAGACTCATTGGAGATGGTGGAAATTATATTAATTAGTGATTATATATGTCAAAAGTTTCAATGTATAATATACATATATAGAGAGATAAGGGACATCGGATGATATACACATTTGATCTGGATCAGGTATCCCTCAAGCAGGTACACAATAATTGAAGCAGAGTAAGTTTAATTAACTCCATAAAATATGGTTAAAATAGATGATCGCATAGCTCTCATGATCATGACCCACAAATGCTGAAATATCAGGCTTGGCTATACACAAGGATAAAGGAAGTGGTACTGAGTTGCTAATGTAATAATAAATCCAATAAGAAGGAATGATGGGAATGTATTAGCTTTTGCAAAGTCAGATCCAAATTCATAGGAGAAATGGGTCATGGAATGAAGGAATGAGTAGCTTCATATAACTCTTAATGACTCTCATTAACAGGCAGGAATGATCCACTGCACTGGTAACAAGACAAGTCCCTCTGGATCTGAAAAATGAAAGAAATGTTCTCGCATTTGTGTGGAACTTAAATAGATGGAACCCGTCAAATTAAATCTTCCGAAGCAGGGATATATGCGTGCTGAAGAAACGCAATGAAATAGACATGAAATCAGTCAACCTAGTAATGCTAAATATACACAACATATTTGGCCTTGACATTAAATACGTATAAAATAAAATGTGAATGATCATGTCATAAGTTTACAATGCATGGACATCTATTATAAAGGCTAAATCAAGGCCTATGCAGTAATAAAAAAAAAATTTTGTAAAAAAAAATTACTCTGTTTAATTGGAGATCTGTCCCATAGATCTTATATATATAAAGAAATATTAATATATTGTATTAAAAGTTTTATAGAATGAAACATATATTTCATAATAAGTTTTATAGAATTGAAAATAGCATCTCTGCAATATACATATATATTTCATTAATCATATTGCAAGTTTTCTAGAATTAAAAGCGTATCTGCAGTATATTTATATATCTGTCCCTTTTAAAAATAAAAGTTTTAACTTTTATTTAGATCAAACTTAATTTTACTTAAAATTGAAAGTTGTTTATGAAGCACCTGTATGCAGTTAATGGCTAAATGACATCTTTGAAATAACAGATTTTAAATAGCAAGTTTAAAATATCAAAAAAAACAGAATTGATGAGAGGAGGGATTTAAATGTCTTGCTTTTATTTAATTGCTGAGCTGACTTTTAGATACATCAAAATATTTAGTCATTGAGATAGATTCACTAAATTTACCTCCATCATCTGATTCTTAAATAATAAGTCTAGCAGATCTAAGAAAGATTGAGTATATGACAATAGTTGATCTTCCTTAGTATTGAATTAATTGTGTGTTATAATAAGAAAACATTTTGATAATTCAATAAGACTATTTTATATAATACTAAGGAAAGCATTTTAAAAGGATGCTTAATAAAATAAATTATTTAAACCAAAGAAAGCAGAATATTAGAGAGGCTATAATTGTTTACTAGTAAATTGAGATTTACAAAGGTAAAAGTAAATCACTATTTTAGCAGACCTTAAAAGGATTTTGGTAGATAGTAAAACTGCTGAACTTCCTGATATAGTTCATTGGTCCTATGAGGTAGTTAGTGTTCTTGGATATTGACTGGCTGATCACTCAGTGGCATTATACTAGGGTTTTCCTATTGATGGCTGGCATAATATGTCAGCAACTTGGATCATCAATTGTAGGTAGGAACTTTAGCCATCACATTTTATAAGTACCATAGGGACTCCACATATGTCCTCAGAGATGGTAAGAAAAATGGAGGTGTTCTCCTCACTGGCCATAGCGTGACAACTTTACAAGAAGTAAAACTTTCCTGCCTCAAATATTGAAGCGATAAATCTGATATTCAGATTGAGCTTTACAGCCCACTCGGAATCTCCCACCACCAAACCATATTCAAATTCCATCCTTATGCTTATATACACATTTATTAGCCCATTCTTTTGCTTAATTATTAAAATAATTATTGACATATATAAATATCTTAATCTAAACACCTTCAAGAAATAAATATTTTATATTTTAATTTGTATAGGTGCGTAATGGATACATATGTATCTTAAGTGAGGGGAGATTATTTGTAGAATGTTTACAATATCAAAATATGTTATATTAATTTGTATTTTTAAAATTATATTAAATTTTATTATTTATTTTAGCAATGGCAGTCAGAAAAATCTGATTCAATCCTGCCAAATATTAAATTTTATAAAAATAATATGATTCATTAGTGGAAATTTTATGCATTTCAAATTTGTTTCAAAATCTAAGATTATATTTTAAAACAATCATCTGAGAAATTCTTAGCAGGATTGCATTATCTTAAACTTCCCAGAACAAAGGTGTGCATCTGGTCAGAAAATTGCAGTTCGTTAAAGAATATAAAATGCTTCAGATCAAGTAGCTAAAAGCATTCCAGAACTTAAAAATTGTATAAATAGTGCTGGATTTGAATACTCCAGAGAAGAACAAGTAATTTAATAAGCAATGGTAAACTGAATCCATGTTCATTTTGTCTTCGATTCAATGTACCATGAGTAGATAAATCTTTACCTCTCTCACTGTTCCAAAATGCAATCTTTCCCAATGTCATCGCTCTGGATCCAGATACTCTTGAACTATAATCATGTTACCTATATGCTAAATAATGAAAGTGTTACCTGCCTGACCCACCTGAATAAAAAAAACTAGATCTAGTCTTTAATTGACACTTCAAATTATCCAAGAACCACTGTTAATAATGAACAAGGTAAAAAATTCATGTTGCTGCTATAACTCATAAACTTATGTGAATAATCTCAACTTTAAGATAAATTTCTTGTCTAATCATTCCTTTAAATGTAGTTAATCTTTTTTTAGCTGATCTTAAGATCAGAATATCTTATCAACTAATTTGTAAACTCTTACCTGATCTGTTAAAATGTATTCAACTCTCTATAAAATCTTTTAATATTTCCCCTATCATTGAGCCTCTAGTATATAATTATAATTTCTTATTTCACTTTTGTGTGGCAACAATATTTTATAATTTTGATTATTATATTTTGTATTTTTAAATAATATGCCAATAATCTCCTAAATTCACAAGTATGTTTGATCTTTCTTTTAAACCCCCCTCCTCTTTCTTTTATGGGAAGATCAATTAAATATTAGTTAAAAACAAGTTTTATTATTTTCATTAGAATGGACGCTTACCAGTTTAGGAGAAAATAATTTAATTATATTACAGGGTTATAGTCAAAAAACAGAGTAGAAATCTGTTTTTCCAAGAAATGTTTTTTCTAATTTAATTTAACAGCATTAGTTTTAAAATCATAAAATGTGTTTATTTAAATTTAAATATCTTACTCGATAAATAACCACCGCCTAAGTCCTATATATGTAAAATTATCTGTAACTGTGATAAAAACACTTAGAGCTGAATCTTCATGTTTGTTTCAACGTTTGTAGGAAGTTATTATATAAAGTAATTTAACAAAGGGAAGGGGGATTCTCAATTTCCAATAGCTTATTATTTTTACTAATGAATTTTAAGTTTTCCATTACTGTTTAGTATTCTAATCATACCATTATGCTGGATAATCCACCATATATAGGTATTAATTAAATTTTTTAAAAGTTTTATATGTGTTGTTCAGAGTGTTGCATGCATAATGGCCTCCTCGTTCATTTATATATATTTGTGCTTCACTCTACCGGGCATATCGGAAAACCGAACCCTGTCTCATATCTCCAAGTTCAAGAACCAGCTCTTAAACCCCTCTGGGGACTTATTTTGTCACTTGACTAGCTCTATATGGGATCACTCCGGGAAAACCGGCCCATGAAAACTCACAGGACTTCGTTTGATAAGTCGATTCCGCCAAAGTCGCAGATATATATTGGCCTTTATTTCTTTCAGTGAATTTTAGGAAGCACCTAGGATCTGTGACTGAATCACATAAATATGCCACCATGCACGCACGACCCTCTTAGTTTTAGTTCCAAATAAAATCTATGAATATCCCTAAGCCATAATGTTCTGATTTTACTAAGCATATTTTTTTTTGATATTTATTGATATTTTCATGTGTCATTTTGTGATGCAATTATATATATTCTAAATTAACTCTCCCACACACGTTTCTTACTCAGCATAAGCTGAGATTGCTTCATTTATTAATGATAATCATATTTCAATATTAAAGGAATCTTTATTAAGTAAATTTGGTAAAGTGCTATATTTTGTTCTTTCTAGGGGTGGACTAAAGATTCATTTATATACTCGTATATAGCAATATTAAAATTGTATTTATAGATGTTGTAGTTTATCGATTATTGGCATATGAATTAGCTGCACTAAAAGTAATGGATACATTTGTCACTTCTTAAATAATAAAAGATAAATCTCATATAAATGTAAAGAGGCCAATAATGACTAATGGAGAAATATAATCAAATAACTCATGTATTTTATTTAAATTAATAAATCATACATATATAATGACTTTCAGAATCATTGTTTCATTTATTTAAAATATATTTTAATAATAAATTATGCTTGCTCTGATTAGATGATCTCCCGCTAATCCTATATATATATAATTTATGTGAAAGGTCACAATCTTTAAATGTGTCAGACTTATATTTTTATACTAAAAGGCTTCACTATATTACTTTCAAATTAGTCTTTGTGTCTCTGCTTTGCGATGCCAATGGAGAGAGATAAATTAGATCAGTATTGTTGCTCATAAGTTGCTAGTTCTGGAAAATAGGGCAGAGTTCATGAGTGTTCCTGACTTATGTATCTTGTGTATGATTGGATTTGAGGTACTTTTGCCTAGATGCTAAATCTTGTTATATGAACAGACAAAACCGACCGGTACAATATATATCCCTCAAAACAAAGGCATCCAGATATTTTCCAAATTGATTAATTTTAAAATGAGAAAATTCTGGTATTAGTACATTAGCTACCGGTACACGCTTGATGGTACTGTTGCCATCCAAACAAACATCAACATATTGTTTCTGGGGCTAGATAAAAAATGTGAAACAAATCAACAATGTTTTTATTATGCATTTTTCTTCAATAATGTTTTTATTATACTTTTTTTTTGCTTAATTACAAGATTTTTTTCTCTCATTTATTTACATATCAACAACAAAATAGCAGGGGATAGATTTTTTTTTTTCAATAATTATGTTTTTATTATGCATTTTTTTTGTGTTAATTATGAGATTTTTTTCTCTCATTTATTATAATGTTTTTATTATGTGTTTGTTTTTTGTGAATTACGAGATTTTTTTCTCTCAATTTTATTATAATGTTTTTATTATGCATTTTTTTGGTTTAATTACAAAAAAACAGAAAATGAAATAACCAAAACATTCAAATGAAATAACCAAACAATGAACAAATTACAATGACAACAAAAAAGGAAAACTTCACATTAAACTTGTAATGTTGGTTGTTCTGATTCGTTTGGAATGTTCATGTCAGATAAGATCATCAGAAACAGATCCTCACCCTTGTGTATCCATTGCCAAATGAACTTTGCAAGATAATTATCCAGTAAGTATCCCTGTGTGCCATGATGTTTTCTATTATACCATTTAAGCAAACCACAAAGATGCTCTGTGGTTTGAGTGTGTGCACCTGTTGTAGGATCGACAAAATTGTACCAGTGGTTGATTCTCAGATGTTTGATAAAGCTTCCAGCAGTCTGAATAAATGGTAGATCCAGGCTTGATGTTTTGCTGGATTGCCCCAAGAAGCGTAGCTGCAGACTGATTAGGAACTGGTACCATGAAACCCTTTTGTTTTCCTACAGACTCCTCTGAATAGCTGGAAGCATTCTTCCTTAATGAGTTTTTACGGCAAGTGAGCAATGTCTTGTTCACCTTGACAATGGCACCAGGTCCACTGATTTGACATGGCCTAGAAATCACACACTCATGGCATAGTTCACAAAGACCATCGGTCCATTGAATCATGGCACCTCTCAACAACTGTAATTCTATTTGTGATCTTTTGATGGTCAGCTCTTCTCAACTTCAGTAGTATATCAATCTCACAGCCTTGATGAAGCAGATTCTGGAGCTGTTGAACCACGTATTGTCGAATCGAATGCATTCATTTGCACGCACAAAGCCACTGAATATTTCTACCTTCGTGAACTCTCATCGACTTTCTGCACACACATTTATTGTCATATGGCAATAAATGGTGCTATTGCAAAAAAGCCATAGCATCTGATTCTGTTGATGGAAATTGCCAAACCTTCAAAAAACTACTCAGAACGGCAGCCATTTTTAATGTCGTAACTGTTCTCACACAGACGCTACTATTTACGTGAAAACAGTGAGTTCTTGGTTGGAGGAAGATATTTTATCATTATTTAGAAATGAAATATTGTCTTAACAAAATGGGTAATGATTTTATAATTAACATTTTCTACTTGTACTTTCAATACGATGTTCTTAATTAGTAAACATTGGATCTTAACATAGTTTTATGCATTTTAAAAACAGCCACCTGCAGGTGGTACGCTACCCAACTGTTATAATTATTTCAAATGCGAAACCAATTACACCGTAACTTGGATAACGATCTAAACATCACTTACAACTATATAGAAAGTTGAGGTGGCATGTAATAGATCACCATGTCAATTACCTAACTACACAGAAAGTTGCAGTTAAGCATGGCCAACTATACAGTGTATTGATGTTTGTTTGGATGGCAACAGCACCCGGTAGCTAATGTACTAGTACTGAAAATACTTTCCTAGTAGCAAATATTGACATAATTGTTGCATTAGATTTAATTTTGAAAAATATTAAACAATCAGATGTTAATCAGCAATGTAAAGATATTCTACCACATAAATCTATAGGAAAAGCATTTCAACTAGTGGTCTTTCTTCTCTATCAGATAAAGTTACAACAGCTTACTTGATAAGTAAACTCTGTTTGAAAAATGCATAAGTAATGAGAGTAGTCTGATTTTGTGTTGATGGTTGCTTACAATATAATGGATTTGCTGATAAAATTAAAAAATAACATATATTGTACTAAAGTTCTTAGTGTTTCTGAAACATTTCTAAAGAATAGTAAACAACTAATGATAAATTGTTATGCTTCATTAATTTGCATTAATACTGCTTTTCATTTTTTGTCAAGTGGCATTTTTATCAGTTTTTTTTAAATTCAAAAATATATAATTTTGAATTAAAATCATCTTTATACAAAGTTATAATATAGAGTAATAAAATTGTATATTTTTTATTTATCTAGATATTTATTGTCTATATACTATATATGTATATTTTTACTATGCCACTTTATATACTCGAGATTAAACAGAAAGTATGTCTAGTATTCAATCCAAAATCTGATCTCCGCTAATTAAAAAGATGAAAAACCAATCCTTCAACTAATCTAATCACTAATAAGACAAGTAAACCAAAATAATAAAAGGATATAACATTTATTTTTGATGAAATTCAGTGATCTCCAAACATATATTCAAAGATATGTAGATTATGAAAAAAACATTTGATTCTATAAATATTTTCACAATGATTAAAGCTTTGGACTATCAAGATATAGATTCAGGATATTGTCATAAATCCCAAAATATTCATCAAAATGATACATCGATGATTAGAAAAACATAGTGGCAATAAAAATGTTAACACTGATATAGCTGTACAACAGGGCGATTCCATATCTCCAAAACTTTTTTACAGGTTTTTACAATAAGATTTTGTAAATTAAAATGAGAACTAGTAGAATAAAAGAACATGAGGATTGTTTTAAGTTATCTAGATTTTGCAAATGATTGTATGTTTTTGAAAATATTTCAGAACTTGAGGAAATGTTGCAAGAATTATCAGACAAAAATTAAGAAAATAGAACTAAAGATAAATGCTAAAAAGTCTAAAGTAATATGCAATGAATTTTCTCAGAAGTAAATTAGACAAAATTAATAACTACAAATCTTTTTATCAGATTATTAATATAGATCAGGAGTGGCCAAACTTTTAGATGTTGGGGGCTACTTTTTTGGTAAAAGTACTAGAGGGCTACTTTTTTTTTTTCAGGGCTTTGAATTGGAAACTAGTAAAAGCATTTCGGTTTGAAGTCCTGCTTTTTTTTTAGAATGTACTTATGAATTGGTGTTTATTTTTTTGTAAGGGTTTTTTTTTAGGTGCTCACAAATATTGGCGACATTTTTAGAAGATACTTATAAACTGATGATTTTTTTTTCTATAAGATACGAACTGTTGAAGATATTTTAATATGACTACTATTAAATTACCTCAGCTTCCATTAGTATTACAATTTGTCCATATTGCTTTATAAAATATTTATTAAATTACAATTGTGAATTACCTATAAATAATTATTTTCTGGAGCTGGTCCTAAATTAAAAAAAAAATTTCAAGAAAATATAGAGAAAAAAAAAAGAAAATTATTGTTTTAGAATTTTATTAAAATAAATTAGATGCAAATTTTACAAAAAATAAAATGCAAAATATTTTTTTTATTATTTTGATGACACTTGGCATTGCATAGTTTCAGCAAGTTTGTCAAAATTTGGCTTGTATGAACTTAAACTAATTCTTAAACATGATTCCAAATATAGATCCGATAACTGTGACCTATGTTTAGTTTTTATCGCATTCATGCAGGAAAATGCTGATTCATACAAATATGTTGAACCAGAATATGCATTAAAATATACAGCAACTCTCCAAATAGTGAGATATTTATCCTTGCTTATTAATGTCCAGAAGCTCTCATTTGAAGCCACTGATTTTAAATGCATGTCACATTTAATATTTACTATTTCTTCTTCCAGGCCTGCTGAATCTGTATCTATAAATTTACATAATTTCATAGTGATATCTTTGATATTAATGTTAACATTAAATGGATAAGACAAAAAACAAGCGATATCTTCAAGTTTATCAAATTCCATGAATTTTCTTTCAAATTTCTTTATGAGGAGTATTATATTTTCAACATATTTGTTGTAGATTAGATTCTTTCTATCTTTAGACTCGTCAGCCATATTTTTGAAATGTTTTAATTTACAACGCTTCAGTTGCATTATAAACATACTTAATTTTTTCCTTGAAAGACTTCAAAGTGCTCATCATAACTATTATTGTTTTATCTTTTCCTTGCAGTTCTACATTTAAGTTTAGTTTTTCTATAATATCACAGAAAAAGATGAGATCAAGAAACCATTCATTGTCATTCAGTTCTGGTTACGAATCACCTTTATTTTCCAAAAATGATATTGCTTGTATTAGAAGTTCTCTGAATCTGATTAAAAATTTTGCTCAACTTGACCAACTTATATCAGTATGTAATAACAATTCACTATCTTCATCACATTCCTTTAGCAAATCCCAGAATTGACAACGTAACAAGCCTTTTGATCTTATTTTATTAACAAATTTTGAAGGCAACACTCATAACATGATTAAATTTCAATATTTTTGAACACAAGGCATGATGATGTATAATACAATGATAATCCATAAAACTAGATATATTGTTTCTCATCTGACCACAAAATCAAAGCAACAATGTAGAAAACTGGTGTATCAGATATTACTCCTAAATAAAGATAAGTGAGGTAAAGTTTGTAGAGTACATTACCTATTTCAGTTGATAAACAATAAAGCAGTCTCTATGAACACGGGTTTGTGTCTAATCAGCACTCTAGTCAATAAATAAAACTTTCATGCCTTTTTTCTAGACAGACAACACAATACTTTCTTTTTGGAATATTATGAAGTTACTAAGAGCACAATTTGAGCAACCAGATATCAGAAGTTGTACTTTTATCTATGAAAAATTATATGGTACACATGGACATTATTGCTATCTGCATAGATATATAATTTGAACCCAGTTCCTAATAGTTATCTGCTGCAGAACCATCATTTGAAATATATTTACTGGTTTGAATGACATTATTAAATGCTAACTGTAATTGGTAAATTTCTTAATAGTTTTATCAACTATACTTCTCTATGTGTATGATACTCAGCTCTAAAGTTTACATCAAATGGTCATGTTTACATATATAACTGTGGTCACACATATATATCTAATTGGCTAAATTTTATTGCAATTTTTACTTCAAGACAAGAAAACATATAAAAGGAATAAGATAAATGATTTTTTTCCAACTATTTTTCTATAAAGTATTTAACTAAAAAAAAAATGCTTAGGAGAGACTGAAAATCTAGTAATAACGTTCAATCATCAAAAATCTAATTCATCAGAAAATAGATCATGCAGTAAAGATAATCTCTATATTTATGAGCAAAAATGGTTGTTAATTCTATTTTTTTTATTTTTAGACATTATAATTACTTTTAAGAAATCATTAGCAAAAATTATGAGAGATGCTTAGTTTGTCAGCTCCATAATGAGAAATCACGAATAATGCTTGAATCTGTTGATTAATCATTATTCTCTGCTATAAATTTCTCAGTAAACATTAAACCATAAGAATAACAAAAATTAAAAAAAAAAAGTACTATTTAGAAAAAGCATCATAAAATCTTTATTTTTTATCATAGAGAAATGAAACTTAAAATGTCTGAAAGGAACATGGACACTGAATCGAATAATGCAAAATACGCACATGTAGTGTGTATGGTTTTCGCGTAATCGTAAGTTGAAGCCAATAATTGCTAATTAGGAAATACAAGCCCATTTACTTTTATTTTTTATATTCAAATCAGCTCTGAATTTATCATTATAATTTGCCAGTGTTCACGACAGCTTCGCAGACTACTTTCAGAGCCCTTGCAGGCTACCAGTAGATTGCAGGTGCCATCAGGTCATGCCTGATATAGATGAAATCATATGAATGAAATTAATTATAGAATTAAACTTGGAGTGCTTTTGTTATAAATAATTTAATAGTAAAAGAAAAAAATGACTTTGTCTTTGGAAAAAAATATTTTGAGTAAATATCCTTTACTGGTTCTTAAATTTGAACACATACATAACAGAACAGCATTATTGAGATTTCTTGATAATTCATCAAGGTATGCAGAGATATATATTGTGAATAAAAGAGAAACATATAAATGAGAGAACAACAGGCCTTATTGACATCATTGAAGACTCAAATAGAAGTGGACTGGCTATATTGCTAGAAATTTTACTAGATGAACAGCTGACATCTTAAATTGAATTTAAAGACATTATAAAAGGCCTAGATAGATGGATGGATTAAATAAGTAAATTTTTTGGTGTGATGCTAAGAGGCTACAAATAGCAGAGAAATTAGATTAAACTTGGATAGATCTTTATGCTGCAATGAATCAATAATAGTTGAAAATGATGATAACATAAAAAATCATTAATGTGGAAGGATGATATAATAAAGTATATACTCATACCCTTGAAACAGCATAGCACCAAATATTAATTTAAATGCACTCTAAGTGTATAGGAAGCAAAAGTATATTAATAATTTTTATTAGTCATTCATTAGACTAAAGATTATCCAATAACAAATATTTATGTAGTGCAATTTTTACTGCACTACTCTCACGCAAGGTGGGGATTGGTTTTATTTGCTTTTAAACACCTTGAGATGTGATGTAATCATAAACAATGTCTTAATTAGAATGGTGAACAACAATATAAAACATGGTAAACAACAATTAAAAAAGATTGCTCTCTGGTAACCAAGTTTTTGAGAAGCCAATGACTTGGCTTTTTGCTATTGATTTTTACCCCTGACTAAATCAGATTTGGAGAAAACCTTATAAATAAAACAAACACTAATGTTAGACATGCTGGCCAAATAATCTGTATGTAAACTATTATTATTGTTGTTTAATAAAGCATAGTCTAACTTAATGCCTTTATTAATAATTTATATTAAGCATTCATTAAACTAGAGATTATCTACTTAAATGGTTCAGCATGAAGTGTGCATCTTGGAGATCATACATCTTTTTCATGTCTTTGGTCATATGTTTATGATTACACTCCTTCACATGGTGTTAAAAGTGAATAGAAACCAGTCCCTACCTTGGGTGAGAGTAGTGTAGTGAAAATTACACAGAAATATTATTTATTAATGCCTTTGTATTTGTCTGAAGGTGTGTAATGATGGTATATTATAAGATGTGATATGTTGGACTATTTCCATCATTTATGAGTGAATGTTGAATGTATAGAAAATTTTAAACTTTATTTAAACTTTCCAAATACAAACAACTTTTTAGTAATAACCCATAAATAGACAATACATTGTTAATAATTACACATTTCGAGTAGTATTATTCTCCATTCTTCTTCAGGTGTTGTCATTGTGCATATAGGCCAGCAACACCTGAAGAAGAGTGGAGAATAATACTATTTGAAACATTGTGTAATTACTAACTTGTATTGTCTATTTATGCGTTATTACTAAAAAGTTGTTTGTATTTGGAAAGTTTAAACAAAGTTTAAAATTTTCTATACATTCACTCATAAATGATGGAAATAGCCCAACATACCAAACCTTTGTATTTGTCTCTCAGATACAAAAATAAGTAAGATGGTTGGTTATTTTCTTTCTGAATGGAAATAGAAGACAACTAAAAGTATTGCCTGTGTTCAATGTTATGATCTTAGCCAGATATAATACATTAATAGCCTCAGATTACTAATAGGAGGTACAGTTATCTGCTATTATAATGATTTTAAGATCTTCCTTTTTTTGGTGACTAATTATGGTTAAAATATCTGAACAGGTTGAGTGACTAAGAAATCAGAATGTAATTTTACAGTTAAAAAAATTTCTTATATAAATAACATTATAGTTAAAACATAAAGAATTAATTCTATTTTGAGTAAAAATTATTTCCACAAATTTAAACAAATATTTTTCAACTAGCATTAAAAGATGTCAAACAAATAGTGAAAAAAATAATAAATATGTGATAGATATACATTTCACAAATTTATCATTAAAGCCACAAAGAAGATAATGATTCTTAGAATAATTTGCTAATTGCCTTAAGATATTGTTTTTGAAAGTTAACTTAATTATTGCACAATATCATCTTTTATCCACATTCTAACATTTGAGGCTAAAAACATTGGCACATTTGAAACTTGGTGTTTTTCTGATGATAACAATCCTTTATTTATTCGATAAAAATTTAGCATATGATATCTTATTTTAATTACAGTGAAGAATGATTTAATGCTATTATTTACATGGATGACTCCATCTAACAATAAGCCATTTTATATGACATCATATTGTAATGGTGTTTCTAGGCATATAGGTTTCTATGCACAGAGGTTTTTGACTTCATTCAGTAAGGCATCTTATATTTTTGTTTGTCTAAAAGTTTGTAATGATGATATTAGTTGCAATTATATGCTGGATTTCCATCATCAAATATTAATTGTTAAACATTTGGTTCAATCTCCACATTAGTAATATCATTGATCAGGGCAGCCACACCTGAAGAACAGAGAATAATACATGAAATGTGTTATAGTCTGTATGCATCTGCAAATAGATAAATAGTAATTAATGAGAATTAATGAATTGAGTAATAATGTAATTACCTGCTTTCAGAAAACAGAACAATAAGGAAATGTGCTTTGCCCCAGGGAGAATATGAAGGCATGGTTGAGCTATTAAAAGGTATTATTAATTTGTAAACAATCAACACTTATAAGGAGATCTAGTTTTCCATTGTTTCAAGAGAGATGATTGGGAATTGAATCTGTCCAAAACCTATAAATATTCTTCTTAAAAGGTCAGAGAATTGTGAAGAAGGTATCAACATTGTAATAGTCCAGCAGTTGCAAGGAAGATGAAATGCAGCAAATTTCTTATTTCATCCATTTATCTCACATATGGTCTTTTCTAATCTCTTATAATTTGTTGGGATTCTAGTTTAAAATTTCACATGTCCATTTATTATCATCCTTGTTAGAAATTAGTCCAAACCAACTATGTTTCAATATCTTAATTCTTTAAATAAAGTATATCATACCAGTTTTCTCACACATCCTTGAAGGCAAGATGCCAAAGGGGTACAGTATAAAGTAAATATAAAGCTACTAAGGAATAAAGTGAAGCTTGAGTGATCTTAAGCTTGTGAGAAGCAGTTCATTCACTACTAAAAAATGGCAGAAGCTGAGTCAACAGATGTAACATATACATATAATGTTCAACCATGTGTTAGAATATATTTGAAAAAACTTTAATATTTGTGTTAATATTAAGAATACACACACATCTATAATTTGACTATATATAAATAAATAAATCAAATAAATAAATGATAAACTTTCGTTGATTTCTTCTAGCACTTTCAAAGGTATAACTTTATTTTCAAGAAGTACAATATTTCTTCATTTTCACGAAGTGCAAATATGCAAAATAGGACAGATTAAATATGCAAATATGGATGGGAAATGGCAAGTTTAAATTTTCCCATCCATATTTGCATATTTAATCTGTCCTATTTTGCATATTTGCACTTTGTGAAAATGAAGGAATATTGTACTTCTTGAAAATGAAGGTTATTCCTTTGAAAGCGCTAGAAGAAACCAATAAAAGTTTGTCATTTATTTATTTGATTTGATTGATTGATTTATATATAGTTGAATTATAGATGTGTGTGTATTCTTACTATTAACACAAATATTAAAGTTTTTACAAACATATACATAAGAATACTGATAATAGAATTTATATCAATAAGAATATTAATAGTATCTTTATTATTAGATAGGCAGCAGCCAGAAGAAACACGAACAAAGCCACCCTACCTGAGAAGCAACAAGATCAGTCCAAACCAGGAAATAATATCGCTTTTATGATTGTCACTCAGCAGAATGACAGATCAAATGCTCTTATGGGACACGTATACTGTTAACCAAGCAAGACCAGGCATTTATCTGTCATCAACACCATGAGAAGAAACATCAGGCATTCTCTCTTGATCCATTATAGTTGTGATTGTATGCATCTGGTATCACTAACTGGGAAACAATGTGAACAAATATACATCACTCTGTGTAAAAAAAATTTGATGATACATTAATAAATCTAGAAATATACAAATATCTTATTAAGTATCATTTACAGTCTCATGATACACAACAAAATGAGAGTAATACCACTTGAAATGTTATGCTACATATTAATCTCTATGCTTTTACCAACAATTAAATGTATTTGAAAAATTTACATAAAAGTTTCTAAAACCATTTAACAATTAATATTAGATAATGGAAATAATCCGACATATAATTATAGCATTTATATTATAAAGTATTAAAGATATTTTAAGACTTCTCATTCGATAATTTAATATACAAAATTAACAAAGCGTATGCCACACTTGAACAGGACAGCACAACACAGATATACATATAATAGAGCCATGAAAAACAATGACAATTCATCAACATTTTTAGAGCATTCCAAGAAGACAGGACATTTGTTTGAACCTTTCAGCCCTAAAATAGTCTGTATTGAGAAAAATGACATCGAGCGGAAAATCAGAGAAGCATATTTTATTAATGGCAATAATAACTCCATCAATAGACGAGATACCTGCTTTGACATCTCCAAACGTTGGACTATCTAGTTCATTTGCATATGCTTTGCATACTGTTTTGTTTCCCTTGCCCTATTTTTTCGTTCTCTCACAGTACCGCTATGAATATGAGGCAAAAGACCTCGAAAGCGCTTAGCGTGTAATAATTTCTGTGTATCTTCATAGCTTCTCATTCAAGTGTGGCATACGCTTTGTTAATTTTGTACATTTATATTATAATACATTCAAATAATTTAAATTAGAATTTTGAAAAGACAAAATACAAATAAAAAAAAACAACTTTGCATTTATACAGACAAATGATCAATATATGGATTTTATTTAACTGCAAAAAAACATATAACTTTTTGACTTCTATCAAATATTTGTTTACTGTTTTGTAAAAGAGAGTATCTACCAGCTATCTTAAATATCTTTACCCAAGACTCCCTATCTTTTCCTATTCTCTTCAAGTATTTATAAACACATTCTAATATCATCACTTTCTATTTGACAATTTTAACATATCTCGTATTCTCTTCCTTTTTTTAAAAAAAATTCTTAAACTTGTCTATCAAATTTTATTAACACCTTATTTTACATAAATATATGTGTGATTCAGGGTCTCAAAGATATATGATGCATCACTTACCAGGGATTGAGATTAATCATATTCCAATACTGACATTCATTTGATTTACATACATTTAACCTTAACTTATTTAGTCTTCCTATGGGTCAACCAATTGAAAAATACCTAAAACTTGCTTATGAATTCCTTCTTAAAAAAGTATTGTTTCTTTTCAAATCTGAATCCCAGTTAATGTGCATGTCTAGCAAATTATGATGTTTTTTATATTTTGAATGCTTATAATATTTTCTGTCCTCACAAAGCCATATTTCAGATTAATTTTCTTTTTTTTATTAAAAATTCAGTGGCTTAAAAAATATATGCTTAACTGATATTGCAAATATCATTTTTACATTCATTATCACTTAATCAAGTTTAAACATTAAAAGCAGATAATTTTAAAAAGTTTATTTTTAGTTAAGCCATTTTTTTTGCCTTACCATCTATTTCTGAATTTGTAGAAATGGGGAGCCACTTGTGACCTCCAACTAATTACTAAGCTGAAAAAAAAAAACATTGGGAATCTGCCAACAACCCAAATATCAATCCAGAAACAAAGCAATCAATAAAATAAACAAAACTATCACAATGAAAGAACTCTGAGTATATTTTTTACATTAAGGTTTATGGCTGTCAATGTGTATAGGAGTACATTTTCAGTACACTCATTTCAATGCTGTCAAGAATTATTAAACCAATTTCCTTGGTTCGTGAAACACTAGTAACAAATCTTCTTAAGTAGAATATATTGTACACACAATTAGTAGACTATTGAGTAGAAAATAATATGAACACATGATAAACAAATTCCTGTGAAACATTACAATTAAATGAAATATTAGATTGCATCAGGTAACCAGAACCTTACTGGACTGAACTTTCTGCCACTTCTTGCTAAACATAGATGTGCAAATGCTTATGAATTAAACCCTAAACAAATTTGAAATGTAAGACCAGTCAATATGTATATAAGATTTAGTATTAATTAAATTTAGTTTATTGCCTTTTTGTTTCCCAGACACAAATGAACTGACAAGGTGCCAGTTTGCTATGGCTGAAAACTACAAATGAAGTAAAAGTAGGTTTTGTTGCTATTATCAAAAGAAAGATGACAACACAAAATCCTGCAAAAGTTGCACTCAGCCAAGACTTGAATCAGGATAAAAACATTAATTGAAAATAAATAAAATAATTATAATGGAAAAAGATGGCATTCCTGGAAGAATTTGATTCACATTTCCAAAAAAGTGATTCATGTAAGTAGTTGGATAGTTTATAATTTTTATAAAGGCTAATAAAATTCCAAAATTAATCAGAAAGTTGTAGTATTAAACCACTAAGCATCACATGATCACCATCTCTTATACTAGCACATAATTGTTATTAAACAAGGCAAAACTCCATACAGTAGTGCCAACCAGAGTAATCAATGAATGCCAGAAGGCTTGTGCATAAAATCCCTATCTAGGGCCTACTCATCCAATATCCCCAAACTAATTTCTGGCTTGTGGCCGTCGTCAGTGAGGAGCCTTGGATCTGCAAGAACTCATAGTTTTGTAGTTAAGTAGAGTTAAAAGGTGGCTGCTGGAGGGTTGCATTAAATCCTAAGATCTAGGTGCAGTGCCATCAGATCCAAGGCAGAAACTAGTCTGGGGATATTGGATGAGTAGGCACTAGATACGGATTTTATGCACAAGCCTTCTGGCATTCATTGATTACTCTAGTTGGCACAGGATGGCACTACTGTATGGAGAGTTTTGCCTTGTTTAAAGTTGTAGTATTTGAGTGTTAGTGATTTATCAAGTATCGTGATCTCAATTACCCAATATATTTATCTGAGCTAATGCTGACAGATAATTTATTTATAGTCTACAACTGTCCCAAATCTCTACAATATAGCTAAATGTATCATTTCAGTTTTCTTATTTGGGAAATAATGAAAAGATGTAACCAGACTTAGGAAGTTAGAGTTGCTTATTAATTCAAATACTTTCTAAGAAATACATTCAGAGCCTGTTTCATATGTGGTTAGAAAGATTAGTTCAAATCTGTTATCACTTAGATATTTCTAGTTAACTGATGATCAGGTTTTACTACCAAAAAAAAAAAAAAACTTGTTAAAAAATAATCATAACTAATCATGAACATAGAATTAAATCTCAGTACAAATCTTTATCGAAATGCTGACAAAAAAACTATAGTTAAATATATCCCTATTTTAATTACATTAACATTCATGTTACAGATTTTGATGCAGAGAATTATCATGCTATTTGGTTTGGCCAGATTATTGCCTTTTTTTGTTGTTGTTGAAACCAGATATTTCTGTGTCCAATACAACCCAGCAAATATGAGTGAGTATTGCTTTTGCAAATGATTTATATTATATTTACTTTTAGGGTGCTGTAAGGTGACCAAACCAATGGTATTGGTTAGAAGTAGGAATTTGCTTTTAGTTCTTTATGATGACAGTAGGGAATATGAGGACAGAATAAAGAAATAAACAAAACATCTTTATTAAGATTTAAAAAAAAAAAATACTGGAGGAATAATTAAGTTATAGGGAGTAAAAAATAGACGGGGATATACATTTTAGAGAAAAGGAATATTTAACTTGGTAACAGAATCTTGTCATATAACCCATGCAGAGAAAGTTCACATAATGCCATTTTATAACACATTGGTCCCGCAGAAAACACAATCCTATGTATTACACTTGTTAAGTAGTTAGCTAGAAAGAACATCTTTGCTTCATTAATAAGTGCCTAATAGTATCAAATATTTATTTATAATAGTCTCTAATTTTGTTCTAATTTTAAATAACTATTTAAACTCCAGCATACATTCCTAAACGTTAACGATTTGCATACAAATAAAAAATCAAAGCATGATTTATTATTATTAAATCAGATTAAAACGCACTTTTTTGAAAATTTTAAATCTACGTTATTCAAACTGATACTTTTTATATGAAATAATGAATGAAAATTACTGTTAGAGAATATACCCAATAGTCTATATAAATGCGAAACATTTGTTTTAAATTACTGTTAACTAATCCATGAAACATTTTACATTTAAAAATGTACTACATAAATTGACTTAATAAGTAATTTTATTAAGAAAATAAAAATTGAAGCATAGAATAAAAAAAAACATTATTCATAGTTTTCGGAACCTGATAAAATCAACCTAACGTTAATGTTAGTGGCTGGCAATCAATATAACGTTTAGATGCTGAAGAAAGTCGTTAAGTTTATTAAATATTTTATATATAGCACATTTAATACGATGTCATTTTCAGAGAAAGAATGTAATTTATTACCATGCAAAATATCAGAATTAAGACTCGACATTACTTTATCGTGTGGACAATCTTTCAGGTACACAAAAAAATTATTTAATTAAATATAGCTCAATAATTATTTGGTCTGTAAAATATTTAGTAATGTATTTTGATAGTAAATTGCTTTTATTAATTTTTTTCTCCTATTTGTATTATGAAATATGGATATATAAAACAAACCGTTAGTTCAAATTTATAAGCTAATATTTGGGAAATCAAAAATATTCTAATATGCAAATTTTTATAAGCCTTATGCATTAAACTTTTCTTTTTAAAATTTAATATCCCATGAAGCATTTTAAAAAAAACTGTTAAAAGTCATTGGTTGGAGGTCGTTTAACCGTTCTTACTCTGACTTTCTTGGAAGCCTATGGAATTTATATTTTTGAAATACTTAATTTAATTTTTAAACATAGACAAAAAATTGTTCCATATCTATTTTTTTTTTAAATCTCAACGCAAATTCCACGGCAGGGTTAAGAGAGAATGAAGAGGCGCCGATCGGTCTTTTTGTTGACATTAATTAAAAAAAAAAATCAATGATCAATAAATTATTTTATATCAGATTTGAAATAAAATTTTTAATATGATTTGTAAATGCTTATGTATGCATTCATGTTTGAATGCTTATATTCATAATTTTATTCACATTTAGATTTCAGTGTAGAGGCTTTTAGCATAGTCCTAAGTGCTCGTGTAGATAGCTATTTCTTTATTATATGGTTCAAATCAATATTTTGTCAGCTAACCAGAGTATCGGATTTATCCCGAAAATATTCGTTGTATACAATTTTATTCTAATTGTACCATATCAGTAATTCAAAGAATTGCTTTATATATTTACTATATGTCCTGAATGTACGTCTTGGTACTTTGCAAATGAATTTTAATTAATCATCTTGTTATCTCGAGTCCATCTTTGTAAATAACACATTAATGTTATTTAAACATCAATTTGTTCTTAGGAAAATTATATTCTAAGTCAATTTTGATCAGATGAATTAAAAAATAAGATCTTGAAGACTTCAACCTTCGCTTTACTTTTGTAGCTAAGTCTATTTCTCCTTTATATCTGCCACCTTGTGAAAACATGAGTAATTAACAAATGACAGTATTTAATAAATCCCAGTATAGTGCTTTCCTCTTCTTACCCCTAGATTAGTTTCTGACTATCAACAAAGAATTTTGGATCTGAATTTAGTGCACATGGATTTTTGGATCTTATGAATCCTTTTTTTAGGCAGCCATTATTTTCTCCTTTTTTTATTATCAAGCTATCAATCTGACATTCAAAAACAACCATATTTTGAATCTAGCTATCTCCACGCTGATGAAGACATAAATTAGATACTAATGTGAAGATATTGATAGGAAGAACTGGATACTATTTTAAATAAAAATTGGAAACCTATTTTTAAATCAGTCTTTCATTATTAATAAAGGAACAGAAACACCTATAGTTCTTAACTCATAGTTTATATTTTTTGAATGCTTAATAAATAACTTTTTTTCAATGACATTTCATGTATAAACAAATCAGATGATTTTTGGTGTCTTTAAAATATTTGACTATTAATCAATCAGGCAGATAATTGAACCAATAACTTCTAATATGACATTTCATAAGCATTAAATGTCATCTAAAGAAAAACAAACTTAATATTAAAGATTATTCCATTAAATGATTATAAACACGATAAAATATTGAATCTCTAATAATTCATCAGAATTTCATTATGTGTATGTTCAAAGAATTGTTAAAATGTGTTCATCATTTTTAACAGAATCCAAGTGATCAGTTTGTAAAATGGTATTAAAACAATTTGATAAAATAGGCAAAACTCTCTTCATAGAGTAGTGCCACTCAAAACAAGACAGAGTAATCAATAGATGCCAGAAGGCTTGTGCATAAAATCCCTATCTAGTGTCTACTCATCCAATATCCCCAGACTAGTTTCTGGTTTGTGGATTTCGTCAGTAAGGAGCCTTGGATCTTAGAGCACTACCTCAGATCTTATGATCTAATGCAACCTCCAACAGCCACCTTTTATCTCTACATAACTACAAAACTATGGAAATAAAATTGAAAACATACAAATATTTTCAATCTAATCTCAATAGCTTATATAGTCATATGGGTCTGAACTCAGTTCAGCACTCATACATTTTGGTGTCTTTGGTTCTTTTATAACCATAGCCACCACCTTCCTATTAAGCAGGATTGGTATTAAACCTTTAAACATCACATGATCACTATTTTCCATGCTTGCTCATAACTGTTGTTAAAATAGACAAAACTATCCATACAGTAGTGCCACTCAAAGCAAGACAGAATAATCAATGGATGCCAGGCGGCTTGTGCATAAAATCCCACAATCCAGAAACTAGTTTGGGGATATTGGATGAATAGGCACTAGATAGGGATTTTATGCACAAACCTTCTGGCATCCATTGATTACTGTCTTGCTTTGAGTGGCACTACTGTATGGAGAGAGTTTTGCATATTTTAACAAGTTATGAGCAAGCATGGGTATTAAAAGATTGTGTTTTTCTTTATTTATATCAGTTAATGTGAGTATAATATGCAATAAGAAGTTTAAATTAATTTTTTTTTTACAATAGTATATAATATTTTCAAGGAAATCAGTGTGATTCATCAAATTTTATAAAGCATAATAATAGTAATTAGATGATCTTGCAGTTATTTGAATACAGGTCAATATTATCTATGTTGATATTTTTACTTCTAGCAGAATTAATGCAATCCTTGTATCACTGATCTTATTCTTCGGTATTATGATAATCAGAGTAATTTAGCCACATTTAGACAGTTAATATCTGTGATAATGAATTTCTGGTCAGAGTAATATTGTCCATTGTTTGTAATATAATCACTGCTTTGTGAAGACTAGGCTATTTGATGACTTCAGTTTGTTTTCACAACAAAATATTTTTTAATGCTCCCATCTGCATAGAAGATTAAAGAAGTTAAATAGCAGTGCTTGAAGACATATAGGTTTATTAGATTTCTCTTTGGCTTATTGTTTAAGTAGGTCTTCAGGAAGTGGATTCATTGACTTTTTTTATTAGTTACTTTAGCCCAAACAGATCTCAATCTTTTAATTTATTTAGGACCCAACTTTCTGTATTAGCTGTAAACCCCCCCCCCCATGACTTTTTGGAGCCTGAATTTTATTCTATATTTATTTTTCTTTTGCTGCTGACGCACGACAACAATGTTAAAATTCTGCACGAATAGTGAAATTATGCATTTGGCAACACTGTCGCCCTACTGTATTTTTCACATTTTCATGACAAGTTCTCATCTGTCATGAAAATTCTAGAGATAAGCCATCGTCATAGTTTCTGTGTTACTTATACGTATTTACTTATTTTTAAGGGTGACATTTTATTTTTGTATTAACAGAATATATCTTTTCTTATTTTGGTTTTCAATAATTAGTTTTTGTTTTTTGTTTGTTTCAATAATTAGTTGATTTTTTTCAATTTTTTAATCTATTTTTCATGTCTTAGCACATGCTTTTTATTGTTTCATGCTCTTCTAGGAAAGCATGGTCTACAGTTTGAGAATCACTGGCTTAGTCAATCATTTTCAAAAAGCTATGTTTTCAGCAAAATTTATGCTTTTAGTGGTTTTTGAGTACTTTATTTTGAAGGCAAGGTTAGTGAGGAGTATCATTCTCTTTTACACCATATAGAAATTAATATGATTAAGAAAATGAATTACTAATTTTTATTTGACTTTGTTACTATGCTTAATATTGTTAATGATAACTCAGTTGAATATAGTTTCTCAAAATTAAAAATAATACTCATGTCGGTAAAGAGCTTATTAAAATTTATTACGTATCTCAAAAATTGAGATACACCTAATTCTCTTTTTACACAATTTTGAAATAACACTAGTTTAAAAAAATATGTATTTCTCTTTCTACACTAGTTGTTTTAAAATAACACTATCGGTAAAAATAAAAAATGGTACTTTGGGATTGGAACTGCTGTGACCCATATTCATAATTGGAATGAAGAAATGAATGTTATTGTCTGGAAGGCTTAAAAAAATCATCTTACATTCTCAAAGTAATTCTTAGATTGTCTTAAGTTGTGATTAAACTTTTTTTTTAAATTACAAATAATTTTATGTAATATAAAATATTTTCTTTTTCAGAAGATTGTAAATGTTTTTAATTCAGTGTTTACTTACAGATTTGTTTCTGAGATTGTGCTCGTCGTGATTACATCACAAAACTAAAAAAAAAAAAACTGTTTATTATCATCTAATTTTTTAAAAAAAGTTTTAACTCTTTATTTCTCATTAATTTAAAAACAAAAATCCCTTTTTTGGCAATATTCTTGCAAATGAGAAATTTTTCTGCATTGTAACATTTTTGTCATTTTGTTTTGAAAGAGAAATGCCTTTTTAGTATTAGTACTTTGTTCCATTTTGATATTTGTTTTTTTTTTTAAAAAAATTCCTTATTGGTATTGATGTTAAAAACATTGAATTTTGTTTAAATTTATTGATTGCGTTTAAATTTATTAATTTTTCCAAAAATCTATAGATGGTAAATTATATATTGCAAGTTTTAGTGATAGCAATGGTATTCCAATCATGTACAAATGTATGTGATTGATTGTCAGTGACAGCGAATAAAATCTTGGGTATTTTTTTGTTATACAAAAAAATAAGATGTTGCCCATATTTTTGATAAATGTACAGTTCCAGGGGCCTACAGTTTTTCTTTTCGAATGTGTTAGTTGTTAAGTTAAAAAAAAATAGTAATAAGTTAAATGAAATAAAATAAAAAAAATTCCAATAAATTACATTAATAATCTTTATTTCAATTTTTTTTTCTTATAATGTGGAAGGGATGATACGCTTTAAAACTTTAGTTTTCTTGGCTTATATAGGTAGAGGAACCAATAAGTGTTTCATTGCAAATGTTATCACTTTCAATTTTTTTTGTTTTTCAAATGAAGTTTATGTTCCTATAACTTATTTTTTATTTTGTTCAATGTGTATGAAATAAAATTTGATAGCACACAGAAAATATAATATTCTAACAAAATTTTTCATATGGTTTATTTAATCATTTTCATTGATTTCTTAGGTCCGGATCCAATCTTGTTATTTTCCATAAAGACAATATATTTTTTTACAGGAATTTCTTTTACATATAATTTTCAGGAACCAATCTACCATGTAAAAAGAAAATTAGATGTACTAGAATAAATTAAAATGACAAATACTAAATTACAAATAATAATTAAAGCGACAAATACTAAATTACAAATGTTATCATTTGGTCGTAGGCCAATAAATTAAATATAATTCAAAACAGATTGGCTTTTGTAGCTATAATTTTTAAATAAACATTACTTTTAATGTGCTTAATTATGAACTTTAAAGTCTGCTGAGTTTTTTAAAAGATTTTCAAAATAAAATTATCACCCTATACTTGTAATTTTTGTCCCAGACTACATTGCAAATATTAGCAAATCTTAATATCCATTTTTAACATATATGCATGGATATATCTATATCCCTATGCATAGAACATCACAATAGATAATTGAAATCACTTATACAGGGAATGAACACTATATTTTATTTTTTGTATATTAAAACAGTGCATAAGAATAACTTTCATTTTTCTTATTTTTATATAAGTTGTCATAATTTGTGATAAAATTTCATTTTAAAAAATATAGAAGGCTTAACTTGCTTGATATGGAATATTTTTTATGTGTATCAGTTCTTCAACATGCTCTCTACTTCAATTTTTTAAAGCATTTTAGACTTTCAGTATATAGTTCTCATGTCATTTTTGATTTTGTTCAGATTTGTATTTTAAACTTTTATTTTTTGTTATTACATGAGCAAAATCATGGGTATAGCTAGTAGGTTATAAAAATGAAAGTAATAGACAGGGTATGAGCACAGACCTTCACACGACCCACCACTCTCCACACTATCTCATAACACTGATACACCCGAACACACATATGTCGAAAAGATAAATAATCACCAATATACGTATTTCATGCTAAACCAGCAATCATCAATACGTATATTGGTGGTTATTTATCTTTTCGACATGTGTGTTCAGGTGTATCAGTGTTATGAGATAGTGAAATACGTATATTGGTGATTATTTATCTTTTCGACATATGTGTGTTCGGGTGTATCAGTATTATAAGATAGTGTGGAGAGTGGTGGGTCATGTGAAGGTCTGTGCTCATACCCTACCTATTACATATATAGACACAGGTATATACAAGCCTGTGTATTTCAGCTATTACATATTAGAGATGTCTGCCTATCCCTTGTATATGTATTTAATGGATTATGTCCTGTATATGAGGGGTCAGATTGACCTTAGGTCAACATGGGTGTGACAATAATCTCGGCCTCAGGGTGGCCTTTGAGCGTTCCATCATCAGATTTTCAATTGGATGGACAGTTGAAGAGTTGGAGTGTGGAGTAGATTGAAGACTGTCCATTAAAGTAGGGGATTTGCTATCTTAATATATATCTGAGCACTTGTAGCATATATGTGTAGAGATGGTAATCTGGACCAACTGATGATTGCTGGTTTAGCATGAAATACATATATTGGTGATTATTTATCTTTTTGACATATGTGTGTTCGGGTGTATCAGTGTTATGAGATAGTGTGGAGAGTGGTGGGTCATGTGAAGGTCTGTCTGTGCTCATACCCTGTCTATTACATATATAGACACAGGTATATACAAGCCTGTGTATTTCAGCTATTAAAAATGAAAGTAATATATTATACCGGTTCATCCCTACCTTGATAAGGTGAGCGTGCGCACATATCGAACATGAAAAAAATATGGCGGCACGCCAGGATAGGAAGTAATTTTAAATCTTTTACTTTGGGTTTTCAAATACCAACATCTTCCCACAAACACAGTTATATACTGCACTAATAAGAATTGGCTAGTTGGAAACCATCTTGAAGTTTACATCAGCATGATATAAGAGAAATAACTAGAACTGGCATGGCTGACTGTCTGCCTCTGTATGTTCTGCTCCAACTCTTTAAGTTTAAACAAGCAAGTTCAGATAAATCTAATCGGTTAGCATGAGTGAGTGAATGATTGACTGCTTCAGTGAGTGAGTGATTTGACTTAGTGACTGATTGAATGCCTGTGCCTGATTGATTTCCTCCAAACTGGTGAACAGCATATATAACTCTCTCATTACAATCCCAATCTATGTACCCCTCTGAAACACATTTAATTAGCTAATTTTGACTTTTGTTAGTGGATTCATACAATGCACGAAGCATTCCTATGAACTTTTAATTCAATTTTCTTTCTACTCTGACTACTATCTGATTCAATATACAGCAAAAAAAAAAATAATTATATAAGTTATTTTCTGATAATCAGATCACACTTAAGATATATTTTTAATTAAATTAGATATCTTCCCCACCCGCATTAACATAAATTTCAAGGAACTCTCTTGTTAAGTTTGAAATATTTGATAATTTAAAAAAAAGAAACAAAATTACTTATCTACTAAAAATCTAATTGCCTTTAGGCTTTTCTTAAATTTAGAACAATGAGTTAGTAGTGAAAAATATCTAGTAAAACTCTTGATTTAAAAAATTACGTGTTTATTATATTTTATATATATATATTTTTTTAATTACGTGTTTGTTGGATCTTTTAAATATTTCCATTCCCTTTTCTTTTTACAAGCATTTAACAAAAAAAAAATATAAATACAAATTACGCATAAACATCTTTGCTTTTATAAAAAAAAAATGAACATAAAATAATAATAAAAATTAATTATAAACATATAGCTAATATGCTAACACTTCAAATTATAAGCCTTAACTATTGGCTTTTCTTGTGTGTGCGAGTATATGATATATCCACAGACATCTTTCACTTATTTTATAATCTGACTTAATTTTAACTTATATAGATGGTATATACACCTCCTTTAATGGTTTTATTACGTATTTTAGGCCATTTTCTTACGTAATACCATCTGCTTGGCCATACGAAGTGTGCCTGTCATAATATATTTTCTGAACCTAATTAAAAGTAGTTACAGATGGTCCTCGACTTTTGTATCCAATTGTTTTCTGAAAAGTGTACAAAAGTTGAAATATACTGAAGTAGAGAAATATAAAAAAAACATCAAAAAGTATATTTAAAATATTTATTTTTTAATGAGATGTATTATCATATATATAAATAACATTTTATTGATTAGTATCTGGTGTTTTCTTTATAAATTTATCAAGAGATAATTGAATTGTATTCTTCTGTTTCTTTTCTTGATAAAAAGTTCCATAACACATCAAGTCTTTTTCTATTGCCCTTCATATGAATTGTATGAAAGTAGAATGCATGAAAGTCAAGGACTGCTTGTATATGGAAAACGCTTTATCAGAGATAAGCTTACAAGAAACAAAAGCTGTTTATTTTTAAGGAGGTGGTTATTAAAAGTTTATCATGTTTGAAAACCAAGATTTTTGAGAAAGCTATTTTTGATTTGTATTCAATTTATCACTGATAAGAGGATTTATGAGAAGGAAATCCTTTCAGAAAGAGAAAAATGATAAAAAAAATGAAGACTAATTTTTTATAATATCCATGCTTGTTGAGTTTGGGATTGAAATGATTAAAGGCCAGCATCAAATTCAGAGAGCTATGCCAAAGATTGCTATGAATGTATCAGTAAAGTTATATGACAGGCCAGTAGAGCAAGTTGAAGCTCGGAATGTTCTACCAATATTATGATTACTTCAATGTACAAAGAAAAGTTTGCTAGGATAAGGTGTTAAGACTGTTACTTTATGATTTCTTTGCCAATTTAAGAATATAGTCAACCAAACTCTGAGGATGCAGTGGTATATGTGAAGAGTGCCTGTGGATCGCTAGTTGGGCCAATGGATATTTTCTTTAAATATTGACGTAGTGGATCTAAACAGATTGACTTGAAAAATGGTGGTACCTTCCCCCCCCAAAAAAAAAAATGCCTGGAATATTTGTAGTTCTACGAAGAGAAATTGTGCGCAAGCTTATAAATTATTTTATGCATAAATATGCAAATATTGTAGATTGATTTTTTTTTTTTTTACAAAAAAGAATATATTTTGTCTTAATATTTTTTTTGTCTGTCATATTTCACAAGTAATTGAACTAATATTTTCCAGTAGTATATGTATATATGATTTATATATATTTGTGAGTTTGAAATCATAGGTCAAGAAAAGATGTTTTTGTTTTCATTTCTCTGCAATTTCTTCTCAATTTAATTTGCTAACCCATAATGGGTTTTCTTATAGTGAACAGTTTTGATATTTATATCAATGTAGAATGTTGTATGGTAATGGGCCATAAAATTTTTGTTAAGTATTTTGCTGAGATCATTCAAATGACAATGCCATGGGTATATTAAGAAAACTAGAAAGAATTATATGTTAGAAATCAACACTAAAGATGATGTACTTATTGTTTTAATTATGTATAGTTATGAGATAATGTATTATAGGGTAGAACACTCTTTTCTTTGTTATTTAATCTATTCAAGTTAATTTTATTTTTATTTTTATTATTAAATCATTCTTTCATTAAATTAAAAAGATAGTAATTTCTTTACGTCATTCTATATCTGAGTATACATAGTGTGCTTGTCATAATAAAATATCTAAGTGCACTATTAATGATAAATTGTCAAGTCATGTTTAAATAAGTTTGAACTCTGAGGACTATCATAGGATCTTAAGAGGAGATATATAACATTGGGGGAATATGGTGTGCTATGACATGGGTCTAATTTGTTCTTATGATTAGACCATGGAATATAAATTACACATAGTATCATCATTGTATTCTTTCAAGACCCATTTTGTTATTTCCATTAAGTAATTAATGCAGCGATGTGTAGCTAAATATTTATTAATAATTGCCAGAATCATTTTATCTTTTATTTCCATTAAATAAATGGCGTAAATAATATGTAGCTAAATATTTATTATCTATCCTATATTTACCATATACATTTTCTCCTTATATATTGAGATTAGCGAAGAGAAACCAATGCTTAAATGTATAAGTGATTTTTAAAAAAGAGAAATCACTAATCTCATTAAAGGAGTTAAGCAGTCAGATGAAACTAGGCTGGACATGGTAACAGAAATAATAATAAATGCTCAGTTGAAGTTCTAAATTAGATTTCAGGAAATTTTGTGAGCCGACATGGATGAATGAAATTCACTGGAATAATATGCAGAAACTTTAACAGAGACTGGACAGAACTTGGATATACCATCCTACATTAAATTGATAATGATGGCAGAAGTTTAATGATTCAAGAAATAAATGTCGTTAATGAAAGTTTGGCTGAAAGTATAAAGAGAATTTCTGATTTAATGTATAATTGATTCATTTAGTAAAATTAAGTTCATAGCAATTAGCCAATTTCCTATAACAAAATGGAAAGTAGTTAGGAAAACAAATAATGTAACAATCATGATTATGAAATGAATTTAAAAATCCAAGAGTCATTTTATAAAAGTGTAATTAGAGGGGATTTGAAAATAGACTTTCAAGTTCCCTTCAGCTACTTACTCCATCTTATATAACCAACAAATACATGAGAAAAAGATAAATGATCTCCAATTTACATATTTTATGCTGAACTAGCATTCACCAACTAGTCCAGATCATCATAATATGGATGGCTGAAGAGTTGGAGGGTGGAGAAGATTGAAGGCTGTCCATTAAAGTATGATGATTTGCTACCTTAATATAAACTGAGCACTGATTATATATTTTGTGTGGGAGATGATCTAGATCAACTGATGAGTGCTGTTTCAGCATGAAATACATATATTGGAGATCATTTATCTTTTTCACATGTATGTTCATGTGTATCGGTCATGTAAGATGGTGTGGATAACTGAAAGGAATTTGAGAGTCTGTGTTCAAATCCCTTCTAATTACATCTGAAGTTCAGTATATACATTATACTTATATTCAAATATTATAAAAGTATTATAAATAACTGCATGTTAAAATATCAATTAGGTATGATGAAAGGATCATGAGGATTAAAAGATATAGATCAAAGAATCAGTAATGCATATATATTAATTATATAATGGTCAATAAATGTTATATACTGAATAATTTTGGTGATGAAGATTATGCTCAAATTGAAGCATCACATTAGATACTAAATAGTACTTTTCAGAAAAACAAATAACATAAATACTTACCTAAATCCAAATCATCATTTTAAACAAACAATCACAAGGATATTTCATTTAATTTTCTCAAGAAAATCAGATTTTATTTAAAGATCTGCACCAGGATCTGAATTCAGATTGATTGATTCTACACAAACTCTTTTATCAATTTACCCTGTGTCACTACCACTTTCACAACAAAATTCAATGGAGCCAATGAAATTCAAGAAATGTCATTTAACTAGTTACCAATATAGTCGATATGCTACATTCGATTTTCCTTTTAGTTTCTGCTTTTACCTGCTGCATGAATCTAGTGAAGCCATACTGGGATAACTCATTGATAAATTGAACATTTTTGGGGGGAAATTGGAGTCTTGTCAAAATATATCATACCAAAGTACAAATTCATTATAAATTATATATACATTTGGTATATTTTATTATTAATTGAAAATTATATATATATATTTTTTCTGTTAATTTTCTTATTTGTCTTTCAAATAAACAAAAAAATAAAGGTTAACTGTATATGCAATTTTATGAAATACATTAGTAAAAGATCAAATCCGTTGTAAATGAGAATATATATGTTATTTAATCAATACATAATACAATAAAACCGTGAACTGGGTTAGGAACCAAAAATAAAAAGAGTAAAGTGACAAATTAATTTTTTTTGTTATTACCAGCAATAAACGGAGCGAATGTTCCAAGGAAAGACTAGAAAAAACTTCATTTTGCAGCTGTTTTATTGCTGAGACAGCATATATGATCCAGATAAGACTGTAATAGTTCAGGATCTGTGGCTGTCATCTTCTTCAGATTTTAGCATCAACCCATGAATGCCTGATTGTTTACTCCAGTCACTGGATTGACAATGTTTTTGATGGCTACCAAAGATTTAGATGGCCTGTTATGGTAAAATGTTTTGACATATAAATGTTCAATAACAGAATATTTTATTATCATACAAGTTTTTATTTTGAGATTGTTTTGTAAAAATTAAAAAAAAACAAAAAACAATTTCTTAGTACAGGAAAATGTTTTCTTTTTCAGTGATGAGTTACATGTTCACTTTTGGCAAACTATTCATGTTTTTAGATTACTTTATAAAAAAAATATATTACTATTTTATTTAAATACAGATAAATGTTATAAAAGTACAAATCTATGTTTCACTCTTGATGTATTTATTTTCAGATTACTTTATATAAAAATCTAGGTCCATTATTGTGTCTTTAAATATGCTTCAATGTCAAAAGTATGTGGAATCATCAATTTATTGATTAATTATTCCAGTATGGCTTCAAAAGCTTCATGTAGTATTTAAAAACAAAAATTAAATGTAGTATGTAGACTATATCGTTACCTTGAACTATTTCATATATATAAGATTGTAATAGTAAGAATGCTTCATCTGAAGAATAAAGAGATTAATTTGAGAGTAATTTTAGAAAAGTTAGCATTAATAATAAAATTGATCATATAATACACATGGCTAATGTATTTGTGAATGAACACCCACTGCTATATATATATTATTGTTAATCAGTCTGTACTCCCACATAAATTAATTCTGCCTTAGCTTTATTGAAACCAAATTATTTAATTTACATAAAGGTTTATTTACATCCAGATGCAAGCACAGATAATTTTACACATGGCATATATAAATTCAACTTTTAATGAAGAATATTATTCTTTGATTTGCAAACATAAAAGCCAAAGATATACAAAAAAGAAATATCAAAATTAAAAATTGTATTCTTAATTTTGTAAAAAATACAATTAACCATGTTTTAATATGTAAAAAATTTAGATTGAAAACTTTACCTAGGCATTTTTGTTTAGAGCCACCTGGCAGCAGTCTTTTCTTTAGCTGTGTTTATGGAAGATAGTTACTTGATTCGGTACAAGTAATTCTTGTTTTTTTTTTCTTAAATTAAGATTAAATTACACCATATGTTGGTAATTCTTTGTAGGCTTTCTTCATTCTAATTGACAGATTTTCACTGTAGTAAATTGCAGATGACTAACTTTTTTAAAAAAAATAGGCAACTTCAGATTAAGGCCTATAAATGATGGATATTCGGACAAGTATTTTGGAGGTTTTACCCTACCTCCATGTCAATTATATATTGGATCTAGGGTTACATTGATTGGAAAAATAAGCAATTGAAGAAAATATTTATCACATGCTTCACAAAATTTTATAACTATGCTTTCTTTAGCTATTGTAGAGAAGATATAATAATAATTCCAGCTCTTCCTTTAGTCATCAATAGAATCAATTTTTTTTATAATTCCCCATAATATTCACTTCTTGAATGTCAACCTTTATTCTAATGACTGTTTAATATTACTTTGACACAGCACTTTCTAATTTGATTTAGTAAAGGGCAAAAGATAACATTAAGAGCTAAGATTCTAGAGTGATAGGATTACTATTCAAAAAAAGTTTTGATTTATCTTTTTAGTTCTTTTATACTATATCATGTTTTTCCAAGATAAGGCTTTCTAATCCACTAGTTCCTTATAACTGCAGATCACTTTCAAGTGAAGGAAGATTACAAGAATTGGAAGAACTGCCTCATATTAAATGGATCATTATTGGACTTTATGAAGTTAGAAGGTAAAGAGACAAAAAGTGGACATGTATTCTACTACAAAGGCACAAATTTTGGAAGTAGGATTGATGGACTATCGGACAGAGTTAATAGCAGATACCAATATATGGGTGAGATATCATTGAAAGAATTAAAAGATTGGAATTGGGCTGGGCATATTTCTAGAAGAGATGATAATAGATGGACAATTAAAATCTTAAACCGGATTCCAAGAGATTGTAAAAGACCCAGAAAGAGACTACATGTGAGATGGATGGATGAAATGTTAAGTGTGCAGGAGTGATGTGGAGAAGAGAGGCTAAAGATTGGAGGAGATCGATTGAACTTGGAGACCTTCATCCTGCAATGAGTTGATAATGGTTGACAATCATGATGATTCTCCTAGTTATCTACAATATAAACTGCTAAAATAAATTCTTTTAACTCCAAAAACTTTGTTCTCTCCTTTAAATAAAAAAAAATAGCATAATGATTACTTATCAGTTAATTAATTTTTATTTTTCAGGTTATAAAATTATTTAGCCTTTTCTTCACCCTCAAGATTTATTTATTTACATCATAAATTCCTTTTCAAATTTAATAAAAATTTGTAAAAAAAAATATTTAAGATATTAAATAACTTAAAATTTTGAGAAGGAAAAAAATAATTTATAATTCCCCTCCTTACGTTTAAAGTCAAAATTATTTATTTCTCAAATTTTTATTCTTTTTATATACTTTTATTTAACTCATTCTGTTGTCTGGATAAAATCTAACTTAATTTTTACCGATTTCCCAATTTCTGATCAAGTTGAAATCTTGCAGACATGTATTTCCACTTACAATACATTTTTAAGAAAAAAATGGACATATTAAAATTTTTTATTTTATGTTATATTGATGATAGTGATATCTAGTATCACTCCTGCAATTTTATACATATTCATTTTAAATATATGCAATTTCATTTAACATTTTCAAAATATAATTTAAATACATTCTCATTTTGATATAGACTCTTGGTAAACATCTTTTTTCATATCTTCTTCTTATCTTATATAACTTTTACATGTGCCCTGAAAATGAATCTCCCACCAACTTCAGCCTAATTTCATTATGAACCAGATGTTTTACAAGAAATTGATAGGAACTTTCAGGATAAATATGTATATTAATTTCATTTTTAATATTAATTTACATTGTAGTGAAATGTCTCGATAAATTATTCAAATTCATTCTCCAGAAAGTAAAATTCTTTATTATATATATAAATTAAAAGTTTATTAGGATTTGTGGAAGTTTCTACCTACAAATATGTTTGAATATTTATGTGTATATGTCCAAAGTGCCTAAATGTAATTATTAATATATATTTGCACTTCCGGATTATAATTTATCAGTTATTATTAAGTAAATATTTGTAAATAAATCATTATATATTTATTTTGTTGAAAAAAAAAAAAAAAACCCAACCTCTAATCGTTTTCATAAAACTAGAAATTTTTCTTATTATAAAAAGAATGGCATGTTATAAATAAATTCAAAAAACACTTAAAATTCTTTAATCATTTTCTTATGGTATTTTAGCTTTATACTATACATGTTTTATCTTTAAAATCATATCAGCCAATAAACATCACATGACCACCACTTCTTATGCTTGTGTATAACTGTTTTAAAACAGGCAAAACTCACTATACATATTGCCACACACAGCAAGTTAGAGTAATCAATGGATGCCAGAAGGCTTGTGCATAAAATCCCCATCTAGTGCCTACTCATCCAATATTCCCAGACTAGTTTCTGGCTTGTGGCCTTCATCAGTGAGAAGCCTTGGATCTGAGAGCACTGCACCTAGATCTTGGGATCTAATGCAACCCTCCAGCAGCCACCTTTTATCTCCATTTAGTCTAAACTCAGTTCAGTACCCATACATTTTGGTGTCTTTGGTTCTCTAATAACCATAGCCACCACTATCCTATTAGGCAGGATTGGTTTTAAGCCAATAAACATCACATGACCACCACTTCTTATGCTTGTGTATAACTTTTAAAACAGGCAAAATGCACTATACATATTGCCACACACAGCAAGCTAGAGTAATCAATGGATGCCAGAAGGCTTGTGCATAAAATCCCCATTTAGTGCCTACTCATCCAATATCCCCAGACTAGTTTCTGGTTTGTGGCCTTCGAACCAATCCTGCCTAATAGGATAGTGGTGGCTATGGTTATTAGAGAACCAAAGACACCAATATGTATGGGTGCTGAACTGAGTTTAGACCCATATGGCTATATAAGCTAATGGGCTTGGATTGAAAACATTAAGGTCTTTTCAATTTAAGACTCAGTTTTGTAGTTAAATGGAGATAAAAAGTGGCTGCTAGAGGGTTGCATTAGATCCTAAGATCTAGATGCAGTGCTCTCACATCCAAGGCTTCTCACTGATGAAGGTCTCAAGCCAGAAGCTAGACTGGGGATATTGGATGAGCAGGCACTAGATGGGGATTTTATGCACAAGCCTTCTGGCATCCATTGATTACTCTAGCTTGCTGTGTGTGGCAATATGTATAGTGAGTTTTGCCTGTTTTAAAATCATATCAGCTGAAGTTATTGTGAAAATTGCATCTTCAATCAAATGCATAAATTTTCAATAGAGTATGTAGTGAGACAGCAGGTTAAAAAAGAATGGAGCATAAAATTAATGTTTTTAAAACACAAAAAAAGTTATTTCTATAACAACTTGAAGGATGAATAAGAATTAATAGAAAAGCTTGAGAGGAAGGTAAGTTATTTTCAAATTTGTTTGGATACTTTTCAAACTTTTTTTTTAAAAATTCAATAAAATTTTTCATTTTAATGGTAATACTCTTTAATAAAATAAAATTTGTTACCGTTTCAAATTAAAAAAAAATTCCATTGAAAAAGCATTGGATCGAGACCAGGATGTCATTTGATAGATGTGACAAAATGACCATTCAAGAAATAATGTAACTGTAAAGAAATGATATTTATCTTTGCTCCAAACTTCAAGCAATTCCTATGGTAAAAAATTTAACTTGTTCCCAGATTCAATGTATTTCATAAACTTTAAATACATTTTTAAAAAAATTTAGAACTGTGCATCATTTTAATTAATGAATAAACGTTACTAAATATATGATTGAAAAATATTTATATAAGTAATGTATGAACTTTTAACAAACTAATACAGCAGCTATATAGATGAAAATATTAAGGTTCAAATCCCATGTTAAAATTTAATTAAAAAAAAGAATATAAAATGTAATTTATTTTATCTTCTCATTTATTTATTTGTATCTTTAAAGTATTATATAGATATTTTTATTATTATATACTTTTTATTTTATGAAACCAAAATTTTATCAAAACTGTAAATATAGGATCGATCTATTGTTATAAACTACACATTCAAATAAACCAAGGGGGAGATGACAACAGTACAGTGGTCATTTTCACATTATTTGAATGCACTTTAATATGTGATCAAACTTTAAAATTTTGTAATGAAAGATCTTTAACTTTTTTGAGTGAAAATATTCACATTTATGATGGGCATATGGTGTGTTGCAATTTTATTATTACGAAAATATTATATTTTAGTTAATGTAATGAAGAGATTTCTCAATTATTTTGGGTGCATTTTATTAATGTGTAAAATCAACAAATTTTTAAAATCATGAAACAAACAAAAAAATTTGGAGTGAATTTTGCCATTTTACTTTCAAGATGTCATCTTCATATTACATTAATATTATAAAATGAGTTATTTTTGAAAATTCACTAGAATATTAAATTGTTACATGAAGCAGTGAATACAAATTAACGATTGTTTTAAGCATATTTTTACACAAAGATTCCTTATTTGAGGAATGAAAGTATTTCTACATTCTAATTTTTGGGGTCAAAAAAAGAATATAATGGATGAAGGAAAATGAAATGTGTGAATATTGGATTGAGTTTTCTGTACTGGAAACATGGGAAAAAATTATGACTTATTAACAAAAGTATCAAGCAAAATAAAATTGCATAAATTATAATTTTTACAAGTAATATTACCCGAATGTGGTTAAATGCAAATAACAAGAAATTGGACAAATAAGAAAAAAATTGGCAATTTTTATATCAGGAATATTGAATTAGTCTTGAGGATGTTAAATTTTTACATAATAAAATTTCATTATACTATATATTTTTTAAAAATCAAAATCATTAAAAATAATGTAATATTATGTTACATTTAATATCATACTGATAAATTATGTCAAAGAATCCAATTCCATTTTTAGACTTGAATTGACCTTGATCTGAAGTTAAAGGGCAGTCTGAAATAATGTTCAATTCTTGGGGATGTCTTTTTCCAAATGTCTATTATATAATTTGTACAAGACATTTTTCTTAATATTGTTTTATATTCACAAAAATTTGCTTTTATATTTTTGGTTCAAAAAGCTAATGAGACCAAATCAAGATAAGAATTGCTTAACAGCAAACTAATTAATTAAAGAAATTGACACAAAATTCATAAATATAGATTACACAGTGATTGTTAGCTTTTAAAATAATTTTAGCATTCCAATATATTTGATAAAAGAAAAAAAAAGTATTAGGTGCAGGATATTGCAAATTGGAAAAAAAAAAAAATATTCAGAAACAAAATGAGGCTTTACATAAATATCTAAAAACTGAATGCTTACATTTGACTTAATATATTATTTTCTTTTGTTTCTCTCTCTCTCTAAAGAATATACACATGGGTCTCATTTTATGCGGATTATTTTAATGCGATTTTGAAGTTATGCGATTCATGTTTCTTTTTAATATTTTTCATATTTCACTATATTTATTAGATATCAAGAAATTTAAATTATTAATAACTTATTTTGACTTGAAATACTTTTTTTTCTTTTTCAAAAATATAACGTTATATTAGCAGCTAATGTGAATATGGCCTGAAGCTATATTTAGAATAAATAACCTACTTATACTAATGAGTAAATAATAATACTGTAATAGATTTATACTTACATATAAAAATATTGCAATAAATATTCAAAAATTTTAAACTTTTAAAATGTATTTTGTTAGGTATAACAGAAATAAATAATGTAGATTTTTTAAATAAATAACGAAGATTTTATAAACTGAAAATAATATTTTTAATGATAATGTATAATCTTTTTGTTTTGATTGCGATCCTCATTTTTTTTAATATAGAAATAAAATGTGAACATTTAAAATTTATTTCAGTAGTAAAAATCAGTTAACAGAAAACCATTAACACAGCACAAGACTGAAATTGGCACTAGTTGTGTAAATGGGATGGAGCAGAATATGGTAAAAATTAGAGTGGGGAGTGGAAAATAAAATGGCTAACAAGTTTCTCTGGGCATAATTGCTGAGAGATTCTTGACTTCGTTCAAGAAGAAGCTACATCACATCACATCGATGAATCTGATTTCTTACCAGTTTACAAACGAACTGCACATTCGAAAATAGCGATAATGATTAAAATATGTATGAAAAAATGTCAAATTAAATACTGTAGTTAATAAAAAAAAAGTAAAAAAAGTTTGTCTTGTACCAATTTTTTTTCAAATATTTGATATTTTTTATTAATCATACTTTATTTCCTTATTTTTTTAATGCGAATTTTAAAGTAATTTTTCCTCGTTGCTTTGCTTTTATGCAAATTCTGAAAATTACAGACCCTATCCCCCATTTTTCAACATAAGTTAAGTCTATTTTTGTGCGATTTTTTTAATGCGGGTTTTCTGTGGAACCTATCTACCACATAAAACGAGACCCAGGTGTATAGTAGTGTATGATCATTTTTTCATTATTTATGAATTTTTATTAGTTAATGCTACTATTTACAATTTATTATCAGACATGTTGAAGCTTAAATTAACATATAGTTTTCAAAATGTCATTAAAATTTTTTTTAAAGAGAATTGACAAAATATGCTATTGTATAAGATGGCAAAATTTCTAAAGTTATCCCAGCTTATATATTCTAAGTATGTATTGAAACAGTAGATCTTCGTTTCACCTTTTTCCTACCCTCGTATCTTAGTTTGAACCCCAATGTATCGTAGTGTGTCTGCAATGCTTATATGCCGAAAATCCCGCCCAATTTTAAACCACAAGTACAACACTCGTGTTATATATAATTGTATAACTCATGCCCAAATAAATAAAATGTTATGGATTATGTGTATTTTCACCTAATTTAGATTTATTTAAAAAGTAGGTTATATAGGTCGTAATTGCGCACACATTGTGATATGTATTTTAAAAGTTATGTTAAGATTATAAATTGTCATTTAAAATTATTTTGTTTGAATCTGTTATACAAAAATATATTAGTCGTAATATTTTTTTTTTTATTTAAAATAAAATTCATATGCATTTCGTGAATAGATTCAAATATTGAAAATTAAAAAGTAAAATAATTTTCTTTTAGATTTAATAAAAGTCACGCTATATATTTTCTGTTAAAATAAATGAGGGCTGGTAGGAACAATAGTTTTAATTATTTAATGTTATAGAAGCTTATCTAAAATACAGATGTCCACTTAAGGTTTTTCTTTCAATTAGTAAAAGTTGTTTTAATTAAATCAAATTTGTAATCCGAATGTTGACAGGGAAATTAATTAAAATTTTGTTGAATTCCTATAGACATTTGGATAGGATTGATTACAGCTGATAAGTAAGCAAAGTCCGAAATATTTTTGTAATGCTTCAGGGCAGTTGTAGTGTGCAAATTGACTATAAAAAGGGGGGTTTTCTTTTGTTCTGGACTTCTAGCAATATTCCAGCAACTATTCTAGTGATTCTAATATCAGTCTAGTAATATTCTAGTGATTCTACAATTATTCTAGCAATATTCCTAGCATTATTCTTCGAGCAAGATTTCTAATATATATTGTCCTGAGATTTTCTAGCTACGTGCCTGAAAACTGAAATTTGAAGCCAAGTTTTCGTCATCAAATTAATTTACCATGTCTACAGTCTCACCTATGTATCACCCAACCTTTAAAATTGCTAACTTTGAAATGAAGTAGAGCCGGCAAGGCTATTTTTCCCTTTGGAATGGCCGGCCGCTGCTCTATACTATCGAAAGCTGTCACCTAAGGAACCCTGAAACTGCTGCTGCTGCCGAAATATGAACAATCCCAGAGTTTGCTGCTGAATCGTATAAAACCTGCCGACCATCAATCAATCTGCAAATGCTTCTCCAGAGGTAACCCCACATTAACCCAAGAGCTCTTGTGATTCCTGTAACTAATATGCTATAGCTATTTTAAATTGTTTTTCCATTTTACTCGACTTTATTATGTATTCCTTTAACATGTTCTAATAATCAATAATTTTGCTCTCTATCCTTGGGTTAATATTTTTTATTTATTAATCTTTCTTTTATTTTATTATGATAATGTGTCAGAATAGTCTTTGACCGAGTGAGTTATTCCCTTGTTGAAAGCAAGACACCGATATTAAGGCATCTTAAATTTATAAAATCCCATTTTTATTATCTCATGAATCACTCGTTCGAGGGCTATTCTAATCTTCGTTAATATGTATAATAATTAAATAGTTTAAAATCTACATTTTATCGATTTTAACCTATTATGAGAGTATGTGCGAGGTCAATGATTAAATGTGTCCCAAATGCATGATTGCGTAAATAAATCTATGCTTTCTTTCCAAACCCGCAAGCATGCATTTTCCTATTTTAAAATATTTTGCTTTAATTTCAAAGTTCGTAATTGACATCGAGAATGGGAGGACCCTTTTAAATAAATTTCTGGGAATTTGATTGGGCATTTTCTCAATCTAAGTGAATCCATTTTGTATGTTTTATATACATTAGTCGAGTATTGCTGGTAAATGAATTGGTTGTCGAGACCGCTTTGTTTCTCTCCAAGGGTTTTAAACGGCCAAGTCCGTTCCCCTTTCGCTTCCTGCGGTTCCCAGGCAGTGTGTACTCGAATGTCACACCTGAGAATTATTCACCCAGTCGCTAAGTTTTGGATGAGTCCAGACTTCGACTGTCTGTGACAACACATTCCTACGGATCAATGGCGAGATGCCCTCTGTAGTTGTTTCACATTTCACTACAATCTTATTTATTATATTTTACAAAGCATCCGTGATTTAAATGTATCACCCCCTTCATCCTTTGATAAATTCCTTATTGGCAATACCGACCTCCCAATATAACTTTAATTATAAAATAAATGCCTTGATCACATCCCCATTTTATCGCTTAGTAAGCCTTGGTCCATGCTATTCTTGAAATCAAGAAGTATTCTATAAACCTTAATATTCAAATGTTTTATTAAACTTCAAAGTTACTCAAAGCACCTCACACATGTTCCCATCTATTTTAAGCACATTATCATAATACTATATTAGCCGAGGGATAGACTATATATTCTTAACAACCTTTTATGTAATTTTATGGAATGTTATGCTAATAGCCATTTTAGTAAGCGTCCCTGTCTCATATAAGTAGACAGTGGCGTTATATATATATTTCTCTATCTAAATAAATCTTTTAAAAATAATTTTGATCTTTTATTTTATTGATCCCTATTATTGTCTCAGTCTATCTATATTTTATACATTTCTTTTGTACAATCCATAGCCGTAAATTAGCAACCCAAACTTATCTTAGTATAGAGTCTCTTTGTTTCTCCCTGACCACCAGGCACCGGTAAAGGGATATATTATTAGTAGCATCAAAGGCGTTATCATGTAGGTGGCGCTGTGTAATTTAGACTTCAGATTCGAACTTAGTATATCTAGAAGGCAACCCCTCCTAGAGTGTTCAGTTTCGTGTTTGGGGTTTGAATTCTGCAGTGTGTTAGCGAGATAGACGATTCTGATCGTTACAGTATGAGTTTGTTGTGTGTTCATTACAAGTGCCAATAAATGCAAAATTTGATATTTTGAAAATTTTTAATACAAAAAAAAAAGCTTTTTTCTCAACAAAATGTCTCTCTAGATTTATTAATTGGAAATAAAATATAAATTTTCATTATACTGTTTTATGTAGTCTTCTGTGAAATATTCCATGACTTTTTATTTATTCTAGATTTCCATTCTAATGTATATTAACTATGAAATATATTTAAAAAAAAAATAAAAACTAAACATCACAAGAGACATTTATGGAACATGAGATAAAAAATAACTGAGGACTTGCTAAATCTACATTAAATTAAAAAAATTTTTTTTTGAACTTCAGATATTATGTTGAAGTCCAGATTCAATTATTTATATGTACTGAAAAATTATTGTAAATACTATAATAGCTATAACTAGGAAGAGATGCATAATTTGCATTATTCTCCTGTGATATTGTTACTTGATATTTCAAAAATGTCTAATTTTTTAATTAAGCCTAGTGGCAAATCTGTTATATTACGGAATCCTATGGAAATAGTTTTAAAAAATAAAAATATTTAGTAATGTCTATAAGTACTTTCCTTTATACATAATTTGACGAACATTCACCGAATTTTATTAAGTAAAAAGATTTATTTCTCTCGAATTGATGTTTTAAAAAAAGTAGAATTATCATAATTTTCAATAGTAGTTAAAAATAACGTGCAAGGCTAAAATCTTCAGCAGAAGCGCCTTAAAATGCTTATGTGACAGCCAATGAGATGTAATAATGACTGCACATGGAACTCTCAATTCAAGAACACAAGAAAAAGATGGGACCCATCTTTTTCTATACTTAAATTTATATAGTAGTTAAAGTAAATTTATTTTAATACATAAAAATGATAAAATCATAGGATATCAAAAATTTAAGGATCAATATTTGTAATAACGTGAAAGCTAAAACCTTCAACAGATATGCCTTACTTAGTTTATGTAATCATGGCAAAATTTATCTTGGAACTTTTTTACTTAAAACTAAAAAAACATCATAAAATCCCCAGCTTACACAATGCTTTGCAGAAGCAAAGTATTTATACTATTCCAGTTTTAATACTAGTTTGAGAAATCGATTAAAGATGATAGTGCTTACTAAATTCCTATCTACTACAATCTATTCATATCCCCAGATTATTTGTGGCTTAAATCTTCATCAGTGAGTTTGCATCTGGATATGATGCAACTGGCCATTTTGGATCTATATCTTATTCAGCAGGCACTATTTATGTACTACCATTCTGAATTTCAAAAACATCATGTTTTGAATCCAAGCCAACTTGCTATAATTCTGATACCAGCACAGTAATTATATATTTTGCTATTCTGTTTTTTAATAATTGTAAACATGTCTATCCTTTGACAGAATTGATATAAAACAACAACAAAAAAACATCACAATTCCAGTTCACACGTTTTCAAAAGCCAAATATTTATACTATTAAATTCTGCTAATTATTATAAACTTGATAGATATTCATTGATGAAAATTATAAGCTAGAAACTAGTCTGGGGATATGGATAGATTGCACTGGATAGTGATTTAATAAGCATAATCATCTAGCATTTATTGATTATTCAAACTTATAATAGATGGCAAAACTGGAACTGTATAAATAATTTGCTTCTGAAAATCTTTATTTCTTTATCTTTCTCACATCACTTAAATGAAATTAGGATGGTTATACTTATGAACTAGTAGCTACTAATAATGATAATTATAAATAAAATCTAATTTGCAAAGCAAATATTTCTAATAAAAATGATTTTCAGAATTATATGTACTGTATACAAAAAAAAGATTATATAACTCTTGTTAACGAAAAGAATTTATTATTATTGCATCAAATACTGAAATCTTGGTGTTGGTATAATCCTGGATGTATGAAAATGCACACATTGTAAATGTAAAAAAATATGATGTATAACCAATAATTTTTTTTTTGGAAGTATTTAAAATAAAAAAATGAAGCGTTTATAAATTATTTATTCATCATACTAATAATAAATATAGTTTACAAAATTTTTTCTTTTTTATTTATTTAGATGATTTATGTTTATCAAAAGTAACAACTGTATAGACGCAGTAAACAACGCCAATAATAGTTAGAGCCACAGTAAAATTGTATAACACGACATCTTTTGGTCCACCCTTAAGATAAACTGGAATTCCATCTTTAAGCTGAAACATTTCTTGCAGCTCCTTTATTCTTGGATTTGCTCCAGTTTTAGGAGGGGCATTTGAAATTTGTCTCCCACGGGAAAAAATCTTAAACACTGCTCGGTTCATGGCAAAATATTTTAATGGCTATATACAGAGTTGTAATCAGCTGATGAACACGTGGCTATTCCAAAAAAATGGGAACATGTAAGACAGCACTGCTATCTGAATGAATTAGAATATATATATATATAATTATTAATCTCACATTTTAATCTAAACAATAATAATATATAATTTTAAATAATCAAAAAAAGTAATTTTATAAAATATATTAAAACTAAATAGTGACTACAAGATAGATTTTTGCAGCAGATTTCTATATAAGAACAGTGAAGAAATTATTATCAGGATTACCAAATGATGAGTGGTGAAGATTTGTTGGACAAATATTGAATTAGCTATGAGCCGGTTGTTTGAAAGAAAAATTTTCAACTTTTATTGAATTACTACAAACCCAGATGCCTTTTAATATACAGAGAACTTCTATATTTAAAAATTTAAAGTAAAGATTTCTGCACATTGCCTGATATTTATAGTTTTTCATATACTCTATTTTCAGCCATGTTATAATTAAGGAAAACAGTTTATATTAATTCTCTCTAGTATCAGTAAAACAAACATTTTAATATAAATGATATTCATCCACGAAAATTAAGTTCAATTTCACCAGAAAATATTTGTTTAAAATGTCTTCTATATTTTTTTCTCCAGTAGTTGGGGTGTTACAACAATCGAAGAACTAATCTCACTTTCATAGAATAATTGTGGCAGATTAACAGCTCTATTTACAACAAATTTAGTTACAATACTTCTATCACTATGATGACTTTTTTTTTTTAACTTGTTAAATGCAATTGTAGCACTCTGGGATTTATGTTCCATTTGAACATACAAGTCTGCATTTCTACTTAAGATATTTAAATTGATTCACATTCTTTAAGTGGTGATAAAACGAAGTCAAAAATTAGATTTTTCTTCCATCACTATCTGATAAAAGTAGCTCAGTTTTTTGAATATTAGCTACTAAATAAATCTTTATAGGTTGATTCCAAAATATTAAAAACATTAGTAGAATATATATTTTTTGAAATGTCAGGAATAACATAATCATTAGATACTGTAAATATATGAGCAGAAAAAAAATGAAGTTCTTGTTTTTGCTTTTGATTAGTTAAATTAAAAATTTCACAATCAAACTTTCATCATTTCTGAATATCAATGTTTAAAAACAGCTTTTTCTAATTGCTAACAGCAACATCATATATAGATGATAATGCTTCAATGAATGTCCTGATATTTTCAATAATTGCCACAAGCCTCATATAAAAGCACTTGAGTTTTTTCTAACATTAGTTGTTAAACAAGTCAGTTGATTATAAAATATTAAGAACATTGGGCAGACTATTCTTTGAAATGTCAAGATTAGTGAATCAGTGGATATTTCAAATATAGTAATATATAAATCAATTTTTTTTCGTGACACTTCCCTGTCTTTGCCTGATAACTGTATTTATAGTATTTCTAGAGCTTTCAAGGCATGAGTTTTTTGATAACTTATTTATGACTGGAAAGAATCTATTCAATAAAATTTTTACAAGCACTTTTGCTGATGCCTAAAAATTCACAGTTTTGAAATTTACATTCCATTTATAATTCAAAACTTTTCCAGAGATTCTATTGAGACCCACAGTCTTTCCAATTTTAAGAATGCAAAAGAACTTTTAAATTCATAAGTTGGATATGCGTCGAATCTAAATGAGTTGACAGGATGAATATATCCTGAAATGCAAATATCTCTGAATTATTGGACCATTATTCAAAAAGATCAGTTATCAGAGCTGTAAGCTATTTTCAATGTGTCAGAAATATAATTAGCAAATGATTTTTTAATCCACCATTCACTCTTAAATCTTCCTATTAGTTATTAATATTTGCCATAAAAATCTCATATTGGATATGAAGCTCGATTTTCATTCTCTATTTTGAGCTGAGCAATGAATATCTTTAGTTTGTCATTGTCAAAGAACCAGTCAGATTTTCTTTTTGTTTAATGAACCCGAGAAAGGACTCAACTTATATCCACAACAGAATCTTTAAAAGAATCCAAAATAGCAACTTTATTGTTTAACAGTTGTTGAAACTTAGCATAATGAATATCAAATTTAACAATAACATTAATGATAAGAATTATTTTAATATCACTATCATTAATCTTGGAGGATGGTAATCATCTATCCAATAATTTGGAACTTTCAAGTTCCCACTTAATATTGACTTATTTTACATTCTGACTTCAAGCTATAACATAATCCATAAAATATTGTTTTAAACATGGATAGATACACATTTTTTTCTTAATGATTTTTCTTTAAGTAAAATGTCTGTGATAGACAAGCCACAAAAAATCAATAATGACAGATTTTTTAAAATTACAAAGTCAATACCATTATTTCAAATATCTTTGGACCATAGTTTAATGTTCCAAAAAATCATTCACTTATTGCTATTGATGCAATAGCATTATTCATCAATAAATAAAAGCTTTGTTTCTCTGAATGTTATGATTTTAAAGATAAAACATAAATTACTAATAAAAAGGCATCGATGTTATTGTATAAACAAATTTTAATATCATTAGCTTATTGATATATCAAAGGATTGCAAAAATAGAAGCTACCAAGTTTAATTTCACAGCAAATTAAGCATCATATAAAGCCAATAAACTATTTTCCAAAAACCTCATAGCCATCTACTTGGAAGAAGTTTCATTGATAATAACTGTATCAATCTCGTACCATGAAAAGTTCTGAAGTTTTTATCAAGCAAAGTTCACACCTTTCATGCATCTATATTTAAAAAAAAATTGAAAAATTTATAGCACAAACTATTATCAAATACTGAAGTACAAGATTTTCATTTAGATGTACAAAATGCTTTTGATTGGATCAAACAACATTTTTGAATTGTCTTGAAGGATCTTAATAGTAAAATTTGAAAGATAAAAGTGATATGGTAAATTTGTTATGGAGACAAAAATGAGAAGAATTAGACTTGTGGAATTTGGAATAAAAATAAAATCTGTATATTATATTTTGATAAACAAAAACATATATTTCAGACCAACACAGTAAATATTCATTATTTAATGGTATTAAAAAAATGTATTAACAGTTGATATTCCTAATCTTTAGAAATATTCTATTCAATTTAAGATAGAACTTGCAAATCATTTAAAAATATTAACAAATTTTGAAATTATTAAGACATGAATGAGATCAATAATAACTGATATTCTATTGATATCAACTATGTAACTGAGATAAATAATAATTCGCCGTGAAATTTTCAACCAAAAACAATTTATGAAAAAATATGAAAATATTTTTAAATCCACCCATTTAGAATTAATATCTAGAATTCTGTAAAACTATCTACAAAAAAATTAATGATTTTATAAAAAAATATAACTGTGAAGTGGGAAGGAAACTATAGAAGAGAATAAAAAATATAAGAGAATGTCATGATATCGAAAGAAAAGTTGTTTTAAGAATAATGTGAAAGGTAGCATCATTATTAAAAAGAGGGATGGCAAGTCATGAAATATGTAGAAATTTCTAAAGGGAATGACATAGACATAAAAAACAAAAAAATAAAGTAGTCCCTAAAACATCTAAATTGCCAAGTATTTGAAATGAAGAGGTGAGAGATATAATTAAATCTCTGAAAAATGGATAAGTTCTGGGGAATGGTGAACTTATTGATATTTTTTAAAAAAGCCATTGAAAAAATATCAAATATCTAAATGATAAAGATGTATAGATGAGTGGGAGAATATAGTAGTGATATTGATTAAGAAAGATGAAAATGAAGATATAAATTACAGAAGTATCACCTTATTTCAGTTCTATACAAGATATTTATTAAAATCATTACACCTCATCTATAGAGAAATTTAGAATCAAATTAATCAAAACAATCTGAATGAATTTAAAAGTAATTTTAGAATAGTAGGTAACATTTATATTTAAAAGAAGTTATAGAAAGGATTAATGAGTATGAATTGCTACCATACTTTGGATTTGTATATCATAAAAAAGATATTTGAATCTATAAGTATTTCTGTGATGATTAATGCTTTAAAATCTCCAAATATAAACCAAGGATATTATTAAATTCTGGAAAATGCAATAATTGTGGGTTAAACTAAATGACATTAAGCAATGATTAAGGTCTTTTACAATTTGGAAATATTTTATGGATTAAAATGGGAAGCTAAGAAAATTAAAATGGAGATTATTTAAGTCATTTAGATTTTGCAGATGATGTGATTTTTCCAAATAAGGCTTCAGAAGTTCAGGAAATGTTATAAAGATTATCAAATATAAACAACAAAGTAGGGCTAAAAATAAAAAGTAAAAAACTACTAAAATAATGTTAGTTTTTTCACATAAGGAGGAAATAAAGATTGATAATAATGAATTAGAACAAATTAATAATTGGATATACTTTCATCAGATTAAATAATACATTTGGAAACATATACATGAACTTAATCATAGAATTAAATTGAATGGAGCATTTTTGAAAAAGTTTATAAAAGATGTGTTCTATCCATTTTTATATATGGATATTAGATTTGGATGCTTATTAAAACAATAAAGACTATATATACCATACAAAAAATATTAATTCCAGAAATACGGTGATAAATAGTAGTCAATAAATAGAAAACCTATGTTGAGAATAATAGAGGTATTGAAAATGATATGTGTGAGTGAAAGAAATTATTTACACCATTAAAAGAGGTTGAAATAGTGTTGAGCTGGACATGCCACTGGAAGAGCTGACGATAGACAATAAGTCTTAAATTGGATTCCAGGAGATTGTAAAAGACTTAGAAAAATATACGTGAGATGGATAAGGAAATTCATTTGGGTGAAGAAATGCTATGGATCAGGAAAAGTAGATTAAACTTGAAGAGATCTTCATATTGTAGTGGATCAATATAGGTGAAAATGATGGGCTGTGGATTATTTACACAAATTCTAGTATTTTTTTCAAATATGCACACCAGTACAATCTATTCACATATACCTAATATGAATTGGTAATTGGATATTTGGCTAAAATTAAAAGATCAATAATCCAAGATAATCGAGATTGCTAAAATAACAGTGAATGACCTGACTAACTAGAAGGCATACGATTGCAATAAAAAACAACTTTCATTTCAGCTGAATAATGTGTCATATGCCTACAGTTATTCGGCCAAAGATTTCACCTTGTCTTTTTTCATAATTTATGACGTAAAATATTAACGATTTTTTTCTTTCAAGAAAAAAACAACCGATTTTATTAACTCAAGCTATATATATAGACCTTGATCGTTTTAAATATATTTCTCTTCAGTTTAAATTTTTATCTAAAAGTCTTACGGCAATAAGAATAGATAAAATAACGTCAATGAGCTGACAATCTGAATAATATATCAAATATGTAGGATCATTAGATCCAAGATTTATCTCAATTTTTTTTTTGCCATAAACGATGACGTAAAAATTTAAAACATTAAGATTTCCCATGCAAAACTTAATATATCTTGATATATATATGTAGACCTTGACCGTTTTACATATCTTTAGCGGTAGATGTTTTGCAAATAAGTATTAAGGACAGATCTTTTGAATTATTAAAACCATTTCTACTTCATTAAGGATTCATTTTACTTCGACTAATGTTACATCTTACAAATAATAATACTTATAATTAATAGATTAATGCATTTTGAAATATATATAACAAATTCTGGAGACCTTTGTATAATGAAGTATTAATTTGTGCTCATATAAAACTTTCATTTGTAGAATATAGCTTAGTTAATTTATTACTTTTATTTGAATATCACTCAAATTTAAAAAGAAGTAAAAATTAAATAAAAAAAAAAACAAAAACACGATTTTAAAATTACCTTCTTTAATTAGACAGTGAAGTCGGCCATTTTGAAATGAAAAAATAATTCTAGGAATTATGGGAACATGCTGTATATATTTTATTCTTAAATTAACATTTAAAGATAGCCATGTTTTTTTATTTATTTTCGGAATTTAGTTATGTACAATACGCTTTCTGCTTGAAGACCTGCAATAAGATACAACTATTGGGAGACCGAAAATTTTTCCTATGTTAGCCAATCGATGAAAATGAATTACTGTATATAGAAAATAAATGATCTGTATATCATTTTTATATAGTGATGCGATTAACGATAAATGATTGAGAAATCATAAAAATAAAAGAATATTCTGGAATGGTTAAGATTTTTACGGAGATAAATTATATATGTTCTGGTAGGGTATATAAAGTTGATTGAAATTAGATTGATACAAAAGTGTCTGTTATTACTTTAATTATTTTTTTTCCAAAAGAAATGGAGATTGAGATGGAAAGATTGGGAGGGGGAAGTAATGCATGAGGATTCCCATAGTGTAAGTAATTATGTATTATGGCGATTCTTTTTTTCAGTTGATATGGAATTTTTTGCAAATATTGTAAAAGATATGCAGCTGTTAATGAGAAATGTGCAGACATAAAAAAAATAAATTCAATGAGAAATCTTAAAACAGGCAAAACTCTATATGTATTGCCACTCAATGCAAGCCAGATTAATCAATGGATGCCAGAAGGCTTGTGCATAAAATCTCCAATCTAGTGCCTACTCATCCAATATCCCCAGACTAGTTTCTGGCTTGTGGTCTTTGTCAGTGAGGAACCTTGGATCTGAGAGCATTCTACCTCACTGATGAAGGCCACAAGCCAGAAACTAGTCTGGGGATATTGGATGAGTAGGCACTAGATGGGGATTTTATGCACAAGCCTTCTGGCATCCATTGATTACTCTGGCTTGCACTGAGTGGCAATACGTATAGAAAGTTTTGCCTGTTTTAATAACAATTATAAGCAAGCATAAGAAATAGTGATCATGTGATGTTTATTGAGAAAATATCTTCAAGTATTTAATTAATAGTAAAACTAATAAGATTATCATGGGCTTTACATCCATAGGTATATAACTATAAGACATCTCACTCATCAGTAATGAAGTCACCTTCATATTACAATCATTTTACTTTTTCAGTATAACCAATCTAGATTAACATTTTTTTGTTTCCTGCTGAGAATAGATTGAGATCATTTACCTACAACTATTTGATGGCTAGTTTGAAAGATGGAAATCGAGACTTGTAGAAAGAGATGATAATACACACACCTTAGATTAGCTAGATAATTCAGAAATCTCTAAAAATAATTCAAAAGAAAATAAATATGCAATGGGTGGTGAATTGTGATTCATACATTTCTAGAAAAAAATCAAAAAGAAATAGATATGCATTTGATGGTGATGGTGAATTATGATTCATACATTTCTAGAAAAAAATCAAAAAGAAATAGATATGCATTTGATGGTGAATTATAGATAGCAAATCAAGTTATTCAAGTGAAATTGGAGATTTTTTTAAATGAGAAAATTGAAATCAAATTAAAATGTTTGGAAGATTACAATATATGAAGAAAGCTAGATTAATAAATGCTTAAATTGGATTATGAGAAAGTGATGATGAACATGAATGGAAAGGATAAATTTGTATATAAAGAAAATAGAGAATTTATTTCTATGTATTTATATATGAATGGGAATAGATGTGTAGAGTATAATTCATCGATCCATAATATTTTAAGAATAGAAAACTAGATATTTGGGTAGGAAAAGGAAGTCATATAAAAAGAGGGTGAAGCTTATTGTTATTTAGAATAAGCATAAGACCTTTAAATATCAAAGAAAGAAATTTAAAATAAGATAAGAATCTGAAACCATAGATGTGATAAATATGGAGATAAGAAAAATATATACTTTTTTTTAAAAATGTTGGATATTAAAAGGAGAGCATAATAATTGTCTAGGGAAAGAGCGAAATATGATAAGAACAGTGAAATTGGTGGATTTTTTATTTGAGGTATTTATAACAAAAATAGAAAATACGAAAAATGAAAAAAAAAAAGCTTTTTATTAAATAGAAGAAAATGAAATGCTGACAGTGATTTTATAATAGAAGATTGGGAGTATAAGTAGGTAGGAGTAGATGGATTGGCAGCATTATTAAAATAGGCTTTTACAGAGAGAGAAATGTTAATTTGGCTAATAAGATTTCTAGGATATAAAATTCTATGTGTGGGAATTGTTGACAACTATCTAAAGAGACATCATAGTCCACAAATAAATGGTTAAAGCGATATATTCAGAAATTTTTGAATGCTTGTATATGTAAATGATACATACACTCATATATTATTTCATTAAAATTTATGTCAGTTATTGATATGGAGAGTGATTATTTATTTATTTATCATTCAAGAGTGTTTCCTATTTTAATTAATCAATTTTTGTTCATATGTAAATATATTTTCTGTTGATTGCAATTCATTTATATATTTAAAGAATGTGCTTAACTGTAAGGTGTGTATAAGGATGGTCCTCACACATTAGACTATTTAGTTATATGTTTCATTTTCACATATCTATTTGATGTAGATATACATATGTTATCACAGATGCAATTCCATTAATATGTTGATTTTTTAACATTCTAGGTATAACATTATAATAGTTTTATATTGTATTAAATATCAACTAGGAATGAGATGTTACCCATATTATTATCAGATAGTTGAAATAAATCTCTGGTCTCTGGTTAAGAATAATATTTACTACATATTTTGCTGCATCTTATTCAGCTTTTTAAACTAATATTTTGGAAATATTATTAGATTGTTTAATTTTATTTTATTGTAAGAAAGAGATCATATCATTGAAATGTTTAAGTATAATTTATTCGAGTTTTAAAATTTATTATTAAATAAGAAAAGTTTATGCTCATTATAGATTTAGCTGTACCACAAATGTCTATGAGTCAGCCAGTCCAGAGATGGAATCTATTTTATTTAAAATGGGAAAAAATCTGCGGTCATTGGAAAAATGACACCTGCTAATTTAATTGATTTGTTTAGATTTGGAATTAAATGTTCAATTTTTTTTTAGTATTTTACTCTTATCATACTTTTTCCAAGCCTGCACATGGCTTGGTAGCATGTATTGTAATGATAGTCATGTCTATATTTATCATTCTAAAGGATTTAGATCTTTATAAATCCCATTATATCAGATTTTATACAAGGCAAGTTGTATAAATAGTAAAAGAATTTAAAAGAAGCATATATTTGACTATTCATAAAGATGATATTATGTACACCAGACACACCAAATATATACATGGGTGGACAGACTGTTACGATATATATATTTTTAATTCTATTTGCAATAATTAAGTGTGTCAATATGTGCAGATAATAATGCTGGTATTCACTGAATCTATGAAGACTTCAATGAGAGGTGAGTATCATATTTAAAATGTAACATCGCATGAGTGGCAATACGTATAGAGAGTTTTGCCTATTTAAAATGTAATGGAATATGGAATATTGTGCTCTTGAACATAGAAATAAAATTTTGTATTAAATTTTCCAAAAAAGTATTACAGTATTGAAAGAGTATAATATCTAGCAATATTATAAATCAAAGCATTTGGATAACTTTTGAAAATTGGAATATTACAATCAGTTAAAATGGTATGCTGTGAAGCATATTGCAGCAGATAATATATATATATATATTGTGCCATTACAATTTAGTCACTAGCTAAATTTATAGTAATGTGCATGTGAGGAAATGTAAAACCAAAAATCATCACATTTTTATATAACCATAAAAGAAGCTGCAGGGCATCCAAGTTCAAACCCTACCAGATCAAAATTTTAAACGCTTTAGACAGAAAGAGAGTGGGACAGCAATTATATGCTTTATTTGTTTGTGTGTTAATAAATCTCAAAAAGAGCAGTACACACATTTAATATTTAAATTTTCTGTTAAAAAGCAAAGTTATAATGCATACGTATAAGCAGTGTATGTGTAAGTTATTTAATTGTTTTATATTTCAAATATTAAACACTTTGACTTTCTTTAAAACTAACCTATGCTTGATCAATTTTAATATCTTATTCTATACTTCTATTTTGGTTTTCTATAATTGTAATTGAGATTTAAAAGCTAAGGATTTAATTTTAAATGTTAGGATTATCATTTCTGAACTAGCATTTATATTATTAGTCAACCAGATTTATAAATGATTGGAATAATGGCAGTGTGTATGCTTGGATATATTACATACATAAACTACATTTTTTATTTATTAAATATTGAAAGAAAATTGAGAAAATCTGTTAAATTATTATTTTTTTATTTATTCAACAGTTTGTACTAGAAGGGTTAAATCTGTCAAATTATTTTTTTTTTTGCAATTTTGTGTTAAGAGAGAATATCTGTTGAATCAGGTATCTATTTTTGTAGCAGTTTTGTTTTTGTAAGTGATTATTTGTTATTTGGAGCTTGAACTTTCTGAGGTCTGATTTTGAAATTGTCTCACCTAAGGATTAAAGGAAAGAACCTCCAATTTTAAATATTACAGATATATGTGAAAAAAAGACAGAAAAAGGATTGAGTCAGTTTTTCCTTCCAAACAAAAGTGTCTGGAAAAAACAGGTGTATGATTTTTTTTATGTTCCTGGAAAAGGGATTAAACTTTTCAGTTGAAAAATAATTTAGTTGAAAATAAATTAGAGATCTAATTAAAACGAATTTGTCCAAAAATAGCAAGTGACGCTATCTCTGATTGGTTAAGTTAGCTCAAAAATTGGATATAAAAAGCTGTCTGGAAAAATCAGTTGAATTATTATTGTGATTATGATTCAGATTATTAGACTATTAAATTGAATGTTGAAAATATAAGAAATGACTGGCTAGAAAAATTATATGTATGTCCCATCTTTGTCTGACCATCTGGGAAGCTGCAATCATATAGGAAAGAAAAGATGTTTTGTCTAAAATAATATTCTACACCTTTCAACTGACCAGAGAAATAAGATGTTTTTAATAGAAGGAAGAAAGCATTCACCTGCATTCGATGAAAGATGAATTAATCTACCGATAAATATTAATCATCAAATCCAATTAATTGTTCCAACAACTGAGTTTAAATCCGGGAAATTTATAACGTGAAAACTGCTGTATTTCATTCACTAAATGAATAATGCTTGACAGGAAGAGAAGAAAAATTGATATAATGATTTCCAAATTATCCACTAAAGCAAGTAACCTCAATAGGATCCTCATCATCAAATAATTATATACTTCAAGAAAGTGATTGTTCCAAAGAACACGGAAATTGTTGCTGCCAAGTATAGACAGTATACAAGACAAGTGAACCCTTGGATCGGTAATATGACTTTTATATCTATTTTCTTTATGAAATCAGAGTATTAATAAAAATTTAGTAATAAAGTGACATATTTTATTTAAAGAACTTTTAAAGACAATTCAGATCGATGGAAACCAAGAATGTCTTAATAATAATAGCTTTGAACTACATAAATGATTTTGAATGTATCAAAATTTATTTGTTTATTAATTTTACAGTTATGAAATATTAATGTGTAAAATAATTTTTTTTTTATGGTATTATGATTTTAGTTTTAACTAATATATTATTATTATTTTGGGATAAAACATGCACATACATAGTAATATTTTATATGTGTATAATTGCGAGTGAATGTGAAATAATAGGTGGTGTTAAAATATTAAATTATTTTGTCTTGAGAAAGTATAGATTTCAGCGCTTAGAAGGGAAGGGGAGATAATGATTTAAAACTCTTTTCTAAGAACTTGATTTTTCTAATTTCTATTAACATTTTTTTTTAACATTCTACTTACATGTTAGATTTATAAAGTATGTGTGCTAATGAGCGGATATTTTTTTTCTTGAAATACTTTTCTCATGGAGTGAAAATCATGGTCAATGTGACATCCAACTTAATACAATATACATTTGAAGGGAAAGGGGGAAGAACTTGAAATTAATCTGAGGATTGTTATATAATCAATTATTATTATTATTCTTATTCATATCAATTTTCATGTTTATCTAGAAATTTTTATGTATATGTTAGAAATGCAGTAATAAATATTAGTTTGTTTTATTAAACGAGGCATATATATTTCATTAAGTGTAGTCTTGTGTGATCATTCATCATCATTAGTGGTTGAATATTAGTTATTTAAGACATAAGTAAATATGTTAAAATTAAGCAATAATTATGAATTTCTTTATAAAAATTAGTTTTATGTTTAGGCTTAGTCCTAAAGCTGTGGTTGAAACCATTGTCATTATCGTTATTATTATCATCGTCATCAACGTTTTAATTAATAAGCTGTTTAACTGTTTAAAGGTCATAAATAAATATTGATTTTATAATATTTAGTAATTTCTTAGTATTATTATAACCACATCCTGTCATCTATTTCATGCAAGGATGAGTGAATTGCCATCCTAAATTAGTTATATATAATCTGAGCTAGTAAACTTATAAAAATATTGAAACACATTTGTTATGCTAAGATCTAAGAAATGATTTATGTCTAATATACTCCACTTTGGTTTAAAGATGTTTTACTTTTACCTAAATATTAGTGTGTATAGTGATATGGCTCAAAAAGCAAAATCTCCCAGTTTTATTAGAAATAAAGTACCAAAAAGGGGATTCAAACCCGGTACATGTGAAAAGGTTATTAGATATAACTGTGTCTAGATTCAAATAATCTAGTGGCGCCCTGCTAGACCATATTCACTTAGTATTTGTTTAAACATGCACTTAACATCAAACCAAGAAATGAAAGTGGATAAGATCTACGGTCTGTATACCTGAGTTATATTTTATTGAATTACTAGTGTACTCACCTCACGTGATTTCATATACCTGAGTTATAATACTTGTTATTAATAATTTGCTTATAATTATTGATAGTGGGATATCTTGAGAAATCTAATGATAGAAATATGTTTCATTTCATCCAATGACCCGGAATATGATAGATAACTCAGTCTGATCTTTGGTTTAATAGCCACTACTCAGGTTAAATAATTCTTTTCTTTTGATATAAAAATCTACAATGCATTTTTCGTTTATTAAGCTAAATATTTATATTGGAATCTTTTGAGATAAAATAAATATTTATATGTGAATCATTTCTTGATTAAATAATATACTTGATCCGGTTGATCCTCTTCATTAAGTTAAGCTGAATATAATAATATACTGAATATTTTGGATTCATAATTTTTTAATAATATTTGACATTTCATGATCATTTAATCAATATCTTTTGATCTAAACCTTAATTTTATTACACTGGATCTTTGATCTATCTTTAATTTTTTTACAATATAAAGGATTCAAATAAAACCATTAGTAGGGCAAGTGTCAGCATTTATTTGATTTGAATATTTATTATTTAAACATTAACTTACAATATATACTCTATTCCAGATCTGCTATTTTTTATGAGCATAGGTAATCATTAGATGTTAGATACTAGTGCTTATTAAATGTATATCCAGTGCTGTCTTATTCACATTCCTAGACATGTTTCTTTCGTATCAGTGAGGAGCTTAACCTGGATCTAATACTTCTTGTTCTAATGTATTTTATGTCACAATTACAAGTTAACAACCTGAAATTTAAAAACAGCATTATTTTGAATTCAAACTTATTTTCTTGCATAATTAAATAGCTCTGATACCAGTTCAATAACTATATATTTTGCTGTCCGCAGTTTTATAATAACTATATACTCTTTCTTCTGAAACTAAGATTGGTATAAAATAAAATAGCATTATATGATCCTAACTATACAATACCTTTCAGAAGCAAATTTTCTATTCCAGTGCTGTTGAAAGTGTATGTAAGCTAGGGTCATGATATTTTTTGATTTGGTATTAAGGATTAAAGATTATCTGCAATTATAAAACTGATTATAGCAAAATACATAGTTACTGAACTAATGTCAGAACTAATATAACTTTGCAAGCAAGTAGGCTTGGATTCAAATATTTTTTAATTTTCAAACTGGTGGACTGATAATGGAAAAAAGGTGAAGAGAATTGGCTGTATAAAATTAAATTAGGTACAAAAAATGATTCAGATGCCTTAGATTCAGATCCAAGCTCCTCAGTGAAAAAGATAAGTTAGAAATTAGTGTGTGGATGTGGATAAAATAGCACTGAATTTGCATTTAATAAATACTTCCATCTAATATCTATTGATTATTCAAAGTTACAATAGATGATAATTTATTTAAAATAAATTGATTTGTAAGTTGAGATCACATGATGTTTTTGGGCTGATCACAATATATAGTCAAATGTTTTTATTATTAACTTGAAAGAATAAATTAAAGTAATAATTAACTTACACTACATTAACCCATGCTTGAAAAAAGATGAAGGTCTTGGTCTAAAAGATTAATTTGTTTTGTGTGTAATTCAATAAATACAGAGGTTTGAATAAATATTTGTTATTGATTCTTAAATATATAGAAAAGACTTTACTGAAGATAGCATTTGCTAAATTTAAAACTTAACATTTGTACAATAGCAAATGCAGGTTAATTCAATATAGTCAATGTTATTAAAACAGGCAAAACTCACTATATGTATTGCCACACTGCAAGCTATAGTAATCAATGGATGCCAGCCTGTTTTAATAACAGTCGTATAAGCAAGCATAAGAAATGGTGATCATGTAATATAGTCAATTTCTTAATCAAAAAAATTTAAATAGTGAAAAAGCAATGGTCCACACAATTCTTTTCAGTATAAGTTTTGTATTTAAAATTGTTTCATTGCCAGTCAAGTTAATGTTTGTATTTCAAACATTATTTACTACATACATTCTGAAAATAGTTTATATTTATTTTAAATAACATATATACAAGAATGATAATCTAAGAGCACATTAGTCTAGAGTAATTGATTCTAAAATAAAATGAAGATATCTATTCTTGGAAGTATATGAGAAAGTCATTTATTATTGTTGGTAATAATATTATTAACCAAAGAAAAGAAAAGCTTACAATTGAGTAAAACTGAGAACTGATATAGAACCACTAACTATAAATATGCAAGTAAGTTGGTTCAAGTTTCAGACTATTAGCTTAAAAAAGTATAAAAGATGTAAAAAATGGCTTATACATGAATAAGTGCACTAGTCATAGCTTAAGAATCTAGTTCTCGCTGCTGAAGACAAAAGCTAGAAAATGGTCTGGGAATAGGGATATTAAAGCAGTTTATAATCTAATATCTATTGATCATTCAAGTTATAATAAATGGATATAGAGTAGATAATGAGAACTACTTTTCAAAGCATGTGAGAAAATCGTGATTTTGTTGATAAAGATATTTATGAAAAACATTTGGCATATTTATAGCCAATTCCAGAGAAGTTGAGCACATATCAGCAAATAAAGCCCAGTATTTTAATGATTTTTTTAATTGATAAATGGCTCACATGGTCAAGTGCAAATTATTCATATTACTGATCAGGGCTAATATTTATTTATTTATACATTTAAGTTTACCTTCTAATGTTTCAAAGAATTTCTGTCTTGATGTAGGATTTTAAATGTTTTTCCTAAATTAGTAATACTAATAAAGTTTTCATCAATATGTCACAAATTTCTTCACATCTTAATTTTAGCCTATTTTCTAGTATCTTTCCTTGGTTGATTCACTGTCAATTCATTTATAAAGGATTATGGCCATGATCTATTCTAACATGTTACAAACACTTTAGTTTTGTGTAGTGTGGAGCCATGGCATTTCAGTTTCTTTAAATTGATTACTTTGAGCTACATTCAATATTCACATTTTGTAAAGATAACAGAAACCCTTCAACTTTTTTTAATTGCATTAAATATGGTGTCCAAGTTTTGGATATAGAATGGAATTAAAAACAGACAGATAGATTATGAAAATGATCTTGTGCATCAGTTTTAGATTATTGAAATATTAGAGTAACTTTAGAACCAAAGATTTGACAATTTTTTAGACACTGAATTTTACTTTGTAACAACTATTTACAGCATAATGGTATAACCTCTAACCATGTTACAGAGCAATCATTACAGGTTTGCTATACTATAAATGACATCAGCAATAATAGCAAAAATAAGTTGTTTAATTATAACTTAGAAAGTTCATGATTTAGCTGCAAGTCATATCAGATTGGAAAGTAAGGAATTAATATAAAAGTCATTGTCATGGACAACTTCAAATGTATAGTGCAAAGTAGTAGAAAAAAATTCCAATGAAGGCATAATTTTAAACACTGATGACAAATTGAATGCTAGCTTTCCAATGTTCTTAGTAACTACAAATTCTTTTTATATTCTCAAAGGCCTTTGATCAAAAGTGACATTTTAAATTTGTTTTCTTATTCTTTTTCAAAAATGTTCAGAATCCACATTGTCTTTTGGGAAATAATTATTTAGAAAGATTTTGTACTTTGCCTATAATAGGTAAAAGGAAATTTATTCTGAAGTTATGGTAATCATCTTTACTATTTTAGTGTGGAACAAAATAATATATATTACTTTGAGAAAATTACATGTTAAGTTGTGTATAATGTGTTAGAGATATTTCTAACTCTTTTATAATTTTGATAGGAATATTATCTTCATCTGGTGCTTCATTCTTTGAGAACTTGACAATATCAAAAAGTTCTTTTTTTTTAGATTCTCAACATCTAATTTAGAATATGTTTAAATCACATTTTATTTGGAATAATGTTTGATCCATTTCCTAAACTGCTAATTTTTCTATGAATAAGAGCTTATTAACATAGATTTTTCAGGAACTACTTGTTAATGTGTGATTCAACAATCACTTTTACTTTTATACACAATTGGAGCAACTAAGCATTTAATATTTAAAACAGGCAAAACTCACTATACGTATTGCCACACACAGCAAGCTAGAGTAATCAATGGATGCCAGAAGGCTTGTGCATAAAATCCCCATCTAGTGCCTACTCATCCAATATCCCCGTCTAGTTTCTGGCTTGTGGCCTTCGTCAGTGAGGAGTCTTGGATCTGAGAGCACTGCACCTAGATCTTAGGATCTAATGCAACCCTCCAGCAAACACCTCACGAAGACTACAAGCCATAAACTAGTCTGGGATATTGGATGAGTATGCACTAGATGGGGATTTTATGCACAAGCCTTCTGGCATCCATTGATTGCTCTAGCTTTCTGTGTATGGCAATACGTATAGTGAGTTTTGCCTGTTTTAACAACAGTTATACACAAGCATAAGAAGTGGTGGTGTGATGTTTATTGGCATTTAATATTTAGTAAAAAAGTTTGTGACATATTTTGGTTGCCAAATCTTCCAGATGTCTCAATCAAGATTTGAGTCTAGATTTGAACCTCAGATTTCTTTTTAAAATTTTTTAAAGATAGTTGATTCATAGTCTCCAATAGTAGCCAGTAAATGGATATTTAGAAAATTTTAACTAGCAAGTAAAGGTTCTAAATCTGAACTGGTGTGGTATTGTTATTGTGCTGACATTTTACAAACAGAATTTCAATATTTCTTGATTATAATATAATTTAACCTTCATTAGTGGTGAGGGAAGGGTCATAATCCCATAAGCACTGAATCCTATGTTATCTTTGTTTTACTTAATTAATGTAAAAGTTATTGTAGACTCTGAGTGAATAATACTTTTTCATGTTAGAAATGTATTTAGTGCATCAAAGATTATCATGGAACCTCTATTTTTCCTCAAGATTTACCTAACTATAAATTTATTGGATAGATGATTTTGGATACTAAAAAAATTATGACTTGCTTGAGAAATTTTCAGTTACCAGAAGAAAAAAAAAAATACTGAAAACAATTCTAATTTCAATTCAAATTTGAAATGGGTCATATGCATGATTTATGTATATCCTAACCATAATATTATGAGGTCCTTAAACAAAAATATAGGAACAATGTCATAAATGGGATATTATTTCATGCATGTTTTATTTGTGATACAAACATTTGTATCCAACTGGAACATTAGAGGCAATTGAATAATATTTTTTGGTGAAGCATTGGAATTTTTTTTTTGTAATTTAATTTTTTTTGCAAATGTTTACAGTGCACTAAGTAATTTAAATTTCAGGACATAAGGAACTGAGTTTGATTTTAAAAGACACATTCATTGTACATAGCATAAGAAATTGCAATAAACTTTACAATATTCAAATCACAAAGTATCATATTGGAATTAATATGAAAAATTAATGCATACACCTCAACGCAATATTTTATTTAATTTTCCAAAAGAGCTGACAGTTTCAACTATCCAATAGTTTTCTTCAGAGCTCTCCCCCCCCTACTTAAAATTGCTTAAACTATTAAAGAATTCAAATATGTCTATTATAATTGTTGCTATAAGTATTCACTAATTGGTATAAGACATTTGGATGATAAAGATTAATAATTTTTTTATTGCATATGTAATTGTTAAAATCACATATATAATAATGACATAATGCTTAGATTTTCGACTGAAACAAGCTTATATTTTTATTATATACTGCGTTTATGTGCTATGAAACTTTTATAGCCTACAAAAACCATTTTAATTTTTCTCATTAGAAAATAAATGTAATAGTAATATAATTCTATTTTTTCATGCCTTCTATCCGCGCGGAAACTTTTTTTTTTAAAACTAAATAATTGTAATTAGATAGTTGCTTTAAAAGTTAATGTTTTTTTTATTGCTTCATTTATTTATTATTTGATCGTTTCATTAAGAATATTTTAAATTATTCTTTAAAATGCATGATAGAATTTGATCTAATTACATTTTTTTGTGTATGATTTATTTAATATACCTATGGAAGAGGAAGAAAATATAAAATAATATTTACAATGTCTATATTAAGATATTATATGTTGAATCAATACATATATATATAATGTAATGATTTGAGAGCTCATTATTAAAGCTTATTATGTATTACTTACTATGAGATATAGAATTACTATAATATATTATTCAAAAGATCATATGATGTTCAAGCTCTAGTGCCAGGTGCTGCATTTGATTATTACTAGTTTTGAATTAGTTTTATGAATAAAAGATGTGTTTGGGTGTAAAGTGATTTTTATAATAAATATAATGTTAGCAAGTGTTTAATGTTTGTTGCATATCAATTGATTATATTGAAAGTTATTATTTCTTTATAAAAGTAATTTTCTTCATTGATATATATGTATATTTAGATTATATTAATCAGCATTATTCTATATAAGAGGATCGCTATAAACATAAATTTTAATATTCCTTATAAATGAAGAACTTGTAAAAGCCATGGGTAATCTTTCTTCCATGTTTCACCTAGAAGATATCAATGCCATATTAATTTTTTTCATACCTTTTGACTATTGTTTTGTAAAGTAAATTAACATCTGATAATCCACTTCTCAATAAGAAATCTTTAAATGTCACATTAGGTAAATCTTGAGAATATTGTAAAACATGCTAATCTGTACCTTTTTTATGCCTAGGTGATTTTATGATGATTGAGTGTTGAATGTACCATAGATACTGTTCATAATCTTACTTTTCAGAGTAGGTTTCAATCTGTTGATAAAGCGAACATGATTATTTAAAATAAAATGTTTTATGTAATAAAATCAATAACTAAATGAATTTTTTTGGATTGAATATGCTTATAGAGGAAAAGAAAGATGAGAAACAATATATATCATTATCATTTTTACCCTTTATTTATCCATTACAGGATGATCTCTTCCAAGTTTAATCCAATTTCTCCAATCCATAACTTATCTTTTTACAACTCGCTAGCAAATTTCCTTTTCATCCATCCTCTCATATATAGCCCCTCTCTAGGATTTTATAATCTCTTAGAATCCAATTTAAGACTTCATTTCCTGTTTTTCCTCTCACTCATATCTTATTCTTAATCTCTTGTTATTTCTAATATAATATCTCCATACTTCATTGAGTGGTTTGAAGTCTATGAATTGCTCTTCTTTTATATATCTAAGTCTTGGATTCATAAGTAACAATTGATAAATATATATCTATTAAAAATCATCCTTTTCAAAAACCCAGACATATTTTCTTTTAACATTAACATATTTTTACCAAAGTAGTTTATTCAAGTTTAATTTTAGCTGTTACTTTGAATTATAACTAACCAAAATAAAATGAATTTAAAAATAGAAGTTGTAGAAAGAATGAATGAATATGAAGTGCCATTATGCTTTGGATTTGTTGATTATGAAACAGCATTTAATACCATAAGCATTTCTATGGTGATTAAAGCATTAGATCATCCCAGGATATTCTCATATTCTAAAGAATATTTATCAAAATGCAACAACAAAGATTAACATTCAAGGGGTGACAATATAATTCTTTCAAAACTTTTTACTGTAGTTTTACAAGTGTTTTGTGGTTTAAATTGGGAAACTAAGGAAATGACAGTAAATGGAGATTACATAACTTTAATGAGATGTAGAATTACTATAAATCACATGATATTTAAGCACTATAGTGATGACTTAAAAACAATGATCCATTAATTTTTAGCTCTTGATTCCATCATTGTTATGCTACACTGCACAGGGTAGTTATAGAATAAACTGTACTAAACAATTGACAGATAATACACATTACTATCAATTATGCCTTGCTAAATTGTAGTGCTCTGTGAACTTAATTGCTAGATATCCTTTTAGTGAGAATGTACTCATAATGGCTATTAGATTTCTAGTATTAATGAAACATGGAAAGGAAAGCATTATTCATTTTAACAATACTGTTTATTTTTCATGCAGTAGAAAGTAATAAACATATTTGATAAATTACCATTAATTTTCTTCATTGCATAGAACTGAACTCAATCTTCATTCACAACCAGACGATTTAGTTATTGATTACAGGTTGACTTTTATTCTGGTGAGAGAATAACTTCTGTATGTATGCAAATTAGATAGAAACTGGTTGTGCAATCTATTATATTCCATCTATACTCTGTAAATCAAATAATCATTCATATAATTTATTAGGCAGAGACCACCATAGTCTAACAGAATATATTTCATTCTATATATATTAATATCATCTATATTCTTTATTACTTTTTACTATGCTTTTGTACAATCCACACAGTTTCAATTGCCCCAACAATCTTCTTCAGAACTTGCTACTTATATTTCCAAGATTTCTGGGGCAATCAAAACTGTCTGGATTTTAAAAAAGCATTATAAAAAGTAATAAAGAATATAGATGATATTAATATTATATGGATTTGTCATTGCAATAAGAAAGATAAAGTTATAATATTTCATTCCATAATTATAAGAAAAGGATAAATAAGTGGGTTAGAGAAAAAGAAGTTATAAAAAAACGAGTATGGATAAAAAATAGTTGAGAGTTAAGAATAAAAATATGGAAGAATATATTATAACATTAGAGAAAACTTAGTAATTTGGTGTAAGAATGGGTGTTTGCATACAAAAAAATAATAATCAAAAATTGAATAACAATTTGGACTATAGATGAAAGACTGTTGGACATTTATTTTTTTAAGTGAAGATCAGTTACTGAGAGAAAACTGAAGGAAATGAAAGAGCTGATATATATTGTTCGAGATTTTCATGGTGATTATCAGAGAATATAATGATAAAATATTAGAATTAACTTTTATTAAAATAATATAAAAGAATAAAAGGGAACACATCATTATAGTAGAATTATTTATTGTTTGTAAATCGGAAAGAGGATAATAAGATAGAAAAAGGAGGGGTGGTGGTGAGCAAATGGTTTTAGTGCGGTATAAATATTCAAAGATTATAACATCACTAGTCATATAGCCTATGCACAAAAACTTTTTAATTTATCTCATGGTCACATTATTATGAAATAGTAATAAGATAGAGCAATTGTAGAAACAAATTTATAGAAACGATGATGAAAGTAATTGAATATGTGTGTATATTTGATACCCCCCCCCCCATTGTAAAATGTGAATAAGTTCTATTTATAAAATTGTTTTCACTTTACATTTGGTCAGCCAAGATTTTTCTTAGATTAGGTAAGCATAACCTTTACATAAGATAGGTAAAAATATAAACCTTGGTAAAATATTAAAAAAAATATTTAAAAAGTTTTTTTTTTTATCTAAAATATTTTTGTCTATGACTGGCATATTTTAAAATTATACCCAGGTTATCACAAAAAAAAGTCTTGCTGAGTAAAAATTGAATTTACAAATAAATAATGAAAAAAGTATATAATTACTTTATCGACACTTTAGGTAAGAACAATGGCTGATTATTTGTTGCTCTGATAAGACTTGATTAAGTGATAATAAAAATATTTCTAAGAAGTTATATAATTTTAAAAAATTATAATAAAAAAGGCTTTTAATCTTTTGGCAACAAATTATACTACGGATATATTCTTATTGGTTTAAAATTATAAATAAAAATGTTGGCATATTTTTTTCTACATATTTTTAAATATGTTTATAATTATTAATAGTTTTTTTTCTTTTTTTAATTTAAAAAATTTAATTGTTTGCATTTTTCGAATTTTTAATTTATTATTCCAATTTTTAGACGTCAAGTTTCATTAACATTTCTCTGAATATACGTTTTTGTCTAGACAACACACTAATATGACTAAGCTATGGCATTTTATCACGCATTCATATTAATGATTTAAAGAAATTATAAATTAATAATCGAATGGTTTATTGCTCGGAAGTTCATAAGAAACCAGAGCGACCCATGGAATTTAAAATTCATTATTCTCATGAAGGACAAAGAGTTTATGATATAGCTTTAAATGTTGAGATATTAGAATAAATTTTGTTAAGAGAGTGGGCATCCTATCACTGATAGTAATTAAACGTTATGGTGACTTCTAATATATTCATGTAGAAAACGTAACCCACTAATATAAGCAAAAGATCATTGTCCCAGGTAAATATGTGACATCTATTACCATCTGCTTTGTCCACAAACTGAGTTTATATCCAGACTGGGTAGGATATGGAAATCAGGACAAATGGCTTTTTTTGTGTGTGCAGGTATCTAGTCATAGCGAATATAACTAAACAGCAAAATTGTTTTGTAAATGAGTGTCTAACTATTTTTAGGTTAAAAGTAAAGCAAGAATAGGAAATTATTGAAACCCCCATCAGTTGCCAAGTATGTTGCGTAATATCTTTTTCACTAATTCTCAGTGTAGTATTGCTGGAAAGGCTTTTGCCCTATAGTAGATTATTTAGGGTCTTTTATGATTTCTTTTTATCTATACTAACAAATTATTTACAATTTTATCTTTTTAAAAAAAGTTCATAATGATGTAAAGTACTTTTTGTGTGCTCTGGATTCTGAGGTAGATGGTTTGCACAATATATGTGACTGATGTTCATTGTATGCCATAATTATCATGGTGATAGATTATTTTTGGAGGAATATATCAACTTCTATCAACTAATGGCCTAAATGCTTCAACATCTTTAAAAATGGATTTTGGTATTTGGAGCTGTCATGGCTCTTAATGATATAAAGAGTTCTAAAATTTATCATGTAATTAGTTGCTTAGACATTATCATTCAGTTGTACAATCTATTATTGTCTTATTCAATCTACATTTGGGCAGAGATTTTAATATATATGCATACATTTAGAGTTGCATCATGAAATCATACTTTTATATATAGATACTTATATTTATATAATCCATGTATCGCAGCTCAAATCACCACTTCTAGTGTACAAACATTATATGATCTAAGCAAGAAACCATTTGATTATTTTATTATATGTTATGATCAGAATGAAAGTAATGCTAAAGCAAATATTACAGTATTTAAGTCAAATTAGGCAATTCCTTAGATAAATAGTATGCCCCTTCTGAATAGCAAAGCAATGATCATTTGATTCTGAGATCTGATGTTCTCTTTTTGTGTGATTTCTTTAAGAATGGAGACTATATAGGGAAAACATCTTATAAATACCAATTGCATAACTAGAACTTTTCTAATACACCTTCATGGAGAAATGCCTTAAAAGAGCTTCCCCAATTTATTTTTCTGCTAACAATAGTTAGATATTCATATAGTAACTATTAATTATATGGCTAGATTAGCCTATTATTGATGGGTACTTGAAATAAAACCTAGATATGTCTGGAATTGGAAAAAAATTACAAGCTTCACTCAAATTCAAATCCTAGATCTGAATGTAGCAGACAGATCTGCTAACACCACTACATTATATATTTTTTGACATTATCTATATGACATAATACACATATCTATGGTGATGGATAATTTTCATAGCTATTTAGGATTCTGTTCATTGCTGAATTGTTATGTAAGTGATTTGATATCTGATACAAGTGACAAGATGTGACTATCAAAAACCATGATCCTAAATATTCACATTTCGTTTTCACTAATTAAATGTAATAAGGCTAGTGGTCTTATTTTATAATATATGTATGTAAAATTATAGCAAAAGGGTAAACATGTAGGCACAGGTTACTGATTTGTTGGACAAAATCATGAAACAATATTGTCATATTATGGTGATGTGAATTTGTTTCAATGACTCTGAATTTTATTTTATTAGTAGGAATGCAAAATTGACTTCATATTGGGAAAGAGATGCTAAATCTTTTGCTGGTCTATGATTACAAAAATCTCACTACAGCTATATATACATTCACACATTTATATTTCAGGATAAATTCTTCAAATGGTCTAATTCAATGGTTCCCAAAGTGGTTCCTACAAATCCTCAAGAGTCCTTATGACCACTGAGGAAGTCCATGGCAAATAAAAATAATTTTGGGGGTGCATGGAGATAACATCAGGGGTGTGAGAAAAGTTTAATGTAAAGTAAAAAAATTGTGATTCTTTTTCATTACTGTGAAAGTTAAGATAAATAGCAATAAATGAATTGGTAGCCATTTTTACATCCTGAGTAAAATATAGGTATAGATAGGTACATAAAATACAAGTAATGACAAGCATCGGGCCAACTGTGGACATTTATTTATATATCTATGCAAGTTCAAACAGGAATGGAATCTCACCACTACATGCAATAACTTGTCTAAATATGGCACAAAAAAAAATAACCAGTCACTAATCAACAATTTAGTTCCGTTTTATGCATGATGTGAAGTGCTTGCAACAATTTTTTTTAGTTTTGACCAAAAAGTACCATTTTTTGTATTGGTATGAAGATAGCATACGTTACCTAAGTATTTTAAATACTATTGATTTGGTATGAAGATAGCGCATGTTACCTAAATATTTTAAATACTATTGATATCTTCATGTATATTAAATCTATTTAAGCAAAGTTATGCTTTCGTTAAAGTTAATTTATGCACTAGTTTATTATAGAATATTTATCAATATTACATTTTGTTATTTATTAATTTGTTTGATAATAATTAAATTATTTATTTTTCTTGAAAAATAATAAAATTAGTAATAAATGCATAACAATACAATTTGTGAAATTTATTTGAAATTTTATTCTTACATTTTAAATAATTAATTGATGTGAATATTATGTTGTGGCATTTCATTTTCAAAATAAAACAAAATATTAATAAATAGGTTTTTTGCAAATAAATTTTTTTTCATTTCTTATATCTTAAATTTGTGCTCCTTTTCTAGATAATGGTAAGAGTGAGACAAAGAAAAAATGCAGACAATATATCATTTCATTACCAGAAAATAGTACTTTACCTATGTGCCTTCTATGCAATAAAACTTCATCAAACAAATCAATGAAACCTTCTAAGCTAAAGGAACATTTGAAAAAAGTCCATAGTGAGGAAAAAAATAAAAGATTTAACTTTTTTAAAAACAGCCAAAGAAAGATATTTGAAAACACCGTCATTGTGACAATTCTTAATGACAACATCTGAGCAAGGTGACGATGGACTGCATGCTTCTTATAACATTTCTTTACTGATTACAAAATCCTGAAAGCCGTACATCATTAGTGAAGAACTTATTCTACCAGCTGTGAGGTAATACACACTGTGCTGCATAAACTAGCTTTCGATATTATAAGAAAAATTCCACTGACAATAATACAGTACAAAGGATTGACAAAATGATTCAGTGCATAGAAAATTCTTTATATGGGTACTTAAAAACATCTAAATTCTCTATACAGCTTGATGAAACAACTTTGCCAGGAAACAAAACTTTACTTTTAGCCTATGTGAGATTTATAAAAGGAAAAATTTCCCAAGTATTGTTATTTGCCAAATCTTTCGAAACGTGAAAGGTGAAATAATATTTAATGAATTAAAAAAGCCATTGTTACTGACAGTGCTGTGGTAATGGTAGGATGACACTGAAGCTTTCTGGCATATTTAAAACAAACTATACTGAATGTATTATTTGTACATTGTCATTGATCGACAGTATTTAGTCACCAAAAATCTTAGTGAATACTTGCATGGCTCACTAGATTATGTCATTAGAGCAATTAATATAATCAAAAGGAATGCCTTAAATGAGAGATTATTTGCTCAACTTTGTATAGAAAATGATGAAAATTATAATCATTTACTACTTAATATGCAAGTTCTTTGGTTATCTAAAAGTGCATGTTTGGATCGATTTTATGCATTTTTTTGATTCAGTGTTGGAATTCCTGGAAAGTAAAGACGATTTGCATTTTATATGACTGATTTATTTGTCAAATTTAACAAAACCAATTTGAAGCTACAAGGTAATCAATTAAATTTAATCAAAACTAAAAGTATAATATCTGCATTTGTTGCAAAACTTATGTTATATAAACAAAACTTGGGGAGAGGAGAATACTCCCAGTTTCTAAATCTTTCATAATTATAAAAATGAGATGAAGATTTGCTTACTTATTGTCAGCACTTAACGACTCTTCATTCTGACCTCAGCCAAAGATTTGAAGACATTCTTCACTTGGTTATCCTCAATTGGGTGTTGGACTCTTTTGCAAGTAGACCTACAAATTCAGATGAATCCATACTAATACAGGAGCACCTTATTGAATTATCCACAAGTGAGGAGTTAAAACCAATGTTTGAATAAGGATACCACAAATTCTGGTTACAAAAACAGATACCAATTTCATATCCTGCATTATAGGTCACTGTATAGAAGAAGATGCGGATTGCTTTCCCATCTTCCTATTTAGTAGAATGTGGATTTAGTGCAGTTATGAGAATCATCATGAAAAAAGAAACAAACTGGAAATTAGTGCTCGTGGAAACTTATGAATGTTAGCCACAAATATAGAGCTGAACACAAATAATCTCATATTATCTTATCAGGTTCATCCATTTCATTGAAAAAATATGTGTTTTTGTAATTTAAAATAAAAGTTATAATTTCAATAAAACTATTTTATACATCAAAATGTTTTATTTTATTTTTACATCACCATTTACCATTCAAGATATGTAATTTTTATTTTATGCAATTATGTTGAGTTATTTCGCTTGGATGTTTGTGGTCAGGTATTTGGTATGGGAAGGGGTCCACAGGCATATTAAGTTTGGGAATCACTGGTCTAATTAATCTAATGTTTTGAAGAAAGCATTGAAAATAGTAGTTATTTTCTTAAATTAAAATGTCATTTAAAAACTTGTGCCTAATTTGCAATTAGTGAAATATACAATTTAATTTAATTTCACTTTTAATCAGATCTTTCTTTTTAAAGGGAAACAACATATAATTTTAATATTAAAACATGCTTTCCTTTTTTTAAAAAAAATAAATTTATTTTTGAAACAAATTTTTATTTAAAAATTATATTTATTCTTATTACAATCCTCTTTGCAACTTGTCATTTACAGAAAATTTAAAGGATTTTTTTTTTTTTAATTTGGGGAAAAGAGTTAAGATCATATGATAATTTATTTTGTTAAATACCTAGGTTATAATTTTTGTGCATGTGTGTGCTGTTTGAGAAATCTACATGTTTGTGAGTCTAAATATAATTATATTAATGTCTAAGATGTCTAAAAGTCTTTCTTTCAATGAAGTAGAATAAATTTTAAAATAATATTTTAATAATATGATTATACATATTTGTTGTGGTAGATACAAATATTTAACTTATTTATAAACTTTTTGTTATTTTTTTTTATCAGAGTCATAAACTTCAAAATATGCATTGACATATATACATATGTACAAACTTCTTTTTAAATATAATGAGTTGTAATGATATAAGAAAATAATTTACTAGTACAGTATTTGTATAATTTTAAACAGAAGAGAATTAAACCCTATTCACATGCGCTGTAATGTTATTTTAATACCTCAACAATGTTTTGTTGAGTATGAAGGATATTCTCAAATCAAAGCACAAGATAGAAACTTTGACAAGATAAGAGTGGCCATCTTATCTTTGTAGTACAGTATTTGTATAATTTTAAACAGAAGAGAATTAAACCCTATTCACATGCACTGTAATGTTATTTTAATACCTCAACAATGTTTTGTTGAGTATGAAGGATATTCTCAAATCAAAGCACAAGATAGAAACTTTGACAAGATAAGAGTGGCCATCTTATCTTTGTACCTAAATTTACTTATATAGGCCAACCTAAATCATCTTGGAATGATAGCAAGAAGGTCTTCCATTAATCATTTTACATTCATTAACTTTATCTATTAACAATTATCAAGTCTTCCAATTTACTGGCTCTTATTATTATGAAATATTAAAATCTATATAACTATTTAATTTACTAGTGCAGCATTCATGTAATTTTAATCAGGAATTACATCTTATACACCTGCACTATAATATTATTTTAATGCCTCCATGATATTTTGTTGAGCAAAGAGTACTCTCAACCCAAAACATAAGGTAAACATTTTGAAAAGAGTAGCTATCTTATATTTGTATCTAAATTCATTTATATAGGTCAATTTAAAGTGTCTTGGAATAGTAGCATGATGGTCTTCCATTAATCATAATTTCATGTGGAAGATTTTGTAATTGTTAATAGATAGAATAGAGTTAATGGGTATAAAATGATTAATTGAAGACCTTCACACATTCATTACAATATGCTTTAGTTTGGCATATAGAAGTGAATTTAGGTACAAAGATAAGATGGCTGTTTGTATCTTTTCAAAGTCTATGTTGTGCTTTGGTTTGAGAGTATTCTTCATACTCAACAAAACATCATTGAGGTATTAAAATAATAATACAGTGCATGTGTATAGGATGTAATTCCCTTTCGATTAAGAACTATAATTGAGTGGTTTATTTATTGCTCAGGAATTCATAAGAAGTTGAAGCAGAGCTTGAGCCATAATCATTGGGGCACTAAAGAACTTATGAAATTTCATTAATGAGGTAATATCATACCTTTGGAGAAATCAATTGACAATTTAATTCTACTGAGGATGATGAAAACATTTTATTTAGTTACCTCCCCCCCGCACAATTTAATACATGTAGTTTAATATACAATGTAAGGAAATCAAATCATGTATCACATGACTAATGTTGTAAGCTTGTATTACAAATGTTATATAACATTTTTAATATATATGTATAATGTCAACCAAAATATATTTGTTTGAAATTTATTCTATTTTACTGAAAAATATAGAAATTTTAGTGTCACTTTCAATATTTAAAGAATCTATCTGCCTTTTTTTTTTTAAAGATTTTTATTGAACACATATATCAAAATGTTTATGTATTAAAGCTGTTTTATTTTTATTATTTTGAAACAGATGGAAAGAAAGAAATCCTGGTGAGTGGATTGGGGTTGTAGGAGATGACATTTGGATTTTATCTCAGTCACATGAGTATATTCAATTTAAAAAAATTGGCAGAGATACAACAACAGGACATTTTGTTGATGGACAGCCAAAACATAAGAAAATGAAATTTGAAAGAAAAAATCCTATAAATAGGGATACTAATTTAACACTCTTGAATAATTATTTCCAATTAGATATTAACCTTAGTGATTTGTATGATAAATGGTGCACAGTTGATGCAAATTTTAAAAAGATTGCTATCAATTTTCCAGGAGTCCGCATTCTTCGACAGGACCCAGTTGAAAATCTGTTTTCTTTTATTTGTTCATCAAATAATAATATTTCAAGAATTAGCAAAATGGTGGAAAAACTTTGTACATTATATGGAACAAAGATTACAACTATTGATGATACTTTATATCATTCATTCCCAGAAATATCTGTTTTAGCTAGCAATGGTGTTGAAGCTCAGTTGCGGGAATGTGGATTTGGTTACCGGGCAAAGTACATTGCCAAATCTGCTCAATATTTATGTCAGAAAGGTGGAAAAGAATTTTTATTTTCATTGAGGGAAAAATCATATGAAGACTGTCATAAGGAGTTATTACAATTGACTGGAGTAGGCAAAAAGGTAACTATGAATTTTAGATTTCATTTTTCAATTGCTATTTTTAAAAATAATTTTATTGGTTATATTTTTCAAGACAATATAAGTACTAGTGATTTACTTTGCTCTCTGAGATGAACAGATTTATAAAGATTTGATATATTTTAAATTCCAATTGTCAAAAAAAAAAAAAAATTGTGATTCAGAAAAAAAAAAATGTAAAATTTATTTCTCAGGAATAATTCAAAAGCTGAAGAACCAGAACTTGAATCAATCCAAGACTTTACACATCATTCAGGACAAAGTAATATTTCAAACATACTAATTATAGTGAAAAGCAAAGAATAAAATCAATGGATACTAACTGGCAATGAACTAGATCTCCGTACACTTTCTATTTCCTTTAGCTTTCTGAATTTACTACATAAAATTAGTATTTATTTTTCTGTACATACATATGTATGTACAAAATTTATATATATATATCTGTCTAAGAGAAGATTCCATGTGTCAGTTCAGATCACTTCACCTAAATTTTCCACTTTTTTGCTTTGTTCTTAAGACAACTCTAACTTATAACTCATTTTGTACTTATATTATTTAGTTAAATTGTCAAATACTTTTTTAGAAAAATTCAAACTTTATTTATTAAAGTATGAAATCTAATAGAACAAGAATATCTATTTTAAGAAATTGGATTGGCGTATAGTTTTTTATTATGTATTGCTTATATATCACATGATCACCATTTCCTATGCTTACACAAACTGTTGAAACAGTGACAAATTTTCCATATAGTAGCGCTACCGCAAGCCATAGTAATCAATGGATGCAAGAATGCTTGTGCATAAAATCTCTATTTAGTGCCAATTTATCCAATATTCCCAGACTACTTTGAGTTTGTCACCATTTTATTGCTTATACATTTAATCATGGAAATTGAAATTTCTTTAGATTATTTGATTTGGATATTGTTTTAGTTATTACATTATTACTAAAAAAGCATACATTTCTTTTTTGGCATGATTACTAGCAGTAATATCTGTTCCAACTTCATATTCAATTTTAGTTCCTTCTTCAACTCTAGGTACTGTGGGAATGTTAAACATATCCAGCACTTCTGAAGAAACATAGTATCCTTTAAAATAGGGTTATTACTTTTGTCTAGATTAACAATATTTATGGCAAGAATTGTTGCAAATTATGAGTTTAATATTTTAAAAAAATATTGCTTTATCAAGACAATTAGGATTTATAAATATTATATCTTAAGATTTCCTGTTTTAAATTTTTTTTATTTATTAACTCATGCAATATTTAATAAACATTTGTTATTTATTTATTACAAATAATTCATAATTTTAATTATATTCAAGATATTTGGATATTAGTGTTTGTTAATATCAATTACCAAAAATTAGAATTTGTTTAAATAGGGAAAATTTAGCATTATGTGGAATAATATATCTGAATGGCTTTTATTCTAAGGATTTACTTTTGGAGATATATTGTTATAAAAATTAGAATTTTATTTATGTTATTCATAGTAACAATTATGACTGCCCCTTATTTAATTCAGATATTTTATTATTCTTTTTGAAAAAAATTCATTCAAAAAGAATAAATTCTTCATTGGAAGGAAAAAGTGAAAGAAGAAAGTCTGCAATTTTGATCAGTTTTAAAGTTGGGTTTTATTGCATTATTCTAGTTGATTTATAACATCAATATTCACAAATCTAACATTTCCCTGTTAAATTCCCATGCTGACTGCCATTGATTAGGCCAACAAAATTTTAAAAAAGGAAAATTTACCATTGGAAATACTGTATTCTATACTAACCTGTGTGTGTTATTATTGACAATTGAATGCATTTGGAAAAATATAAATAAAGTTTGAATTTTTCTAAAGAACATTTAACAAATTAACTAGATGTTGGAAGTAATTCAACATATAATTACAAATAAAATGCTATCATCGCAAACCTTCAGATAACCATTTTAGCCCATTGAATTTTTTTCTCTCTTTTTCTTTAGTCCTTGGTATTTTTATCTAACATGTCTCTTATTGTTCCATTATCTCTAGTTTAAAATAATAAAGTTCTCATATAAGCCACTTTATATTTTCTTTGCATTAGTATTTGATTCTCTCTATATATCTATTTCATGAAACAAAAGACCAAATACCTTACTATGATGATTTATAAGCAAGATCCTCAAAAGATCATTTAAATAAATACATAAATAATATCTCTCTTTTGCTTTATTAATGTCAATTGTTTTAGTAATATATTTAGATTTGTTTGTTTCATGAAATAGATTTATATTCTTAGTGTTACATATTTGATAATCCATAAAATTTACATGTACATTAAAATCAATCGTATCTCTCTGTATTATAATGATCAGCTTAAATGTGATGAAATTATTTCAATTTAATATAATTTATGCAGGCACCACCTGATATTAAACATCAGGACATAAAGTGGCACATTTATATATTTAAACAATATTTGTTTTAATATATTGATGATGATTACTACACAGCCCCTATTTGCAATATGTGGCTAGATCCTGAAGAACACAAGTTTCTCCCAATGAATAGATATAGAATAAATATGTAGACCAGACAATATTATAAATAAAGATGTTAACACACTATTTAAATCAATAACAAAACTATAGATCTTTACAAATATAGTTGTCAATCAAAATATAACTTTTTTTTCAACAAAACCATTTCTCTAATCTCTTAGATATTATTATTTTAGCTCACATGCATGTAGGAAAACAATAATTATTTATAAACTGTCCAAGGTTTTTGTTGTGTTTGGTCTGGGTTACAGACCCAACCTACAGAAATTAATAATAATACCAGTATTACAATTAATATATTTATTATTAACAACTATATACAATAAATTATACAGTATATATACACTAACAATAGTTATACTGGAACTCTTGAATCCGAGTCTTGTGGTTCTACTGCTTCCAGCTACACCTGATAGCTTGCCTCACGGGTAAGGAGAATGGACTTTTCCAGCTGTACAAGACAGCTTGCCTCGAATCAACAGTAGTCTTAGCAGCATCCAGTCACTCTGTGGACTTGCCTAGCTGCGCAGACAAATAACGGATTGCTATTAGTGGTAATGCTGACTGCTGTTCAGGTTAGCAGGGCTTCCCTGGGAGAATGCATACAGTCTTCAGGTTAGACAGACATTCTTCCTGATTCTCACAAAAGGCTGACTATTTATAGCCAATCTGGCCTGACCTTATTGAAAACCTTTGCATTCAGCAAGCATCGTTGCTTATTGGCCTGTATGTTTTAACTATACATCAGCCTATTGGCCTGTGGCAAATAATGCTTAATCTGATCAGATAAGGAGGAATCTGGAATAGTCCATTTCTGAGAAAAGGGAGGACAATAACAGTTTTTTTAATTAATTTTGAATATTAATCTTCAATTACATTATAATACAGTTTTATAATCGATTATATTTGCCGTACAATCAATCCCTGACCTGTAATATATTTAAAGTACAATTCAATGCATGGCTGATCTCATAAATATAAAACATTTAACTCAAAAGTTTCCAAGCATAGACACATTCATTACTCTATTAATCTATACCTTTCTCACTCTATGGAATGGTCATTTCAAGTCTGAATCCCAATTTAATAAAACTACATTTTAACCATAGAGATGGTCTATTTGAGACCACTCTTTAAATTTAATAAAACAAAATCCAAATGAATCTCTATACAGATACAGAAATATTTTAACTATTTGAGAGTGAAAAAATAACTGCATATATATTATTAGCTCACTTAAACAAAATCTAATTCACAGCAATAAAAGAAGAGTTAATTACATATAAACCTTTAACTTAAAACTACTAATAATTATTCCCATTATTATGCTTGATATATCTTTGCTTATTTTCCAGCTGACAATTTGTAAAAAAAAAAAAAATTCTTTCTTACAAAATAAAACTTTAGTTAATATGTATATTAAACAAAATAAAATAAATTTTGATTTTAAAATGCAAATAGAATATTTAATTGCAAATGCTGCCCCCCCCCCTTTTTTTTTTTTTTTAAACAGAACATTCACTTTATAAAATTTGTCAGGGTTAAATATATTAAAATAAACTTAAAATACATTAGGATAAAATCTAAATAGTTTTTTTTGTTGCTTTTTTAAAAAAAAAAACTAACAAAACCTAAGTTCTATCTATAGCTGTAATTTGACTTCTTCATGCTGGCATGAATTAATAAATTCATTTCTAAATAGCCATAATTTATCAGATTCCAGATGTTCAAAGTAGATTTCAGCAGTTATTCCTTTTCTACTCAGCCAGCATAATGAAGGTTCGATGTTGTTTGAATAAAGTGAGAATCCAGAATGTCTGCTTTAATAAAAATTGACTTTATATAAATTTTACTTTGTTTTGAACACAAGATTGTTAATCTTGTTTTTTTATATTTTATTTTTGGCCTTTATGACCGGATTTTATTTTAATTACAAGGGTTTGAAAAATACTTTCATTGTTTAATTGAATGAATTTGGAAAAACTTGAATTTTTTTTTTAATCTCTTATCAAAATCAGCTTAATCTTTTTTTAAATTTAATTATTTAAAATCTTTTTTTTTTAGCTGAGTTGTTTTGGAATATGTTCTTTGATAAGATAGCTTTAATATATTTTACTAGTTTCATTTAAATTTAATTTTTTTACAAACCTATTAAATTTTTTTTTAATACAAGAATTATTATTTATACATTTGAATCTTGCTTATTATTAGTATGTAATATAGTGATTTTTTTTTTAAAAAAACTATTGAATGTTATATTTATTAGTATCCTCTCAACTGTTAACATTATCTCTCAACCATGTGGAAGACCACATGACCAACACTCAAATGAATAAGACATTATTCATTTCAATATATATAATTAACAAATGACCTTTATCTTTGAAACATACAGTTGTAGAAGAAAACATCCCTAATGGCTGCTAAGATGCATGTCAAGAATTATCATACGTGATTTTTATATTAAACAATATTTTTGTTACTATAATAAAAAATAACCGCATTTCCCCCAATCATGAAAATGACAACTGTCATTTTTTCCCCAATATTCATAATTTGATTTAAAATAATAATTTTTTTCAATTAATAAGGAATAACATTGTAATCTAATTTTACTTATTATGCCATCAGTAAATTTAAACATTTATAAACAAATCTTTGTTATATATTACACAACATTTTTATTCTTACAATTAATTTAATCACAAAATATTTTCTGGAATGCATTTTATTTTAAAATTTGTGAATCATTGAAATTATTATTTTGATTTTATGCTCAGTTCATGACTTATGGTTGTACTGAATACAATAGCAAAGTGATGACTCCAGAATTGAACATTCTGGATCAATTCTCAGTTAAATAAACAAAAAAAAATCTTAGCTTGGCAATTTAATGGAACTATTGTGCTCATCCTATTATTTGGGAGTTCAAAGATCACATAACCTTTTAACTAACTAATCATATAATTAACAAAACAATTAAACATTAATTGGAATCTGTTTTATGAGTGGGATTAATTGAATGGCTTATCACTCAAGAGGTCACATGACATTCAAGCATCGGAAATGATAGAGCTGATCAGCAAGTCATGAATTTTTTCACACCTGGGACTGTCATTCTACCACTGCACAAATTTGAGAAAAATAACAGGGAAAAAAATATCAGATGTACACTATCTGTAAATACTTCATATGATTTTTAAAAGTGACTAAGAATCTTAGTACAAATATCTGATAAAATGCAGTTTTCAGGCTGAAAATCTATAATGTATGTTTAATGTATAAATATTTGAATCTAAGATTTATTAAAGTTTGTGAAATAGCTCTAAAATTGAATTGCTAGAGTAAATTGTGATAAAAATATATAGCAAGTAATGGGAAATTCCCATTGCTTATGCTGAAAGATTATCACTTGGGAAAAAAGTCTAATTAATCAATCTGCCTTCATGCAAAGAAACTATATATATATATATTGTAACCGGACCACTGTACAACCCCTTTATTACCTCAGTTGTAAGTATTTCCTGATGAGCATATTGTAGGAAGGAATCATCGATTGGCTTTCCCCAATATAGAGACTGGAAACACTTAGAAATTTCTGTGTTTGGTTTTCCAAACGGCACCACTAGAGTTCCATCTCAATACAACCTGATTTACCTAGGTCTAGTTATGCCAGACATAGCTCAGGAGGCATGAAATTCTCGTGAACAAGTGCAATGAATGACAAGTGATGCAACGTGAACAACTATATTGGTTTTATATAACAATAAATTTATTTAACAATATTTATTTCCATAACAATGTTTGGATCATCAGTCCTCCACAGTTATTTTGGTTGTATCAATATTTGAATAAAACTTTGTTACTAGTTCATGTTTGACACAGTTCATCTTTGGGATCCCATTTTCATGTATGTGCATATACAGTCCTAAGTTATATGGATCACTTATTTGTCATTGATGACATATTTAACCGTCGTATCCATTAATCCTTGTGTTATGATTCTCGTATAGAATATTATTCTGATCCAGGTACAGATATATTTTACTTAGAAGCTTTTACAATTTCTTCAGGCCTAGATGTATATTATATCTCAGCATTTGTAATTATTCCACATATAAACAGATTTGGTATACCAGCATTTATAATTCATCCAGATATAAGCACATTTTATATGTAAGCGTTTGCAATTTATTCAAGTACAGATGTGTTTGGTATATAAACAGTTATAGTTTATTCGGATATAGACAGATTTTATTTATGAGCTTTTATAATTTATTTAGTTATAGCTGTATGTATATAGTATCTCAGCATTTCTAATTCTTTCAGATATAAACATATTTGTATATCAACAATATAAATAATTATAATTCATTCAGATATAGATGTATATTATATGCACCTCTTTAATATTTATTCAGGTATAGACGTATATGGTATATAAACAATTATAATCCATTCGGATGTAGTAATTTTTTATTTATCAGCATTTATAATTTAGTTATTTATAGCTATATATAATAGCTCAGCATTTCTAATTCTTCCAGGTATAAACTTATTTGTATATCAACAATATAAATAGATATAATTCATTCAGATAGAGATGTATATTATATGCAAGTCTTTAATATTTATTCAGGTATAGATGTATATGGTATATAAACAATTATAATTCATTCAGACATAGTCATATTTGATTTATCAGCATTTACAATTTATTTAGTTATTATAAGTATTCGTTTTTATTTTTATTTTAATTCAGATGTATATGGATATAAAAAAGATAATCATTTATGAATTACCTTATTAAAAACACCTTTTGATTATAGACATTTACATATTTATGATTTATCACCAATAAAATGTATTTTCACATAGCTATAATTATTCATGATTTATTTTAAGAAAGACATTTTGTTTCTTTTTTTTTATAAACACATATAAGTATTTAATATTTCATGAATTTGTTACCTTCATTTTATCTGATTTGTTCATCCACTTCAGGTTACTACTGCATTTCAAAAAGGGGTCAGTTTATTTAAGCTGAATGGCATTATTTACTTTCCATGATATTCACTCAGGCAGTCTTGGAGATTCATGGCTATGGACAAAGAGAGGAAATATTATATTCCAACATGACTAAAACAGTTTTCAACTAAACAATTAAGCAACACTTCGATAAAACTTTTTTAACTCTTTCACTTTTTTTACTTTTAACTCCTTTTAAAATCCCCTCTGAACTTCAAACTCAACTATTTATACCCTGATCTATTCTCTGGATTGATTCAGCAGCATTCCCACTGTATCTGATTTGTTACACAGTTTTCATTTAAGCCCAAGTGCTTTTCTCTTCTTGATGATTGGACCACTACTTTTAGCGGGACAGATAAGGAATCATGAGGATTAAGCCATGTTTTCCAATTTGATAAGTTTGCCTCAAGCGATTATTATATTTTGTACAACATCGTTTCAAAAATTAACATGTAATATTTTAATAAATGCCAGCTTTAAATAAATACTTAGAGAAGTATTTATATCATAATTTAAAATTATAAAATCAATAATGAAGGTTTATCTTTTTTTTCTCAGTTATAGAAAATAATGATTTTCTTTTAAATTTAAAATTTTTGCTTTTTTTTTTTTTTAAAAAAAAGATCAACTTCTTTCATATACATCTGCCTTTTTTTTAGGTGGAAGGGTAAAATAAATCTTAGAATACATATGTGAAACAGAGTTTCTGTTTCAATATATATATATTGTCACTTTAAAAAATCATATATAGATACACTCATACATATAGATATTGTTTTGTATTAGTTTTTTAAGTTTTCATTATTCTCCAGGTGGCAGATTGTGTATGTTTAATGTCTTTAGACAAAGCTGATGCAATACCAGTTGATACCCATGTTTGGCAAATAGCTTGTAGAGATTATTTACCAAATCTTAAAAAGAACAAGACACTCACAGATAAAGGATACCAAGAAATAGGTAGGATTGTATTTTTTGTTATAGATTTAACATTTTAGTATCCATTAAGAAATTATTATGCTATTTATTTATACTTGTAAAAGAATTCAGAACTTGAAATAATGGTTGAATTGATACAAAAAAGTGATGTTTAGTTTGAGATCATACCAAATATCAAAAGATGCCTGAATATAGTATTTGAATCCTAGTTTTAAAATGAAACAGCATGTAACAAATGAACGAATGGATGAATCCAATCCAAATGTCAAAAAAAGCAATTTAAAATCCAAAAAACACAATCAGTTCTTATATGATTGTCATGCTTGCAATATGTACATATAGTATAGTGGTGTGGACATTGTGTGTGTGTACATTGGTTCATTACATCTGTAACATTTTTTACTGGTTGTTGATTTATTTGAGATGTGAACTAGGTAATTGACTGACCCATTGTTCTGCTCAGTACTTTGAATATTATAATTTATTTTTTTCAATGGCTTTGCTTGAGTAGCTGTTGATTCAATTCTGCTAGTGTTGCTTGAGACAAAGCCAATTTAAAATTTATGTCAGGATCTATTAGTAGCTTGACTCTAAGATTATGATAATTTATTCTGCAGATAAAATGATCTTGAAGAGCTTCATTAAGGAAATCTTTAAAATCACATTTTAATGCTAATGAACAAATTCTAACAACAAAATCTAGTTTTTTCACCTTCTCATTGGACACAAAGATTGAAATATCTTTGCATTATTGTTAGGGATTTAGGAATAAAACAGTTGGTCAGTAGAGATAATGCCTTGTTAAAATCTAGGTCAGCTGGTATCTCTGATGTTAGTTGTGTTTTAAGGATCTTGTAAATCTGGGGTCTGATTATTGACATAAGTGTGGCTAATTTCTACTCAGGCTTTTTGATCTGATTAATTAGCCTGTAAAAAAAAAAAAAATTCAATCTTTATAGCTTGGCCAATTCTCTGGGTAGGCTGGATTGAATGCTTCAATTGAGCCAATTTTAGCCATTCTGTTATTTTTCTCCTTTTTAGATTGTGAGAGAGAAAAAATTCTTTTAATTTATGCACTGCTGGGAATTATCTTTTAATGTTGGTTTGATTAACTACTGTTTATGTAACTGTCAATTTCTGATAAAGACAAAATCTAATGATTCTTGGGGGCAAGATTTTGTTGTTTGAATCTTTTTTTCCAAGCATGGGGTGGGGGGATATTTTGTTGAACTGTGCCAAATCTGTTGTTTAGTTTGGATTAATCATATAAACACAAATGGGTATATAGACATTTTAATAATATATTTATTAGTAATATATAGATACATACATGCGATTTATATTAAATAATAAATTTGCATAGCAATTTAAAAAAGGTATGTAAATCGAGGAGAGATGACAAACTCCATATAATCTTGGAACAATTAAATAAATTCACCAACTTATATTTAGCAACCTAAAGAATACTGGACTATCTATTCTTTATCCCTTTTGATGTAAATAAAGCTAAATTTGTCATTTGATTTATATTTGATTACTACTGCAGGGGTTCTTAAAAATAAGACAGTAAATTTAATTTTATTTACATTGAAAAATGTAAAGAATAAACGGTCCGCTTTAGTTTGCTAAATGTAGTGGATGAATTTATTTAATTATTTTAAGACTATATGGAGTTTCTTAATCTCTGCTCTATTTCCATATCATGTATATATATACGCAGTGATATTTTATTAGTGCTGAAAAAAATAATAAAACAAAGAAAGTTCAGAGGCAATTTAAATTCTTTTGATCAAAGAGTATAGGTATTGTTTTGGAGTAGTGAAGAAGATGTATCAGTGAAACTTTTGATAGACAAAAACTATTAATATTTTGTTATCTGCAGGTACAAATAGATAAATGTCCAAAACAAAGAAATTTCTCAGCAATAGGTGATTAAAGACAAATAGAATGGCAGCGACCTTTTGATCTACAAGTTTTTTAATATTAATATTAAAATGTTATTGGGTTAACATAAATTCCTATTTATTACATAAAAACAGGACTTCATTAGAATGGCCTATCATTTGTTTGATTTTCCATCCACACAAATGGGCATTGTTTATCATGGTGATGGAATGCTTCCATCTAAGTGCTGATCATCCTCCTTTTATTACCAATCTTTTATGCATTCTAACTTTTTTTAATAAATTAGATCATACAGTATAACACACAAAATTCAATCTGATCACTTGTGCTTTAGTAATACTTCTATTTTAATTTAGCCAAAAATATATCTATTCATTTTTCTGTCTTCATTGATTCTCTCATTACAATTTTTAATTTATTTGAATTTAGCCTTAAGTCCATCTTTAACTTACCCAATGAGTGTTGAAGTATTCTTCAGCTTCAGTTTTAAGTATAGTATTATCATTATATCTAAGATTGTTGCCCTTTAATTATGAATCCACATTTATCTTTTTATTTGGCTTCTTTTAATATGCATTTAGTAAACAAGTTAAATAGATTAGATGGCAATAACAAGTCCTGTCTAACTCCTTAGCTAATATGAAACTAATATATTTTACCATTACCCATTTCAACTGTAACATTTACTTCCATATACAGTATTCTCAAATGAATATCATTGTTCTGATACATCCATTTTACAAAGAACTATTGCAGTTATGTAGTCAATTGAATCAAACTCTTGTTATAATCAATAAAATACATGTAGACTTTTTTCTTGAATTCACAGGGTTTTTTTAATTGTTCAGTATAAATCAGTAATGACATCTCTAATTTCTTAAAACTTTTCTAAAACCAATGTGTATATCAGGAAGTTCTTTTTCAATGCAGAGCTGTCAACTGTGTTGTATTATTTTCAGAATAATTTTACTTGAATGTAATATATTAATCCAAGTCTGCTATCTATTGTAAGTTTGAGTAATCAATAGTTGCTGGGCATAATACTTGTTAAATACCTGTCTGGTGCTATTTTTAGAATGGTTTTTGTTAATGGTCTTTGTCAATGAGGAGTTTGAAATCAGAATCTAATGCACTAAGATTTTTTGTGATCTAATAAAAAAGTGCTAGATTGAACAAATGTACGCTAGATGTAGATTTAAAACTCTTTATCAATGAAGACTTAAGTTAGCAATATGTTATAGAATAGCATTAAATAGAAACTTAACTATTATATCATCTGTTGATTATTCAAGCTTATAATAGATGGAAGAACTGCAGTAGATAATTTCATTTAAGAAGACATGTAAACTATAGTTATGTGATGTAATTTAATAATATAAGAGAATATAATGTTTCACATTCTATCAAGACTTTCTTTTTGATATATGAATATAAATTGATTTCTTATAATATTATGATTTGAGTAGTTTTCTAGATTATTTTAATTATTGTAATGCAGTCAGTTCCAGTATCCATTCTTTTAGCAATGATCTTAGGTCTGATTTGATCTCATCTTCCATCATTGAAAGATTTTGACATAGTACACCTCATCAGAATGGTTTAGTTGGTGTATTGTGTGGAATTATCTTTTCAATATATTCTTTCCAACTATGTTTATTCTTTATTGTTTTGGTTATAGGTGCCTATTGCTATTATTTTCTTAGCAAATTTACTCATGGCAGAAAATTTTTTTTGACACCTGAAAGAGTACGTTTATTTTTTCCAAATTTGTTCAACTTTCAGTGACTTTGCAAACATTACTATGATATTGCTCCTTGCCTTTCCTGGATTCTCTTTGGAATTTTGAATACTCTTAAAAGAATTAAAAACCTTTTTTTACTAATATTTTCTTTTCTCTGCAATTAGCATATTTTAAATTTCTTTTTATTTACTCAACAAATTTTTATCAGATTCCTTTTTAATTAAATGCTTCACTTAGTAAAGCTTTCTTTTCTTCTCTAGGATATTTGGACAGTCTTATAATTCTTTTTCAGCATTAGTGATTAATATCGTAATTTGCTCCAAAATTTGTTCTTGTCCAAATTTTTGCTGTTAAAACTAAAAATTTCTATAAGTAGGTTCCAAGAATGTTGCAAATCAGATTTCTGTGAACTTTATCTAGTGATGTGTGAATTATTAGCAATAAAAATTTTGTCGAAATAACAACATCTTATTAATCATTATCTTATTTCATTTCTGATTCCAAGTTCAATTTCTTTCCTTTCTACTTCCACTTTTGACATTCTAGTCATTAATGACTAACAGATTATCTGGCTTGCAAGTTTTATCAAATTCCACTTACATTCTGATAATAAATCTGTTCAATTTCTTTTCCACTTATGCGAGTTGTTTGGAACACAGTCTTATATTAATGTTGAATGAATATTCATGAAATTAAAGTAATATTAATTATTCATATGATTATATCCAGAGATAATTCTTACAATATCCTTTCAATTGTGAAACTTTTTTTTATTGTTTTTGGTTTGAGTAATAGATAGTACATTATTCTGATCTAAAATTTTCAGTCCTATTCATTTTATTTCAATAAATCTTAAGATATCAGTATATTTGTGATTTACTTTCATCTTAACTACATAAGATCTTAGAAGTATTATTCTTATATCTTCTCCTTGGTTAATAGTGTGCACATTCCAAAAGTAAACTCTTTTCATCTTTGTATTTTCCCTTCCCATATGGTAGCATTGATAATTAAAATATCCAACTATTTTAAGGTTGCCATACATACAGGTTCCCTCTTCTCCAGTAAGATATTGAGTATCTGTAGATCTATATGTAAATCAATTATTAAAAGAGAAAAGCACTCCAGGAATTTTAGATTACATTAAGTAGAATAAATTCTTTTATGAGAAAATGTATCAGAGATTTTTTTCCAAATTTTTTGGTTTCTACAATTGAAATTTTCACTCCAAATTCTATTGCATTACATTCACCTCTTTCCCACTTTAATTGCATATCATGAACAACCCCCACTCCCAGTGAGTCAGAATTAACAAACTGAAACCCATACACTCATGCTGACAACCTGACACTTTTTCACTACACTATTTTCTTGTAAGATAGTGACTGCTTCTATCTAGAAATTTTCTAAGATAATATATTTGATCATTCTTAGTGACAGTTTGTTAATACATGACATTCTCCTAATACTTTATTCTATTTTTTCTGTATTGAATTAGGTTAAAAGTACAATCATAACTTAATTAGGTGAAATTTTACACCTAACTCACATATCTTTCCACTGTATCAGTTCTATTATTAAAAGTTCATATTTAACTTTATTAAAAAATAGTAAGGCACTGTCAAACAAATGAGATTTTTGAATAGCAAAACAATACAATTAAACTGTTGGATTGATATTTATTACAACTATATTTAAGTAATTCTATTTCTATATCCCTTACTAGATAATGTAGAATTAAAAAGCATGCATTTGTCATATACCAATCATAGATCATAGTAAGTGGACAACCTAATGTGATTTCAAATATCAATCATAGATCATAGTGATGAAAAAGTTTACTAATGGGGTATGCATCAATAAACCAGTGAAGAGTAAATTTTTTGTATTATGGGTATTAAGATATAAGAATTTAGGAAAATTAAAGCAAGTGTTCTACATTCCACCAGTTTCTGCTCACTAAAGGTCTTAGCTCATGTGTTATTTTAGATTAGACTTTACATGTCCAGTTCAGCTGTATTTCGTAATTCTTTCAATGATGTCAATGACTTCTATTTGTTTTGCTTTTGCAACCATTCCAGATAAATATTGAATAATTTGTTGTATGGCCTGAAATTTTTGTACAATGTTTTTTTTTAATTAGGTATCCATATATAAAAATTGATAAAACACATATATAAAAAACTTCTTTTCAATATTAAGCCCCTCCCCTCCATTGAGGTATAATTAATTTTATCCATTATGTTTCAATCTCTTTAATAATATGATCAGGGTATTTATAGTTAACTTATTTAATTCATTGTCAGTAACATAACTACTGAGTTACAAAGGAAGGTAATGTCTGCAAGCCCATGCAGTCCAGGGACCCATAAACTTGAAAATCTATAGCAAGGAAATTAAAATGTATTCACCTGAAAACAATTATTAATTATATCTCATAAATTGTCATTGTTATATTATGTAAGAAATTGTAAAATAATGTAATAGATAAAATACCTGCAAATTAAAAAGCATTTTGTGGGAATGCAGACACTAAAGCACCATTTAAATTTTTTAGAACCTAAGAAAATTATCAATATGACAGATGCTGATGTGTTAGACAATTGCGCAAATCTTAGAAATAAGTACCCAGAATTTTTTTCAGAACAGCTTGCTAGACAATTAATTCAAGTAATTTCTTTATTAAAAGATGATCTTACAGAAAAAATGAGTAAGAATTTCTCAGACTTGTTAATTACTAAATATAGAAGTTTGAAAGGGAATTTAATGAAATATATAACATTTTCTTGTTATTTTTTACATTTCTGGTAACTATAGCTAGCATTGAAAGGTCTTTTAGTAAATTGAAAATATAAAAGAAATTCAATTGACCAAACCAGGCTTAAAGGAAGCATCTAAAATGGACTTAAAATAACTAACTAATGATTTTGCAAATGCAAAGGTTAGGAAGAAGGATTTTTAAAGTGAGTATCTTTATTAAATTACCATATATGATCTATTTATAATATAAAATAAATGATTAAAAATTAGTGAATACATGAAAAATCAAAATTCGGAATTTTAAAATGGGCCCCTTTATGAATTTCTGTCTTCGGGACCCAATTTTTCTAGTTAGTTATATCACTGTTCATTATCAGTCTTTATTTTCATTTCATATGAAAAATTATAGAACATTATTATACTATTTTTTATCTTTATTCCTATTTTCTTACTTTCATTCGATAACATTTGCAACATTTCCACTACAAAAGTAACATCATGTGCAAAAATTAGATGACTCAAATAAACTCAGTTTGTTTTTATTTTCTCATCTTCCCATTTTAATTCATAAAATACTTTCTATAAACTGCAATAAATTTTTTTAAAGTAATGTAATTATCCTGTTGTACACCCTTATAAATATTAATTATTTAGTGTCACCAAGTATTGTCATTAATATTTTTAAAAATTTGATAATATCCTGTATTTGTATCTTGTTAAACATTTCATAAATTTCTTTTTTCGTATTATGTAATATTTATTTCATCTTAAACAAGTAGATAAAATTTAGAAATCTAGAATGTATTTCATTAGATACTTTATAAAAAAAATAAATTAAAATCCTAATTTTATTTGCACTTTTATTTATAACAGCATTTGCAAATTTTTCTGATAACCCAGGACAGAAATAGAGTATTACCACTACTAAACATCACATGATCACTATCTCATACTAGCACAATAATTGTTATTAAACAATTCAAAACAAAACAACACTCTCCATATAGCAGTGCCATCTTGTGCTAACAAGAGCAATCAATGGATGCCAGAAGGCTTGTGCATAAAATCCCTATCTAATGCCTACTCATCCAATATCCCCAGACTAGTTTCTGGCTTGTGGCCTTCTGGCATCCATTGATTGCTCTTGTTAGCACAAGATGGCACTGCTATATGGAGAGTGTTGTTTTGTTTTGAATAGTATTACCACTAGTTGATCCTAATTATTCTAATATCATATATAGCTCTGACCTTAATTTTAATGTGTTCTAAAATGCATGGATGGTAATAAATAAGTATCTTTCACATCATTGAAAAAATTAACTGATATGGAAGTAGGATATGAAAAATAACAATAGATGCCTTATAAAAGACCTAGCAAGAGATCGTATATGAATGAGATAAGGAAGTTTGATGGAGTATAGCAGAGAAATTATAGATTGGAAAAAACTGTATAAACATTGAGTAACATTTTTTTTTGTTGTAATGAATTGATAGTAATTGAAAATCTTTTTTATAACAAATTGATAATAACTGAAAATGCAAGCTAATTTAATTTATATATATTAATTATTTATTTGAAATCTGTAGATCTTGGCTTTTAATATTCTTAAGTTAATATTAATTAAATTTAACGGATTAAATCTATTAATAATAACACCACACCAAATTCTTGATTCTAGGACAAATGTCATATTTTTGTTTATAAAGCAACACTGTAATAATATTCTAATTGTAAGAATGAAAAAAAATGGTTATTACATGCTAGGCTCTGAGTTAGCAAGTTTTTCCCCCTTCCTGCTATCGTTGGTCAACTATTTCCCATTTTTTTCTTGAGACAATTAACGTTTGGTCGTTTTAATTTGTAGATAGATTTTCATTACTATAATGAAAATAGCATATTTCTGTAATTTGATTTTTTAAATTATTTATTCTTAATATAATTAATAAATATATTAAAATTAAATTCGGTTAGTAAATTTCCCCCTCATTTTCACTTGTTGATTTCATTACTTTTAACACTTCAGGCAATATTTCATTCGTCACAATTTATGTTTTTATTTACCTTTGGGCTTCAACTAAATATTAAGGATTCTGAATAAATGTTTTTATCACGGGAGAACTGATTAAGTTCTGTAGGGTGTTGACTTTATATTTTTCTTTTCACTAGAAATAGTTTCACTTTCCATTGCTTTCAAAGAAAGAATCTTTGCAAAATATGAAAATCACTTTGGTGTCATCGATACAAGTTTATCGTAGTTACAGTATTTGAAAAATAATCTCTCTCCTTTTTTGTATTTGAAAAGCTAAGAGATACCAATCAAAATATTCAAGAGAGAGAAATGACAAATAGCATATTAGGGAAATGTATGTGTAGCAAATAAAATGTGTGTGTGTGGGGAAGGGATCAGACAAAATATTAATCTCTCGTCCAAACTGTAGATAGGATATTTGTGCATACGTTTTGTCTTTGGAAAGAGAAAATATGATTATGAAATGAGTTTAACAAGTGTAATTAATCTTTAGAAGGAGAAAATACGATTATGAAATGAGTTTAACAAGTGCAATTAATGAATAAAACTTTTCTCTCAAATAAATAATGTACATCCATCAAAATAACACTACGCTTGGTTTAGAGTCGTAGTAATGTGTGGACTCTAGACCTGAAGGTGAGCTCTTACCTGTCTAAAAACCATTAGATTATTTTTTGCTAATAGTTAAGCTGGCTTAAAAAATAATATCCTAAATAAATTGTTAAAAAACTGTAATAATCGGGCAGATAATCTATAGAAACAGACGTTTTGCATTCTAATATGGGAGAGTTTCTTATTACTAGAAAGGCATAACACCCACTAACAGTAATTACATAATTGTCTGTAATAAATTATTTTTATTTCAAAATGTTTACTCGCTCGCACGTATATACAATATGTAAAGTATTATAATTTACTGTAATATGTGATTTGAAAATAATTTTTAGGGAGAAAAAATTACAATATATATATTTTACACTATGTTTTTTATGGTTAGATAGTCTATATTATTATATTAATGTTACCATGGAAACTAAACCAATGACTCGATTATATAAATAATTTTTAATTTTGCGACTTATTAAAAAGCAATTGTATTGATTTTCAATAATAATAATAATTATTTTTATTTTTTTTGTTTTAGGAGATTATTTTAGAAATTTATTTGGATCGTATGCCGGTTGGGCCCATTCAGTAAGTAATTAAGGAAATTGTTAAATTTCCTGTTCTTAATACATTAAAATTGGCGGGTGGAAGTCTTAATGTAATAATTAAATTTTTTATTTCATTAGTCAAAATGTATTCTGATTAAAAAAAAAGCATTGAAAATAAATAAATGTAGATCCAAGTAATTTAAGAATCACGCTATAATTACTTAAGCCGCAAATATCTTCCTTAACAAAATTAAGGATTCCTTATGTTGTCTGCAATCGGAACAAACCGTCCAACATTTTAATGATGAAATGAGTAGGTAATTAATTCCACTCCTATTTAAAATTTCATTAAAAAAAATCATTATGTTTGAATATATATCCTGTCAGCAGTCATAAATATGATTACACTATTATACAAACATCAGCGAGTGATGTATATATAAGATTTTAAAAATACTGTATATTATTTTTAATTTCGAGAAATTGAATTTTAGGAAGAGGAAAAATGTGCCCCTGACGTGGGAAACAGTGATACAGAAACTATGGTCTCAGGAGCCTTCCTTGCATATCTATGCTACATTGTAAATCTCTATTAATTTTTGCTTCACTAATACTGAAGAGTCGGAGGATAAAAATTAATTTAAGAATATTATGAAAAGCAAATAAAAATGCACAAGTTATGTGCTCATTCATATTAATTGTGATCTTTTATTTAAAACATAAAGGACCTAGTCAATATTGTCTTGTATTTGAATTTCACAATGATCATTTTATTAGAAAAGTATATAGTTCTTGGAAAGAAAAAAAAGGTGAGTAGACTCTTATCATTATCACAATGAGAATCCTAAAAAATCTAACAGCTAATAGTTAATTCTAAAAAAAAAAAAAAGTTTGTTAGAAGTATATTGATTAAACTTTATCTATTTTTTACTAATAGTAATAGTAACCAGATTTTTATTTCAATAAATAATTGTTAGATATGCATTTACTAACCAATATTTAGATAAATCCAGATTGTATGCATCAACAATTACTACTATGCCAGTAAGCTCTTTAGTCAGGTGCAAATAAAATGTATGCAGATATATGCATTTAGATGTAATATATATATATATAAAATAAAAGTAAAACAGTCATTAAATAGTTCATCATAAGGCAAAAACTCATCAACAGTCTCACATAAAGTAACAGGCAAGGAGAAAGCAGTCGTAACTAGACTTGTCTTGGTGGATGATGAGGATTTAAATGCTGTTCCATTTTACTTTATTCTCTAGATAAGATTAGCTAATACTTATTTTTAAACCAATATTGGATGGTGAGTTGAATTGGCATAGGTCAGTTATCTAAAACAAAAATCTCAAGTCTGTGGAGAAAAAAAACTTTAGTTTATATACTTCATATTTAAATCCGAGTCATAGGCATTGTATGCACTACTGGTGTACTGCAAGATCCTAATAATATTTGTAATATTTGTTAATTCTAAACTCTGAAAGATAAAACAGAAATCACTGAGAAAAGTAATGAAGATAAATGATATATAAATTTAGTGCAATGGATAAAGTTCCTGGATCAGTTTTTAATTGAATAAAAGAAATTTGTCTCTTAGTCTGAGACAGTCTGTGACTTCCCAAGCAGCTGACCATATATTATTTTGTTGATATATTAAAATAATTAACAATAATAATTACATTCAATGTTAGAAGTGAAATACTTTAATGGAAAAAAATATTTACACCAGAGAATGAATCTTTAAAGAATTTTGGCATCAAAAATGGGATCTGAAGATTGAGTTTTAGAAAGCAACTTAACTAAATTGATATAATCTTGTTGGATAACTTTTGGATGCTGAGCATTTAATAAAAAACAAAACAAAATTTTAAATTGTTTACTTCTATGGCAGATTGGTAGCTTCTGGAGCTTAAGGATCGTGGTTTAGTTCTCCAATCCTTGTGGTGTTTGCACTTCTTATGAACTCCTGAGCAAATACCCCATTCATTTATTAATACTATTTTAAACATAAAAGCTAAAGAAGTTACTCTGATGGAACAGAATTAAAGAAAATGAAGATTAATACTTTTTTTCTTTCTCAAAAGTAACCTTTATTAGTCAAAAGATTACAAAAAGTTATCAGGTACACTTACCCGTGGAGGATTACAAAGTGTTCAATGTTACAAGGCAAAACAATTGACCAGGTTTACAAGGTAGATATGCTCAATAACATATCCATAAAAGGGTTGTATAATTTTGCGTAATGTGTATCTATACATGAATGAGCACAGATCTGCACTGTCCAAAAACAATCCATCATGGGACCCTGTACCCTCCCTGCAGGTTTTCTGGGTAGCAGCAATAATCGTCATCAGCCTGCACCCATAAAACAGACCCCCAACGACCACCATCACCAACCCCTGCAGAAGAAATGAGGAGTGCAGACCCGTGCCCACAAATATTACAACAAAACTATTACTGTTACAAAGATGATATTTTTAGCTGGAGTGTCTAGCATCCAGTGATATCATCTTGCACACTGAGGTCAATGGAGCTGAACATCTGCCCTTAATGATTATCAAACTCCTGTGTCTGCAAATGTTCACAACATCTGCTTAACCCACCAACCAAAGTCCTTCAGGGTTCACAGTGATTTTTATTTGTCGATACTAATTGGATCCTGCTTCTTTTGATTGAATTTCAGGTCTTGATTAGTAATGAATGATTCAAGTACAATCTGAAAGTTTGTTGTTAAATCTTGGAAAATTCTCAATAATTATTGCTTAAAAGAGTATGAATAATTTGCAGCTTCAATGTCTGTTTAGGTCTAAAACATCATTTGTACTCATTTTTGTCTTTAAATCATTATTTTTTAGCTCAGGAATCACTTGATGGTAATTCTGTGTTGATTTGAAATTTTTATTTTTTTGTGGCCCCCAATCCACTGGAAGAGGGGTAATAACTTCTGTTCTGATCATCGGAGAAACCTGATTTTTATGCAGGGAGATAGCTTAGGTTATTTTCTATAATGTGAAGATTAATACTTGGGGAAAAAAATTACAGTATAGATCATTATTGTCATCAAAGTCATGAATTGGATTAGTTAAGATAGACAGGAAGGCAGATAGTTAGCCTCTCATAATAGCATTTACATGTCCTAAATGTTATATATATATTTTTTTCTTCCAGGTATTATTTAGTGCAGATTTGAAAAAGTTTCAATCTAAGGTAAAAATACTTGTTTTTTTCACTTCTTTAGTTATTATAATTATTTTTACATTTCTGTGTAGGTCAAACGATAAGGTAACATGCTACCAAAATTTATTCAAAGACTTAAAAGGTTTCTAAACAAAATAAATGCTTAATCTATCTTTCCATGTTATTTTTAAACATGTACAGGAATTTATTCACTATTTATTTGTTTAAAGTTGTTGTCAAAAGAACTGCAGGATGTTACAGAATTAAGTAATGATAGTCATTTCTATAGTATAGTATATTTTAATTAAATAGGAACTTTTATTTACATTGAGCCTATTTTATTTCTATGGCTATATTTAGTCAGTTTCCTTGAGATGAATTGACTGTACAATATCCATGTGACTTTGAATTTTTACTGTTTTATATACTAACTTCATTATCTACTACTATTATTATGTATTGTGGATAAATGGTAATGCATGATTATCATCATTAATGATAGTTTTTAAATTGCTGATCATTTATTTTAGCATATTAATAAAATCTTAAGTTGCCTTTAAATAGCTTATTGTAGGGGTAATAATTTTTACCACTCATCATCATATTGCTGGACTGTGATGTGAAACATTTTTCTAGCGCTGGATATCCACTTTCTAATCAACATTTCATGGTTATCTGATTTGATGATGAAAAGAAATTCATAAAAGAAAAATTCTAAGACTGATTAAAAGCTGAAAATATTTTTTCAGCTTTTACTTGGCCCAGATTTAAACTCAGGTTATAGATGTAACAGACTGACATTCCATTACTATATCATGAGGTCAGGTCTGTATCATAATTTTTAGAACTAAATTATATAGTTTTTTTTTTTAGATCCTTGAGAATATATAGCAATAAAATATAAATACAATACAGTTTATACAAAAAGCAAAATAGTAATGATTCTTTTTTTAGCCTGAGGACATACATAACAGTAAAGAAATAATTTTTGCTTCAAAGACATCTATTTCAAGACAGCTTTTTTATGAAATTATATTGTACACAATTATATCTTGCCTAAAGATATTTAAAGAGTTGAAATATTCTAGGAAATAAAAGAATTTGGAGTTCATTTTGAAAAACTTTGAATCACTTTGGTTAAAAGAAGAAATACTTTTAATCAATGTATATTACTTAACATCTGCTTGTATAGTATATAATAGCCTTGATCACATGATATTAAATAATTTTTATAAGATTAATGAAAAATTGATCAATAAATAATCAAATAAACTGAAAATTAAGCAAGAATGGTGGATTGGATTATCATTTTTGAAACTTTATTAATAATATACAGCAAAGTGATCTTTTCTTTAACTTTAATTCAGTTTTTCTGGTAAGTATTTCTCTTTTTCACATCAAAAAATTCTTTTATCTCATCTATTCATCTCATATATGACTTTTTTCTAGTGTTTACAGTCTCTTGGGATTAAGTTTAAGACTTCAATTATCCATATATTGGTATCTCTTTGAAAAATACATCCAGCCTAGCTTCATTTTAATCTTTTAATTCTTTCACTGTTACCTGTTATTTTTATTATCGATGTATTTCTCTTTTGATCACTTCTTGATACTTTCAACATATTTTTTTTCTTTCTTTTTTTGTAAATATTTGAAAACCAGGCACTCTTCACAAACCTGGGAGTTTAATTGTAAGTATAGAGGATTTGAACTCAGACCTTAAAGCAACCTTCAACTATCCACTCGATCTCATACAACTGATATACATGACCACACACATGTAGAAAATATTAATAATCACCAATATACATATTTCATGCTAAACCAGCACTCATCAGTTGGTCCAGACTATCATCTCTCACACATATATATATAATCAATGCTCAGTTTATACTAAGATAGCAAACCTTCATAGTTTAATGGACAGGCTTCAATCCACTGCAACCTCCAACTTTTCAGCCATCCATATCATTGAAAATCTGATGACGAAAACTCAAATCCCATGCTGATGCTAATGTTATTGCCATGCACATGTTGACCTGAAGTCACTCTGACCCTTCATGTATAGGACAGTATCCATTAGATACATATAAGAGGGATGGACAGGATACAAGGTTGATATGTAAATATTTAAATACCAAGCACTCTTCACAAACCTGGGAGCTTAATTGTAAGTATAGAGGATTTGAACTCAGACCTTCAAGCACCCTTCAACTATCCACACTATATCATACAACTGATACACATGACCACACACATGTAGAAAAGATTAATAATCACCAATATACATATTTCATGCTAAACCAGCACTCATCAGTTGCTCCAGACTATCATCTCTCACACATATATATATAATCAATGCTCAGTTTATACTAAGATAGCAAACCTTCATACTTTAATGGACAGGCTTCAGTCCATTGCAACCTCCAACTTTTCAGCCAGCCATATCATTGAAAATCTGATGATGAAAACTCAAATCCCATGCTGATGCTAATATTATTGCCATGCCCATGTTGACCTGAAGTTACTCTGACCCCTCATGTATAGGACAGTATCCATTAAATATATATGAGGGATGGACAGGATACAAGCTTGATATGTAAATATTTGAAAACCAGGCACTCTTCACAAACCTGGGAGCTTCATTGTAAGTATAGAGGATTTGAACTCAGACTTTTTTTGTGTAACTTGTATTATTCTTTTAAAATTGATATGAATATTGAGATATGAACAGCTTAAGATGTTAAAGTAATTCATATTGGAATAGTCACTTTCTTTGTGGGCTTTTTTTTTTTTTTTAAAAAAAAAGTCAAATTGAGAGGTATTTTCCACCATTCTTATTATAGATTAAATAATTGTTTCACATAGCAGCATATATGATCAAAACCACTCTGCTAATCTGTTCAGAAGTGGAATTTAATTCTTTGATTTATGTAATTGTGGCAAACTCAAAACATGAATTACTTAACTGATTCTACAATCCATTTTTTTAGACATAATCACAAGACTTAACAAATTCAATAGATAGTATTTCCTGGGGAATATTTTCAGAATCCATTATATTCATTCTCTAAATCAAATAATGATCAAAATACTGATTGTATCTTTTCTTCATTTTAGAAATTAGTATGTGATTGTACTGACTATTTTATGAGAGGATTTATTTTATGTAGCTAATTATATGTTAAGTAATAAAAAGGAATATATATATGTATATCAAGTAAGATTTTTTTTTTTACAACAACTAGTCATTTAAATAAAGAATGTAGACATAGAATTATATTTTGTTCAAAGGCAGGTAAAGAAATTAGGTAATAGAGTAATGATAGGTTGTTACTTTCTTAACATAATTTATTTTAGCAGCGTTAGAGTTATTTATATAACTTTGATGAACTTTAATATCATTTGAACAAGAAAATAGCTAGAATGTGAGAAATCTTCTTTCATTTCTTTATATATTGATTAATTATAACAATTAAATAAATACCCCTTTTTTTATACATTTTTTACAATGCTTTAGTCTTACTTTGACAAACCCTTCTTATAGTTTTCAGCTGCCCAGCAGCCTTCTTGAGATCTACAACATATAAATTATATATGAATACATAGCATGTACTACACACATTATCTAAATTACACACCTAATATACATATATGCATCAAGTTGTACAAATTTGTGATATTTGCTATGTAATTTAGATAATATATGCCAGGAGTGGCCAACCTTTTTGAAAGCATGTGTGCAATGGATATTGAGGAAGCAAAGAAGAGGAACCATGTCAGGTTATCAAAATATATGGTGATGTGTTGAGCCACCTCACTTCTGTATTTAAGTTATTAAATCAGAATGTTGTGTACCATTATCTTCTAATAGTTTTTTTAAAAGTCTGTGCTATAATGGCATAACTCTTATAGAATTTATAATTTTAAATATGGGATCCAAAACATGATTAAATGAAAGAACAAACTTGTTGATATAATAGGCAATGGTAAACAAAAAATTATGGAAATGATTCATCTTTTCTGCATAAAGTTACAAATCCTCTATATTTTTATAGATCATCGCTGCTGCTCTGTCAGTTGTAATCAAAGATAATTTATATAAAGGAAATTTGTGTTCCAAAATAAAACTTAAAAATTTGTTAAATATCTTCACCTCTCATTCTTTTCTTTCATTGACAAAAACATAACATTTCTTTTACAGAATAATCTTTGAAACCATTATTATTAGTGAGATGAACCCATACCATCTAAAGATTTATCCATTTGAAGTGAATGCCGAGAGCATCTATCCTGATATGGATATGTTTAAGTTGACCTTTGATATTAGCAGATATTTCAGTAGTTCGTTTTTTCATTGTATTCTGTAATAATTGTAAATCATTTTTTGCAATATTTTGGAGGAAATCAGTACCAGATAGTAAAGTATTTTTAAATAATTTCCGATCTAAATATGATTTCTTCTATGCAAGAAAATGTGCAATTTTGAATGATGCTATAGTAATATTTTTTGATTTATCTTGTATCTTTTTAAGCGATAATTGCTGATTCAATATTTTTTTCTTATTTATTTTCTCTTTTCTAACACTTTGGGGCATATATTTTTGATCAAACATGGCTTTTAATTTTATATTTTTTAATTGTTATATTGCGATTGCACAAAAGACATATGGTGTGTCATTTATTTCTACAAAACAATGGGCTTCCCATTTTTCTTGGAGATTGTAAAAATGGTCATTTACTTGATCATAACTTCAGACATGTTAGTGGGATTCTTTTTTTTAAATGTTATAAACAAGTAATTTTTGTTGTATCATGAGATAAAAGAGAAGTTATGTATGTATACTAAACCTACAACACCAAAACTGGTGGCATGCCTCAGATTTAGAAACAGAAGATAGGATCCATAGAAAAAAATTCAAGATTATGATGTGGACTAAGAACACTAGCTAAAGAATGCAACTTCAATGCTGAGTTGGACAATATGCTTATGGACCAACAATTATTGGGAATGAATGATAATAAGATAAGTTCTACTTAGTGAGCCTGATTTAATGTATGAACACATGATAGAAAAATGTTTAGTCTATGAAATGGTACTGGAAAATGCTGCAGAATTCCAAAATAGCAGATGTGAAGAAAATCCCAATTGTTGTAAATAAAGTGGAAGTCAAGAGTTCAAACTGCAGTAGCACTAATAATACCTGGATATACTATTGCTACAGTGAAAAAGGACATTTGGAAAAAAATGCAAATTTAAAAAAGAATTTTGTCATGTTTGTGGAATAATAGGACAATTGTCATAAATCTGTCATATCAAAGAGAAAAAGAGTAAAATTGAATCAAGATCAGATTGTAAATTAAAGGGAAGGACAATAAAAAATGAAACTGGCATTAAAAAGATGAACGACATACACAATAACCATATTTTCTTGAATGTTAATATCTTGGGGCAAAAAAATTACAATTGACATGAATGACAATTAGGATAGAAGTATGCAGCATTGCAACTGTACCTGTTAAGTTTAATTTAAGAGTCAAATTTCTATCTCTATATATAATGAAAAGAAATCTTAGCTCTATATTGGGTAGAAATTGATTCAAATCTTTAGGGATCTAGATCAACATAATAAACAGAATGCAGCTGAAGTCAGAATTTAAAGAAAAACATTCAGTTATTCAAGTCTGGCCTGTCAGAGTTAAAATAGATGCACAGCTTATGGTGCATAGACCATGGAAAGTTCTATTTACATGAAAGTCAAAGGTAGAAGAAATAATTCATGATTTGGTTAAAAGAGGCATTATAGTTGTAATGAAACCAGAGGGGATTATTCGATTACACAGAAATTAACATGTAACACTGAACAAATACATTCATAAAGGAGTTTATTCTATAGACAGCATCATTACAGAAAGCAGCTTATTTTGCTGAAATAGATTTAAAATTCATACTTTACTAAATTGCCATGACAACCAAAATGGATGGTATTGTCAATAATACCCCTAGGTACATAGCAAGTTTCAACACTACAAGTTTTGAATCCAAATGATTTTTCTTGTATATTTATATAATAAATCTGACTCTAGGTCAGCAATTATATATTTTACTGATCTCAGTTATATGTTAGAACTCTTTCTCTAAAATGTTTTCTGTAACTTGCCATAGTTCTGATAATCTAAAATGTAAAAACATTTATTAACATAACATGATAATAATAAAACAATATAAATAATCCTACTAAAACCAAAAAATATCTAATGAAATGTGTTCAGAATCAAATGTTACAATTTAAAATACTTAAATTTTTTTACTATTGCTATTTTATGCATCTTAATGGTATAAGAATTTTTTAAAGTTTATGTTGTCACCTAAAATTGAGATGGAAAGAATAAAATATGTGACCAGGATGGCAAACTACTAACAATGACCAGGTGTTAGTAATTTTATATATCTTTGAGAAGTTAAAATATATTATTATATAAATTAAAATAAAGGACTTGTTGAATTATTAAAGTTGCATATAAAATTTTTGCTATCATGGATATTATATGTACAGATAACAAATTTGTTGAAATAATTGGAAGTATCTCCTGGTGAATAATTCTAAGTCAGTTCTATAAGTTATAGTTAAGTCAGTAGATTAATTATTTTAAGGATGTTGTGTGAGATTCGAGCACCAGTTTATCAAGGTAGCTGTTTGCGAACATTTTTTAAAAATATAAAAACAATATTATGATTGCATCTAAAAATTCCAAGGTTAGTATCCAAACAAAATATATTTCTTATATATCAAGGTATTTAGCTTTCAAAAAAAAAAGAAAAAAAACAAACAAAGATTGATGATAGTGAATTAAAATTTAACAACTATTTAGATCATGGTCAGATAAGTAATATGGAAGGAAACAATGATGAAATTAGTCACAAATGTTTTTGATAAAAATAATATTAAAAAGAAATATAGGTATGGATCTGGAAACTTAATAGAAAAGCTGTGCAAAGACTTTAGATGACAGAGCAAAGTGTAGAAAAATTTAGACTGCGGTTTACAAGGAGACATCAAAAGCAAAACAAATGATCAAGAAAATAAACAGGCATCAGTGAAATCATTAAAAGAATGAAAAAAAATATTTGAATGACTTTATTGCTTGAATGTTCATAAAAAGTTTGAATATTAGAATAGGTAGCACCAGAATGATCCTAGGATTCCACATTCCAGAGTGTCATTCTACCATTGTGAAACCACACAAGGCATTGAAAGAATTAAGGGCTGAAGTGGATATCACTAGAAAAAATACTAACAGATGGGCATCTGAAGTTCTAACTTAGATCTCAAAAAAATTATTAAAAATCTTAGAAATGGATAAGAAAATTTGCTTGGGTAGCATGGAGAAACTATGGATTAGGGAAGCTGGGTTAAAATTTTTGAATATTCTGCATCAATTGAAAGTAAAAAAATTAGATGGTTTATTGCTTGGGAGTTCATAAGAAGTTTGAGTAGTTGAAATGACAGAGTGAGAGCCACCAATTTAAAGAACTTGAGTTCCAGTCTGCTATTCTATTACCACACTAAATCTTGCAAATTTTTAATGTTTCTTTTAACAAATGTTACCATTTTCAAGACAAACTTCTAGTATATTCTCATTATCGATATATAATTCATGTATTAAATCATAAGTGTGAAGATGTGATTGATAATGATAATACTTTATATTCATTGGTTAGTTGTCACATTAAGCATCATAGTTTTTAGAAATGTTATCAGCACATTATCAAAATATTTAGATTTAAGTGACAGAAATTATAAAAACAGAACTTATGTAGAATTTTTAATATTTTTTACTCATCAAGTTTTTATATAGTCAATTAAGATGATCGCTACAGAATCTTTGTGGAAAACTTGGAATTGTTATAAAAAAGAGATATCCATAAAAGTTTTGATACATTGTATCAACTTCCCTATGAAAGCAAGTAAATGCAGTTTTAAAATCAAAATGATCAGTTAAATAATAACATTCAAATTGAATATTAGTTAAATATCTTCAAGCAATATACCTCCATTAATTTCAGTAACTATGTAAATAGCATGCATGCCATTTAACAGCATAATGTACAGGAATACTTTTTACATTAGCATTAACTATAACTTCCAAAATATAGAAGTGGAAAAATTTTGAAATTAACATCTTGAATAGTTATCAAACAGTTTATTAGAAATACAGTAATTGATATTACTAAAGGAATCTTTTCAATATTAATAAATATTATGTTATTACTGGATTATAATTCATTTATCGATCTTATAATAAAATACATTCTGAATCTCATCTCCTTTTTTGCAATTTTTCATAAAATGGGTCTGTATCATTTTTCTTCCTAATAATTTTGCTTTGCTTTTGTCTATTTTTTCTTAATGTTTTATTACTATCTTTATGAATAGTAATATAGGATAATTTTAACAATAGTTGATTACAGTGATATTAACACATCATTTCAACCTGCCCTGGAGAAAGCAGTCACAAACTAGACCCATGTCTGTATACTTCTACATAGCCTTGCACATTGTATTTAGGACTTAGTTTAAACCTCACTTTTCCATCATTAGTTATCTCTTTTAAAGATATGTTCAGCCCATAAGTACTAAAAAAGATTTCAAATAAATTTATTTTATTAGTGCTTTGTTATTCATCATATTTAATTAAGTTATATAGTGTATTGGGATAGGAAAAATGGGGGTGAAACTGGGGTGATGGAATATCGTCATCAACCAGAGTTCAAAAATATTTCAATTAAAATTAATTTAAATAATAAGATAAAATATTAAAGTAAGATATTCAAGATATTAAAGTAAAAGATATTAATGGTTAATATCACATAATATATCAAGAAAAATTTGTAACAGGATAGGGTATCAGGGTAGTCATACCTGGAGTGAAATCAACCTGGGGTGATAGCACATCATCATCACTCTCAAGTTCAAGATATTTCAAATAATATTAATGTTTAATACCCAAAATATATAAGTAATGTTATATATCAAAGAGAGCATGAGATCATAAGATCTCTGTAAGAGATCTGCCTGTCACTTCTCAGATAATCATTCATCATCATGAATAATCCATCAATCAAACTAAATCAACAATCTTGTGACTGGATTGGAAATGGGTCTCCTATAGATCAGGCTAACTATTGAGTCTTTGCCAGCCTAGACAATTATTTTAACTGTTAATTTGGATGCATCCCTTAAATTCTAATCCATCAGAATACATAACCACAAAAATCTAAACAATGCTGGGATTTTAAAACATGCTGATTATCATCAATGCTCTGGCCAAATTAGTACCATTAATGTACTGTCCAACTATAAACTTATATGTGATTTACAAAGTTCAAGTTAATACATTGATTTACATATATGTGATTTATAAAATTCAAATTATTACATTGATTTATATGTACGTTCCATATAGGTGTAGGTGCAAAGACATGAATTTTACTATTACATCAATACATATTTGAATTGACATTTAATAATAAAAAAAAAGATTAAAATTTGCAGATAGGTTCTATTTGACAAGCATTGCTGTATACACACAGACAGAGTGCAGTACAATTTAGAAATGGACATATTTAAATTATTGTACAATAATACAGGATTAAACTTTTTAAGTTACTATATGGTCATTTACATATAACACATGCGTTTTACTATTACATGAATATATTTAAATTTGGCAAAGCAATAATTAACGTATGTTTGTGCATATAGAAATGTATGTGCACAAAGACATTTATATATTTTAATTTGTCACAGTATTATATGTTCATAATTAATCCAATATTGACAGTATATAAAAAAGTGTTTAATTCTTTCATACAAATTTCTTGACTGCTGATAAAAGTTAAATCCTCCAGCAGGTATATTTTCTTATTTAATATTTTTTTGACAGATTAGTCTAAAAAATATTTGTTTTTCATCATGTTACTCTTAACTAATTATAGTTTTATTTTTTGAAAAGTAATAAAATCAATTTTATGACAAGTCACTTTTTGATTAATTAATTGTCAATGCTTTTAAATTAATCTAAAAAGTTTGCTTTTTGATTTTAATTCAAACAAAATTATGATTGCATTATTTTAAAAAAAATTTTTAAAATATTCTATATGTCTCAGATCACAGGTTGCTTCTCTAAAAGATTTTAAAATATCTTTTAACTGTTAATTCTGACTCTTAGATTTTTTTAATCCAAGCAGAGTTATTTGCTTACTCTTTTTTAAAAATATATAGTTTAAATGCATTGAGAAGGGTGTAAGACAGGGTGACTCCATATCGCCAAAACTTTTTTGAGGGCAGTGCTGCAAGAAGTTTTTTATGAATTAAAATGGGAAGCTAAAGGAGTGAAAGTAAATGGAGATTATTTGTCATTTAGATTTTGCATTGCTTTAGAGCTGCAGGGAATGTTGCAGGAGTTATCAGAGGAAAATAGGACTAAAGATAAATGTTAAAAAGACTAAAGTAATGTTTAATGGATTTTCTCAAAATATGAAAATAAAGATTATGAGTTAGAAGAAGTTAACAGCTATAATTACCTTGGTCAGATTATTAGTACAGATGGAAACAATGGATGAAATTAATTACAGAATTAAACTTGGTTAGAGTGCTTTTGGTAGAAATAACTTGATACTAAAAGGAAATATGCCTATGTGTTTGAAAAGGAAGGTTTTTAATGTGTTTTACCAGTTCTTATTTATGGATCTGAAACTTGGATACTTAATAGAAGAGCAATACAGAGACTTCAGACCACTCAAAGAAGTATGGAGAGATGCATGTTGGGAATAACAAGAAGAGATCGAAAATGCAATATATGGGTAAGAGAACAAACAAGTGTTACTGACCTCATTGGAAAAATTGAAGGACTGAAGTGGAGTTGGGCTGGACATATTATTAGAAGAGATGATAATTAGATGGACAATTGAAGTCTTAAATTGGATTCCAAGAGATTGTAAAAGATCCAGAAAGAGATCACGATATAGATGGATGAAATAAAGTATGCAGGGGTGATGTGGAGAAGAAAAGCTAAAGATTGGGGAAGATGGATTGAACTTGGAGAGACCATCCTGCAGTGGATTGATAATGGTTGATAATGATACAAATGACACATCTGCAGTTCTCTGCATGTCTAGATAACAGCAGTGTACATATATCAATTTCTTCATCAAGCTTGGTCCATCAGAAAAGTATAATTCAAATGTGGTTGGCATTCTCCCTTCTGGCTAGGACTTGATAAGCTTCAGGCCAGCAAACTGTCTTCTAGAACAAGTTAAATGATTCATTTTGAAGTTGATCCAGTCTTCAAGTGAATCAAAACTTCAGTATATAGAACTAGTAGACTGCTCACTGCAGGATCTACTGGCTTGACTTCAGCTACATTTTTATGGAGCTATTTTTTATAACTCTCCAAACACCAACTCTGCTAGCCAACAGCTTCACACAAATATTAGGACAAGAACTGTCTTCAAAAAATTACTACCAAAGCTTTACAGCTGGCCACTGCTTCTCAAAATATTAAAACCAGACTTTTCTGACCAGCTCTTACAAAAACTTCAAGCCAAACTCTTCAAAAACTAAAACAAGACTTCTTTTCAAAAACTGCTATCCAGACTAAAATAATCATTTTTTTTCCAAACCTTTTATAGTCTTGGATTTCTGAGGTGATAAAAACACAGTAACTGAGAAGTTTTTTGTCTTGATTAAAAACAATTTTAATCCTTCCAAAAGCACTTTTAGTTAAAAAGCTACATTTGGAAATCTTATTAAAGATTTTTAAAAATAGATAATAGAAATAAAATGTAAACAAGCATTAATAAAAAGATTTTCAAAAATAAATCATGCTTGTTTTTTTTTAAAATTCAAAATCAGAATACTAATAATACAATATTAATATTTATTCAGATCTTTTTAAATGTTTTTCATAATGAAATTTTATTTTAAATTCAGAATAATTTAATTTTTTAGTTATTATTCCCAGTGAATTGTAGAAAATATCTACAAAAATTTGTGTTTATTTCTACTTTTTCTTTACTTTATATATGTATGTGCATACACATAACTATGTTGCTGTGTGCCATGTAACCCAACTAGTAACAATAGATTACTGAATACCCAACAAAGTAAGGAGAAACTTACATTGGGATTATCAAGAAGTGATCATATATGAAATATGTGGGTTAAAAAAAAGATAGGTGTTATTGAGATAATTGGGCATAATGTATTTTATTTTTTAAATAAAAACTTCCATTTACAGATATAAAGCAAAAAATGTTTTAACCTAATTAATACAATGGTATGTATATATTGTAACACTAAGCGCCCTAATGAACAATTAATAATAAAACCAGTTAACAATTAAATAATAAAAAAGTATATTTGGCAATTAAATTTTCATATAGGGGAATTTGAGTGACTGTGTACATGGTGGAGTGACAGAGTAATAATCAAATTGAGCCCACATAAAAACAAGCTTCCATTCAGATCCAATTATATTTCTTGATCGTTACCCCTCTCTACCTAATAAGTTATTACCTTAATAAATAAATAATTGACTTGGTTGGGATGAGGAATGACAAACACAAAATTAACAGTAAACTTTAATGAAAGAATGGTATATGATGATGATAAAAAATCTCTTTACATATTTACAAATTAATAGACATAGCGATCATGCATGAGAGGAAAAAAACATAATTTACAATCTCTTTGAAGATATCTATAGAAAATTCAGTTGATTTACTCTAATGTCTTTGTGAGATCACATGCACATTTTGTATTTGTAAATATAGGAACATAACCATTAATCACTGAATTTTAATGTTTTCTGATGAGTTTCCTTTTGCAGTTGTTTTTTGAGTATTTTAAAATAAGTAGATTCACATATTGATTATAGAAATACATTTCCATGGAATAATAATTTTAGATGACTAGTTTTTTTTTTCTTCAGCAAGCAAATGTTAGATATTTTTCAGCATTCAATAATGATGAATAGATCTGTAGAATCAAGATTAAATTTTAAGACATTGTGTCTACAGCTCTAGATTCAGCTACACTACTGGAAAGGTCAGGGAAAGCATCCTAAAGTCCTTCACTCCATAAAACGCATGATATTAATTGAAAATCTTTATAAAATTCCATTGACTTCTTGACAGTAAAAGATATTGTGAAATAGTGTTACAATTCTTTTCCCAATTTCTTGAAAGCAGATGAGTTTTGAAAGCTGTTGGTTACTGTAAAAACACTTGTTTTAGAAGAAAATACCTTTTATCTTTACACTTATTTTTTTTTTAATATTTTAAGAACACATAAAATTTATTCTATATACATGACTAATATTTTGTTATACATAATAATAAAAAAAAACATTTGCATAAAAGCAATGCCTGTAAATTCAGACGAGGATTACAATATATACAAGCAAAATGTAAGATATTGTTTTGTATTCATAAATTTTTGTAATATAATTTTGTAAAACTGCAGGCATAGAATTCATTTAGAAATTAAATATTATATAAAGTTAAATTATCTGGAAAATTCCAGTAAAATTATATAGAATATTTAAGTACATGTATCGTATATATACTTTAAACTAGATGAGATGTAATTGGAGGGGATTTGAACATAGACTTTCAAGCTCCCTTTAGTCTTCAATCCATCTTATACAACTGATACACATGGAAAATATCTCCAATATTTGTATTGTGTGCTTAACCAGCACTCATCAGTTTGTCCGGATCTGTATGTGTTGATCCAGATCAACTGATATGTTGGTTCAGAAGAAATATATATTGGAGATCATTTATCTTTTTCGCATGTATATCATTGTATAAGATGGAGTGGATGATTAGAGAGCTTGAAGTCTGGGTTCAAATCCCCTATAATTAAAATTACAGATAGAAATCTATATATTACCGCAAAATTGTCAAGGGCTTTATTTTATAACGGTCTACACTGTCCTAATAAAAACAATTTTTTAATAACATGAATTAAACAAACTACAACTTCTGATCGACAGTTAACTTTTTACTGTTGTTTATTTCTTGTTTCTAAGAAAATTTTGAAATCATTCTTAACCCCACAACTAAATTTTATTCTTATCAATTAATATATGGATATGACTTTTCCAAATTCAGATCAACAATCAATATGGTAAACAAGGAGCTCACAACTTATAGCTTCCTTGACAAATAAAACAGTTGGTAAAAATTCTTTTAATACTAAGAATTTAAAATTCATGTATCATGAAAAACTTATTGCTTATGAAATATATTAATAAATTATAACATCGTAATTAGCTTATCAACTATTTTCCTTTTAACAAGAATATTTGTATATTAGTTCAATCTAAAGCATAGAAATGCTACCAATGAACACAAATATATTATTCATTCCTTTGTCAATCACTATAATAAATTAAGCCATCTTTTTTCATGTCTATTTTCCTCTTCCTTATGAATTAAGAAAAAATGCTCTTTCTTTACCTCCATTAGCAGGCCAGTAAAAGTCTACTATTTTCAGTTTCCATTCATAACTATTTTTCAAGAGGGAAATTTTTTTTTGTAGAATATAGAATGCCATAAACCCAAATAACTGTTTCTATTATCCAAAACAAATTTTAGATTGATGTTTAATCAAACAAATTAATTTATATTCACATTGAACTGCCTAGTTTTTTTTGTTATCAGAGTTTGGGTTTACAATGAGAGAATATTTATTAAAATCTGAAAAATTCACATATCCAAAAAAGTTCTGCAACCAAAGATTTTGGATTAATGGTGTTTGACTTGTAGTTAATCTTATGAAATATTGCATTTCCTTTTGAATATTTGTCACACTTTTTTATCAACTGTTCTGATTAATATCTTTGGATGAAACCAGACTTTTTACTAAGCCAAAATACTTTTAGGGGGAAAAAGTTTTAAAACTTTCCAAATTGGAAAGTTTTAATTAATATAAATCTGCCAATTTTTTAAAATCCAACATTAACAATCATATACATTTTATTTGATCTTTGTGAAAAAAAATTGCATTATGCAAGTTTTACAAACAGTACAGAAAAATCTCTCCACATATATATTAAGTGATAAGCATTGATTTTAAAGCTCAGCTGGCCAGGTAAAAAAATTATGGGATTTTTATGACTAACTAGTAAATTTAGTAATTTGAAAGTTATAGTCTTATGAAATTGCTGCTGGCAAATTCTGAGCAATAAATTAAAAGATACTTGCTGAATGTTTTAAAGCCCACTGCCTAAATTTTAAATCTTCAGTCTATTACATTGAAGAATTCTCTTAAAGTATTGAGAGCATGTTCCATCAAATTAATAAAGCATTTTTATTTCCTTACCTAGTAATCAGTGTCTGTACTGCATTACCTATTTTTTGTAGATACCTTTTGAAAATGTCAGGACTGAAAGATATCAGTCACTTTTGCCTTTTTTAAAAATTCTTTACTATTAAATAGGATTAATGATTTAATTTTTTCCTTAATATTAACAATTTTCAAATATTGAATATTTTTCAAAACTGCAATTAAGCTTAAACAATGTGATGAATGGTTGAGATTTTGAACTTGTCCTTAGAATTGTGGGGAATCTGGTTGAAATTTGCTAGTGCAATGTGGTTTGTACATCTAACCAATCAATTTTAAAGATGAATATATACAAGTAAATATTTAGGATCATAACTACTGATTAAATGGAGCAAAAAAAAAACAATTAACATTTCTTAAGTTTATTTAATGGTGTAGTGAAAATTTTACAGAAATAAATTCAATTATTTTGTGTAGATCAACAAGATTCATAATTGGATCTATGTTAATAAAAACTATGTACCAGATTTGGAAATACCAACTAATTTTATAAAGGTTAAGATTTTTTTGAGGAAGAACTGCTAGATTATAGGCCTGTTAACTATCATAAGTACTAGCATTGGTGGCAATGCATTAAACATGTTTCAGCACAATTATCCTATAATGAAATTATGTGATTAACAAAGTTCAGATCTTTGGTATGGATTTGCTCCCATTATCCAGATACCTTTATTAATAGTGAGCTGAATTTGTCTACCATATTTTTTAAAAACTTTTTAATTTGCATCAATCCAGCTTTTCACTATTAGATACAAAAGCATTATTTTATTAACAATTGCAGTAAATTTATTTTATTGTTTAAAAAATCCTAAAGTTATGTTTTCATATTTTTAGTTACTAATGAAATTTTAATGTGGTTAGAATAAACTTGGCACAAATACTTTACAACCAAATATTTTAAATAATTGCCATGCCAATGAGAATGCCCTTAGTTACTAGACAATCAATCACTGGTTGCAAGAAATGAAATCCTACCCCACCCAAAAATAAAAGTTAAAAATTGCTGGTTTCCTTTAAGCAGTTATATTTTACTGCCATTTAAATTAGTACATAGTATTCATAAAATTGTTTTAAACTTGGGATACTAATATTTTAATATAAAAAGGGGCTAATTAATAATAAACTGTCAATATTTTCTAATTACATGTTTTAGAGATAAATATACATCATACAATTTTTGTCCTTTTCTTTTTTACAGATAGCTCGCAATGGTAAACACAGCAGCTGCAAATAATCGCAATATTAAGAATATGCCAAGTATATCCCTGCTCTTTTTATGTATGCATTAATATTGAATAAAATTAAAAGTATTTTAAGTTATTAAAAAGTGCAAATTTTTTATATTATTAAAAGAAACAAAGAAAAAAACATTTTAGACACTTCAATCAATTTTTATTCTGGAAATTACAGCTAGAAAAATATGAAAGCAATACATGATTGAATATAAACAAAGAGGGTAATGGAATGAGCATTGCTTTAGTATTCCTCTCCACCTTCTTCTTCCCCCTCACCTTCAACAGAATCAACACCCACTTCTTCGTAATCTTTTTCAAGGGCGGCCAGATCTTCCCGAGCTTCTGAAAATTCACCCTCTTCCATGCCTTCACCAACATACCAATGAACAAAAGCACGCTTTGCATACATCAAGTCAAATTTGTGGTCTAAGCGTGCCCAAGCTTCAGCAATAGCTGTAGTATTGCTCAGCATACAAACAGCACGCTGCACTTTGGCCAAATCACCACCAGGCACTACAGTTGGTGGCTGATAGTTAATTCCAACTTTGAAACCAGTTGGGCACCAATCAACAAACTGAATGGTTCTTTTTGTCTTGATGGTAGCAATAGCAGCATTGACATCCTTAGGAACTACGTCACCACGATACAACATACAGCAGGCCATGTACTTGCCATGACGAGGATCACATTTAACCATCTGATTTGCTGGCTCAAAGCAAGCATTTGTAATTTCAGCTACAGATAGCTGTTCATGGTAAGCTTTTTCTGCGGAAATGACAGGAGCATAGGTAACAAGGGGAAAATGAATGCGAGGATAGGGTACCAAGTTAGTCTGGAACTCCGTCAAATCTACATTCAGAGCACCATCAAATCTTAAAGAAGCTGTAATCGAAGACACAATTTGCCCAATTAAACGATTTAAATTAGTATATGTTGGACGTTCTATATCCAAATTACGACGGCAAATATCGTAGATGGCTTCATTATCAACCATGAATGCACAATCGGAATGTTCAAGAGTTGTGTGAGTGGTTAAAATGGAGTTGTAAGGTTCCACCACAGCAGTCGAGACCTATGGAATTAAAAAAATGTGGTAAATCTAATAGCCGAAATTTGAAAAAATAAGAGAAACATTAAAAAATCATTCATTTCGATTGTTACATGTTCAAATTTGAATACACAAGAAGACAGCACATTACACTTTATAATAAAAAAACAGCATTCGACTTGGAAATCTTTTTTTTCATAAATGTATAATTTACACAAGTCCTAAAAAACAATCACAATATTGACGTACAATTTACCATATATCATTGCTAACGCATAATAATTTTATGCACGAAGTATATATATATTTTTATAATCAAGACGGTTCAAATTTGAACAAGCAGACAAGACAGGCATATAGCACATTACATTTTATTATAAAAAACAGCATTTGATTTGACAATATTTTTTCACAAATGTACAATTTACACAAGCAAATCCTAAAAAACAATCACAATATTGACGTACAATTTACCATATACCATGCTAACACATAATAATCTAACATTTTATGCACGAAGTATATATAAATTTTTTTTTATTTTTAAAATCAAGATAAATGTTTTGAGAGAAATCACTTAACACCCTATATATATAAAAACAATTTCAAATTACCTGTGGAGCAGGATAAATAGCGAATTCCAATTTTGATTTCTTGCCATAATCCACAGACAGACGCTCCATGAGCAGGGATGCAAAGCCAGAGCCGGTCCCACCACCAAAACTATGGAAAATTAAAAATCCTTGCAAACCCGTGCACTGGTCCGCCAGCTTGCGGATTCGATCCAACACTAGATCGACTATTTCTTTACCAATGGTATAATGGCCGCGAGCATAGTTATTTGCAGCATCTTCTTTGCCTGTGATCAATTGTTCGGGATGGAATAGCTGGCGGTAAGTTCCAGTACGGACCTCATCTAAAAAAAAAAAACCCCAACATATATATACACGCACACATTTCTGGAAAGTATAAAGCTAGTAATTAAACATACCGACTACAGTAGGTTCTAAATCGACAAAAACGGCCCGAGGCACATGTTTGCCAGCGCCTGTCTCACTGAAAAATGTATTGAAGGAATCGTCTCCTCCACCAACGGTTTTGTCGCTTGGCATTTGTCCATCAGGTTGGATACCATGTTCCAGGCAATACAACTCCCAGCAGGCATTTCCAATCTGTACACCCGCCTGACCAACGTGGATACTGATGCATTCACGCTAAAATAAATTAAAACAGTATTAGATTGATATATATATATGAAATCAAATGCACTGCGTAATACATAACGCCACCCGCCACGTCATTCGTTAACAGACAACACCCCACAATGAATCATTAAGAAAATCGCCATTTTTTTTGATATGATTCAGTGAAAATGTTTAAAAAATGTGCAAATATTATAATTAAACAACTAATTCAGTTTATTATTTTAGTTACCAAATTAAAATAATGAAAGTAATTAATTTTATATAATTTTATTCAATTATCAATTAAATGCAATAATGCCGGCATTTTCGACTCGAAATGAATAGAGTGAAAATGACTCGATTTTGATTAAAAAAGAATATAATCGAATCAAATAATTCATTTAATAAGTGTTAAGAAAAAAATAAAAATAATATTTAATTAAAATATGACAAGGCAGCTATAGACCCACCTGTCTTGGCGGGAAAAGACGTTAGAATATTACGCACTATTTTTAATCAATTTTTTTAAAAAAAAAAAGAAAAATGAAATTCCAGAAATATTTTTTAACTTACCATTTTGAGAGAGTACTAGACCAAAGCAAATAAAGAAAATTTAAGAATAATTATTACAAAATATTTACAAGTTTGCGAGAAGAAGTGCAACGGATCTCTCCCACAAACTGAATATAGTTACAAATTTAAAATCAGCACCTTTTATATTGAGCAAATTGGGTTACCAAGGAAACTTCTACGTCATAATTTTTTTACGTTGAATTTGGATAATTGTTTCTATATTCCAAAGACAAAAGTTTCTTAATTTTAAATTATTTAAAAAAATTAAACATAAAACATAAATTTTCATTAACAATATAAGGGAGAGAGAAAAAATATTTTTATCATTATAGCATTTTTTCAATTTGTCTTAAAATCCCAGAATACTTCATTACATCAGTTAATGACATCACTTCAGCCCACTTTAAAAAACGCATGGGCACACTATATAATTAAGACTACGTCTTAACATTATAATATAAGAATTATTTTTAAAAATAACATAGTGCTTAATAAATTTTACTTATATCAAAATATTAGTGGTATGTTTTTTTTACTTTATTAATTTTTTAAACTGAAATATGGAAATAGTTGCAGATTAAGAAAAGACAACTGCTAGATGGCGCGCATTAATTTGCGCATCTTAGTTTTAATCTGTAAATTGTACATTTCAGCTTTCGTAATTAATAAGCTTCATTTGTTATATTTTTAAAGCCATTTTTAATTATAACGTTGTTTTTAAAAATCCTTATGGGAAAGAAATTTAATTGAAGCTATGCAAATAAGCTTATAACAAGAGGTATGTAATTTTCTTTTAATTAGTAAATAAAACGAAGTACTTCAACGTTTTTTAAAACTGTGAGCCCTCAATAATTTGTGTCTGGATCATAACAAGTGTAACTTTGGATACCACTTTTTTGCATTACCTTTTTATTTTTTTGTTGGCAGCTGTCTTACTTTCTTTTAGTTACTTCTAGTAAGCTATTATTTGTTATCTTATTTGTATGGAAGTAACCTTTAATTTGAAAATAAAAAAAATGCAAATATTTCTCTTTGTTTACCTGGCTGTGAATCGTCTGATTAAAAGTCGTGCTTCAGTTTTATATTTGTTACGTTATTGGAGGGAGAAAAACATTACACAGTATATGATCTTTTTTTTTTTTGTAGATTATAGTATGAATTAAGATATTGAATTTTCATTTTTATGTACTATATGTAAAGCTTAATGTTTTTCAACTTTTTTCCTATCAATTGAATTTTAAAATGGAAATGATCCGATTGATTATTATTTTTATAAATAAAGAAGACATTTTTTTTTATATCAAACATTTATTTTGTCATTATTCGAAACTGCTATAACAGTTACATCCTAAGAAAATGTGTCTAGATATTACTATTGTGTTAATGTATTACAATTTAACGTTAATACCTTTTTATATATATTTACAAAAGTTGACAAAAACAATTTTTTATTTAAATTAGCGTCAATTAATCGATCACTTTATCTTCATGTATTTTTTTTAAAATTCATTTGAAATATTTTAAATAAATTTCTTAGCCTTATATCAATAATAAGATACTAAAAAGTTGTTTTTTATTGATAGAAGATAATTTTCAAAATCTTGAGTTATTCTTTCATTGATAATCGTATTCTTCTTGTAATTATCTTACATCTTTATCACTTTTTGTATATCTTATCTTTACATATATATATATATTGCATGACCCTCTCCCCCTCCTTAATAGTTTCTTTTGTTTAGATATTTTTTCTAATTTTTGTATAGTTTATTTCATTTTTATTATTATTCGCAAATAATTAATCCTAAATGAATGTTTCACTAGGATGTGAAAATGATTTTCTTTATGCGGTAATTTCTCCTATTAAGCAGTTATATTTTTAGTATATTTTTTAATTTTCTTATTCCTTCTTCCAGTTTTTATTTTCATTTACCCATACATGTATACATATCCATATCTAGTTCTCCAAAATAATTTTGATAACAATTGCAATAGTCGCGCGAATTGAATATATAAGAAATCAATAAAACATAGCCAAACATCAACTTACATCAGATAATTTTTAACTATATTAATTTGCATACAAATTTTGCACAATGATTTTGCCCATTGTCAGGAATGCGTTTAAGTCACATATTAAAACATTTATTTATTTAGTGTGTGGATTTTTTTTACATACCTTGACTATTATAAAAAAGAACCTATAGAGATTCCAACCAGGAGATAGATTCATTAAGTCCTTTAGGTTTGCCAATGTAGTTATAGATTTGACTATCTTTTAACTATTTGGCCACATCTACGTATTTCATTTTTGAAGCAGATGAATACAATTATCATGGATTAACCTGAATCTATTGATGAGATTCCAGTAACATTTGGGATAATCAAGTCCAATTGGCTTTACTATTGGATCTGGAAAAAGAAATTTATTTGGAATCTAATATAAAGTATATTTTTTTATGACAATTTTTGCCTTTTAGATTCTTAGTTGAATATCCAGAAAGGGAATCTTGATTTGAAACAAGTCTTAGATAGTGAAATTACATTCTGAATTATTTTTTGTGAGGTAATGTTACAAAATATATGAAATAATTCCTAATCATTGCAAACACATAGATTTGACTATTCCAGCAATATCATTGAGTATCCAGAAATTTAGTATGGATATTTTTTCCATAGTATTCACCAATAGTATATGCTAGTGGGAAGAAAACTGACTAAACTGCATGTGTTACAAAACTAAGTAATGCCAACCAGGTTTGCATGGAGGCTATTCCTAGAAATCATTTTAGATCTAACCTTTAGATAAATGAGGAAAATAATTTGGACTACAATTCCAGATTATTACATAAATAGTATTGAGTAGGATTGATCTTCAATCTATATATTACAAAAGATTATATTAAGGATATGAGTTTTTCCCCTTTTGTTTAGACGAAAAATTTAACATACTGTTTTTGTTGGATTAGGAATAAGACCCCAACTTTTAAAAAAGATTTTCAGATTTTTCGTAGCTTTATTGAGAAACTTTTCTATTTTTGGAAAGAACTACTTTATGAAGGGAAAGCAATGCCATCAGCATAGATGAATTTCCTGTATTTGTATCTTGAAGATCACTGATGTATATATTAAATAAAGTGAGAAAACTGAACATTGTGATAAACTGCTCTGTAAAATTTGTATCGACCACAACTGTTATTTAATGTCGCATCAGTTTTTCTATTGTGAGATCATTTTGTCAAATTAATGGTTTTCCTACTTGAAAAGGGTTTTAGAAATTTATAAAACAAATTTTCCCAGTGAATTCATAAATTGAGGAGCATCAGTTTTAACTTGTTTTAAAAAATCTTTTTCAATGCCAATTATTAAGATAAAACTTGTTTCCAGAAGCAGCAGCTTGGCTCTCAACTTTTGGCAAAGTTTTTGTTAATGTGATTCGTTCACATAATTTGTAGGGAATATATAATATCGATATTGAACACTTTTTTGGATCATTGTTAGCTTTGATTGATTTTAAGAGTGCTATAATTTTGCTATTATGCCAAATCTTTGGAGAAGTTTTTGTATGAATTTTGCGAACCATAATTTGGTTTTAAATTCTAGATTTTTTTAGAAGTTAATTTATTAAAACTGGATTATTATTTTAAGAAATAGTTTATTTTGATTCAACTGAGAATAAGTTACAGTTTGTTAGAATGGAGAGTAGAAAAAAAATACAATTTAAGAATAATATTTAAGTGTTGTTTTACATCTTTGATAAGGTTGTGATCAGCAACAGTCATCATTAACCATTATCAATCCACTGCAGGATGAAAGTCTCTCCAAGTTCAATCCATCTTCTCTGATCTTTAGCTTCTCTTCTCCACATCACCCCTGCACACTTTCTTATTTCATCCATCCATCCCACATGTGGTCTCTTTCTGGGTCTTTTACAATCTCTTGGAATCCAGTTTAAGATTTCAATATGTCCAGCCCAACTCCAGTTCAGTCTTTTAATTTTTTCAATGAGATCAATAACACCTGTTTATTCTCTTAGCCATATATTGCATTTTCGAACTCTTCTTGTTAGTCCCATCATGCATCTCTCCATACTTCTTTGAGTGGTCTGAAGTCTCTGTATTGCTCTTCTATTAAGTGTCCAAGTCTCAGATCCATAAGTAAGAACTGGTAAAACACATTTATTTAAAAATTTCCTTTTCAAAACAAATAGGCATATTTCCTTTTAGTATCAAGTTATTTCTACCAAAAACACTCCAACCAAGTTTAATTCTTATGATTAATTTCATCCATTATGTTTCCATCTATTAATAATCTGTCCAAGGTATTTGTAGCTGTTAACTTCTTCTAACTCATCATAATCCATCTTTATTTTCATATTTTGAGAAAATCCATTAAACATTACTTTAGTCTTTTTAACATTTATCTTTAGTCCTACTTTCATCTGATAACTTCTGCAACATTTCCTGAAACTAAACATTATTTACAAAAACAACTACATCATCTGCAAAATCTAAATAGCTTAAATAATCTTATAATAATTAATAAAGCAAGTCATATATAACATGACATTACTTTTATCTTTAGCTTCCCATTTTAATCCACAAAATATTTCTTGCAACATTGCTGTAAAAAGTTTTAGAAATATGGAGTCACCCTGTCTTACATCCATCTCAATGATGACTTTCCTAGTATCATTATATAATCTTATTGTTGCTGTTGCATTTTTATAAATATTTTTTAAAATATGATAATGATCCAATGCTTTAATCACTGAAGAAATGTTTATATAATCAAATGCCTTTTCATAATCAAGGCATAATGGCAACTCATATTCATTTGTCCTTTCTATAACTTCTCTCAATACCTGGATATGATCTACTATGCTAAAACCACTTTTAAATCCTGCTTGTTCTCTTGGTTGCTGAAAATCCAATGTTCTCTGTAGATGAGTTATAATTATCTTGGTAAAAATTTTGTATGAAACTAATAAAAGGCTGATAGGTCTGTAATTTCTAATATCTTTATCACTTTTAAATATTAATACTGCGTTCTGCCAATCATCTGGTACTCTGTCATAAATGATAATTCACTGTCGTCACTTAGCACTCTTATCTAATTAGTAATCTCCCATTCAAGAAACTTAACTTACATAATGTATATTTCTTTTAGGGGAAATTTTTTAAGAATTTATTGAAATTGTATTAAAAACTAGTGGATGTTAAGTCAGAGAAATTATTATTTGATTCTAAATTCATTTTACACATAATGAACTTTAAAAGTTGAGTTTTGGACTTCTGAATACATTCTACACATATGAAATTAAAAAGTTTTTTTTTCATCATTTACACCATCTACTATGAGCTTTAGTAACTAATAGATGCCAAATATTAATAAGTTAGAGTCATGTGATAGAGTTGTGATGAGGATTTATATGTTTTGGAGTATATTCCAGCTATAAATGATCATTTAGTTTAGACCAGGGATTGGCAATCTTTTAGTGGTGTCATGCCGAACTTATGTTACAGTGTTATTTCATGTCTCGTACCAATCTTATTATCTATAGTATCAAAATTGGTCCAGTTATAATGGGCTTCAAAATTATATATTATATACTTTTGAAGCCCATGATAATTAGATCTTGTATTATTGATCACTCAATATTTTAAAATCCATAGGGTCATATGTGAAAAGTATGTTTTGTTAAATTATATTACATTTGAAAGACATTTTCTTTGGCATGGAGAACATTCATCTCATTGGTGCTTAAAGTGTATTGTTTACAAAATTATCGATTAATAGACACATTGATTCAGAATAGGCAATGCACATTTAGCTTTCAATCATTTAATTTAAAAAGCTGATTAATGAATTGTAACAAAATAAAACAAATATTTTTTTTAGCATTTATCAAAAATATTTCTAAGAAGCTCATTTTTGTGATATAAAAAATCATCTCAAAATTGGAAGTTTTTCATATATTTTTTTTTGCTTTAAAACTATTGACATTTGGAATTTTTCTGTATGATAAATTTGTTTAATTACCCAACAGACATTTAAAAGGAAAAAAAAAAACCATTGATTTTTTTTAAGTTCTTTGAGATCCGCACGATTCTGACTATCACTAATTATAAACTTTTTTTTCAAGTAAATGCACCAAAACTTAAAATTTATTATTGTATAATTATAAATATAAGTTTTTCAAATAAATTAGACGATATAATATTCTGCCTGAATATAAATTTACCCTAAACACTCAGTTGTGTACAAAAGTATCAAAGGTCAATTATCAAAAAAAAAATTGGGGCAAAATTAATCCTTCCCAGAAAAAAAAATTATTTCCATCTCACTTAGCTTTTATTTTTATTGAAAATAGCAAAGATCAAATATTCATTTATTGTACAAAATAATTAGTAAATTAAACTGAATCATGATTTCCATTTACACATGAGTCAAATGTGCAAAATCGTAAGTGATGATGCAAACGTGCACTGTAATTAAAATATATATTTTTTTATTTTAATTCAGAGTGCCATTGATAATCGTTCTGTGGCTACACTTGGCACACATGCCCTAGGTTGCCAACCCCTGGTTTAGACTATCCTTAATCTTGATGTATGAAAGAAGTAAGAGATTTCATTAAGTTTGTCAATTATATATATATTTTTTGTTGATAGTATTGTGCAAAAGACTGAAACAATTATTCAAAGACAGAAAAAAAGAAACAAGCCAATAACATATAAACTCTAAAGGAAAACAAAACATAGACAAGTTCTAGCATTAATGCTATTGTATTGTATGCTAGATAATCCTTGAGGAGACACAAGATGAAACTCCTGGTATTAGTTAACTGGTTTTTAGGCAAAACAAAATTTTATTAGTAAAATTCAAATTCAGAAACAAAGTTTGTATCTCCTCTTGTATGTGATATACATAAGTTATCTCATGGTCACATTAACATTTATTCATTTGTAGGTTCAACCATGATAAAGAATTATTAAATAATAGATGTAAAATAGTAAAACATCATTTGAGGTTATTTGTTTTTAATAATTTATTTTTCTAAAATAAATCAATCTTTTAGTTCCACCTACTAAAACATTTGTATATGGTCTTTATATTAATAATTTATAGGGTCATTTGCTCTACCAAAGCATCACTTTCATTTTATTAATTCAATTAAGATTTAAAAAAAATTTTTTTTTTTAACTAAATGTGGGATTGCTATAATTTTTTAATTATTATTTTTATTTTACATTAAATAATTAATAATGATAATAAACACAAAATATTATATCATCTTCATTTTTAATTTTAAATGATCATAAATGTTTTCATCTATTTAAAAGCAAGTTTATTCATTATTTTTATTTTTATCAAGTATAAATGCAATAATGAAAAAAGATAAAAGGTAATCAACTATGGAATCAGTTGTCTTAAAGAGTGATATCTCTACAAGCAATAAAGACTGTATTGTATTATTATCTTTTACTATTAATCTGCAGTTGAATAGTTCAATATTCATTTAATAGCTGCGATTGAATGATTTGTTAGATTGACTATGGGTCACCTACCTGAATTTAAGTCTGCAAAAATGTCAGAATACAACTTAATCCCAAGTAATTGTCAGGGCAGATAGATGCAATGTCTACTAAAGCTCAAGCCCTTCAGTAGATAAGCAATATCATTTAATATTGTTTGCGAATGTTTATAAATATAAGTTTTACAAATGATTGTTTTTCCTATTCAATTCTAATTAATTGTCCAGTATTGATTGATAAATTGGTTCTCTAGCTTAAAATATCTATATACTCATTGACCAACCATTATTGGATGGTTTGTTACCTGAAAGAAAAATCATAAGCTTGTGGAAAACATTTTTAAGTTTGCTCGAGTTGGATTTGAACTCTAAACATAGGTGTGACAATCAAATGCATTCCCATTCCATTATGAGATCATAATGATTGTCAATTTGAAACCAATATAGCTAGTCATCCCATATTGGTTGCTAATGAGATGTTTGACTATTATTAAATAGAAAATGAACATTGATTTTCTTTTATGTATTGGTCAGTGACTTGTCAATGTGTTAACTACTGAAGTAAAAAAGTATGATTATAGTATGATGCAGTTTTTGCTATTGTTGGAAGAAGGATTGAGAAAAATAAATTGGGAAAACTATTTTCAAATGTATTGTTCCTAATAATAAATAATTGATCCCTTAAATTTTAGCATTCGTAATTAATACATTTCCATCAAATGAACGAAATTACAATATAAAAAAATGGAAAAAAAATATATAAACTAAATTTGTTATAATCCTATATGGAAAATTCAAAGCTTAATATTTCTTTTTTTTATATGAATGGAATAAAACCAGAAATGAAATTTACTATATTGGTATTAGTGAAGCAAGGAATTCTATGAGTATAAATAGAATAGATAAGATGAAAGTTGTATATGAAAATATGTATTTGTTTTGATTGATATATTAATGTTACATATTGTCAGTCTGTGATTCTGCTCAGTTAAGTAATTATTTTCTAGTCTTTATAATTCTCAATGCATTAAAATCCTTATTCAAAATTCACTGATGAAAGTCATAAGATAGAAACAAGTCTGTCATGGATAAAATGACACTGAATAAATTTATTAAGCATTACCATCTAGCATCTATTAATTAATCAAATTCGCACAAGGTGGCAAAACTGGAGTATAAAAAATAGATTTGTTACTCAAAAATAATGTTTAGGCAGGAACTATGTTATGTTTTTTTTGGTATCATAACAAAATTGGCCAAGGAATATAGTTGTATACAGTTATTAAACAGAGAATATCAAAATATTTAGTGAACTGATGTCATTTTTATGACTGCAAGCAAGTTAGTTTAGATTCAAAACATTAAATTGTTATTGAATTTCAGGCTGATAGTTTGATAGTAAAAAAAAAAAAAGTAAATAGTAGCTCTCGGAAGAAAGGTACATTAGACTCCTTACCCAAAAAAATGTCTGGATGCATTAGATCCAGATCCCAAATTTCTCATTGATGAAAGCCACAAGCTAAAAACTATCCAACAGATACAGATAGAATAGCACTAGGTAGGGATTTATTAAGAACTGCTATCTAGCAAATCTGGAGTAGGAGAAATAGATTTGCTACTTAAAAATAATGTGTAGTCAAAAGCCATGTGATGATTTATTGAAAAGACTTTGCCAAAACTATTTGATACTAAGATTAAATATTTAATAAAATTATTTAAAAATTTATTTATATGCTTGATCATATAATGCCAACTGCAAAACGGAGTTTTCTATTAATTAAAAGGAGACCCAACATGCTAAATTCATATTTCTTTCAGCTGCTTTTACTATAGGAGTGTTATTGTGAGCTGCTTACTAAAAGAAATCATCAGAATGGTTAGTTTACTGACTTTTTAATTTCTAATCAAGATATCACTATGGTTTTTAAAATGAATAAATATCAGCCTTACTGTAGCCTATTCTGTAAATAGTACGCATTAACATATGAAATTCATAATGGCACTTGGAATGGTGAATTTCTAAATAAAAGTCATCCAATAAAATAGTTATGTTATAGGGATAATTACCCAAATATTAAATCCTAGAATCATGAAAAAATGATAACATAGTACCAAATCATTAGAAAATCATATAAAAGTAGTAATGAAAATAGAATTTGATAATGGTTGCATATTGTTGTTTGTCATAGAACATCTCAAGTCTCATGGATATCCTCTTGAGAGCAATCTCTTCAACTAAGAAGCAGTAAATTCCATAATTAAACATTGAGAATATATCAAAATTGGAAATACACTACAAAGTTATTGTGTAATACAATGAGCTAACAGTTTAAACTTTGTGGCTAATTGTTCTAAAGTGCAAAATATAAAATGCGCTAACACGCACAAGCACACAAAGCTGATGACAAATAAAGAAATGTATATATATATATATTTATTTTAATATATATATATATTTAATTAAGTGGCTAAGCCCTTTCAAGGGTCAGAGCCTTCATATTAATAGCCATTTTGTAAATAAATAAGAAATTGATTAGGAGCGATGTAAATTTATGCAAATGCGATAGTTACGTATTCCATAAATAGAAAAAACTTGTTACAAAATATCCAGAAAATGGAATACATAACTATTGCATTTGCATAAATTTACATCACTCCTAATCAATTTCTTATTTATTTACAAAATGGCTATGAATATGAGGGCTCTGACCCTTGAAAGCGCTTAGCCACTTAATTAAATATATATATTAAAATAAAAAAAATATATACCTTTCTTTGTCTTCAGCTTTATGTGCTTATGCGTGTTAGCGCATTTTATATTGTGTAATACAATATTGATTTTGCGCTTTAGGAGAGTCATCATTCCTCATTTGAACTTAAAATTGCTTGTTTCACATTGGTTTTGATACAATGCCTATCAAACATGATATGACTCTTTATTTCAAGACATCTAATAAAGCAAACCCCTTCTATTGTATTATACAGTAGAAAATATAATTAAAAAAAATATAATGATTATTATTTGAACTGATAAACTTTTTATGTGTAATCTTTATTAATCTCTTTATACCATCTTATGAATCTTTCTATACTTGTATTTATAGATTTGAATTCTCGAAGTAGTATTCATGAATATGGAACGCAAGATAAAGCAGTTTTTTTCTTTTTAATTTTGAATTAGATAGTGTTAAAGATCTGTATATTTTACAATATAAAGCATGGAGGAACATTCCATTCAAACAAATAATAATATCTATTAATAAAAAGTGATTCATCATTGCCTGCAGATCTATTAATATTTAATCATTTTTTTCTTGGTCACTATAAACAGTCTTATCATTTTTGGAAATTACATTTCCATATTAGAAATTCACTCAGATTTAAGATGAAATTTAATTAAGGAAAGCTAACTGTAATCAATATAATATGCATTTGAAAGGAATATCATTAGAATTCTGCCTTTCAGTTCTTATTATGATTGATTTAACAAATTCATAACTACAGCTGACAAAAAAGATTCCTTAAAAATATCAAAAGCAAATCATTCCAGATTAGAACAAAGACAGTGTTCCTTTTTATAATCAATATTGGTCTATCAAAATTATTGACAAACAAATAATGTTTTCTAATTCAGAAAATAGAAGGAAGATAATGGAGAAAACAATTCTATGTGAACCAATTCAAAAAGTCTGCCATTTTCTGTGAGACTAGTGAATGTAGAACCTTCTCTTAAAAAAAAATTATTATTTGGCAGCAAAATTGTCTCATCGGACTTTTAAACCCCAAATTGAACTATCAAAAAGCATCATCATAGCAGAACTACAAGCTTTTTTTTCATAATAGTTCTCTAATCTCATCCTAATAAAACTGGTAGATTTGGGAACTTAAGCTAGTTCTTGATTGTTTTAAACCAGAAAAACTTCCATGAGCAAATGATACACTTTCTTAACTTACTTTGGTAAAAACTCTTCATTAGTTTTATTCATACAGAAACTATTCCAAAAACTAATTCATGAAAATATATTAATACTAAAACCTAATAATCATTGACCAAAAATTGTTGCCAAAACCAGCATTATGTATTTCTTACAAGCTGCTTGAAAGAATCATAATTATATTTGTTAGTTGAGAGCCATCACGCTGCAAAGAAAGCTGAATTTAGGCTAAGATGAAAAACTCTGAACAGATTTTATCTTTAGTAATTTGTATTATAAAGATCTTTCAAAGTAAATTTAAGCTTGGTACTATCTTTACTGATCTAAACTCAATTCATAATTCCATTTGAAAAAGTAGTATTCTTTTAAAAGTTTAAAATTCTCTAATACAGAAAAATCTTTAATTTACTTACAAATAGCTCTCCAAAGAAATATTAAATTATAAGGCAACTTTTAATAAAATATAATAGAGGAATCTGTACAGATTTTGACTAGAGTGGCAAAATTCTTCAATTCTGATATTGTAGCTATAGATTAAACAGTCATAATTATATAGTTCATGGTTTGTCTTTATCGACAGCTATATATGTCAGTAGCTGTTTATTTCTATTTAAGAAGCGGAAGCAATGATTATGGATTATCCTGAGTCTGTTGATGAGATTCCAGTATTCTTTAAAAAAGTCAAATTCTGCTAGCTTTATTATTGGATCGGGAAAAAGAAAATTTGTTCGGAATCAGATGAATCCCATTTTTTATGTTTCAATTCTTCAAATGCAAATTTCTAATGGCAATTTAGAAAGGAAATCTGGATATGAGATAAGTCTTAAATGCCATAACTAGATCTTGGATTATTAGGAATTCCAATTCTTTTAATAACTTTTACCTTTTCCATGAGCAAGTTTCTTTTTGCCTATCTAGAGGAAGAATATGTGAAAGAACAAAAGACCACTGCAATATATGTATTTTTCATGGTAATATTTAATTAAATATTGGTAGTATATATATATTTTTAAACAAGGAAACAGTGTTCACCAATATAATACGCTAGTATTAAGAAAACTGTCTGCAAAGTACTTACACCATAACTCCAGTTAATACCATTCAAGTTTCTAAGGAGGTTATTCCTAGAAATTATTTTATACCTAACTTTAGAGAAATGAGCAAAATAAAATTAGGCTATGGTTAAAGATTTAGCATTGACTTTTAGTATATAGTTGCAAAGATTTATATTCAAATGAAAAGATAATTTCTTGTTAGATAAAAACTTGAGTATATTATGTTTGTTTAATTAGGAATATGACACAGATTTTTGAAAAAAAAAAAAAAAAATAGGAATATGACACTGATTTTTGAAAAAAAAAAAAAAAAATCCAAACTTTTTACTTCTGAGTTTAAGATCAAAAAACACCATGGTCTTTTTTTTCAGTTGTCTGATAAGGCAGAATGAATGTATGTGTAAATGATAAATATTTTTCCAATATATATATAATCATGACAGACAAAAATAAATCATGGCCCTTATTCCCAGGAGTTTGTAAAGTCACCAACCAAGGCAGCGGTTGGTGGCCAAAGGTGGAGGGTGCTAAGAATCCCCTGATTTTGGACCCAGGTTGCCATTTGATGACGACTTTTTATTTAGGTACTTACAACTGCTAATCACTTTTAAGTGAAGGAAGATTGCAAGAATTAGAAGAACTTTCTTATATTAAATGGGACATTATTGGACTTTGTGAAGTTAGAAGAAAAGGTGAAGAGACAATTGATTTAAAAAGTGGACATGTTCTCTACTATAAAGGCACAAATAGTGGAAATACAAATGGAGTATGATTCATTATAAATAAAAAATGGAAGAACAACATTGTGGAGATTGATGGTGTATGGATTGAATGGCAAGATTAGTTATAATGATGAAGTAGTAGAAGATTTTTATATGGATGTACAAAAGGCTTTTGATCAGAGTAAACAACATTTTAAAATTGTTATGGGAGACTTTAATGCTAGAATTGGTAAACAAATGAAAGATGAGAGTGCTGTACATAATTTTGGTTATGTTAATAGAAATGAGAGAGGACATAGACTTGTGGAGTTTGGCAGAAAAAGAAAAACTTTATATTATGAATTCGTTTTTTTGAGCAAAATGTTAAAAGGAAATGAACATGGAAGCATCCAAATGAAGGTACAGCAAAATTGGATTATATTTTGACTAACAGAAAATACGTATTTCAAGATTGTAATGTTCTTAATAAATTTAACACAGAACGTAATCATCAATTAGTAAGATGTAAGATATGTGTTAATGCAAAACTAGAGAGAAAAAAATTATTAAGAAAAACAATATTTACAGTTGATATTCCTAATCTTCAGAAACATTCTAATGAATTTAAATTAGAACTTACAAATCAGTTTCAAGTATTAATAGATTTTGAACATGATTCAGATTTGAATGAAATTAATATGAAAATAACTGATACACTTTTAAAAACTGCAACAAAGATAGCTGATAGAAAGAAGCAGCAATTGAGCAATAAAATTTCTACTGAGACTAGAGAATTTATGAAGAAAAGAAGGAATATGAAAATATACAAAAATGATGCATTAAAAAGGATTGAATACCTCAAATTTTGTAAAATGGTGTGGAAAAGAGTTGAAAATGATATATGTAAGTTTAACTGTGAACTAGCAAGGAAAGCTGTAGAAGAGAATAAAAGTATCAAGAGTGTAAACAACATTTTGGTATTGGTAAGAAATTTATATCTGCAATAAGAAAAAAAGATGAAATTATTACTAAAAAGAGAGATGACATCATGAAATGGGTAGAAGACTTCTATCAAGAATTATATAGTAATAAAGAACAAGTACCTCCTATATCTATTATATCTTCCCAATTGCTCAGAATTTTAAATGAAGAAATGAGATATGCAGTTAAATTTATGAAGAAAGGAAAAGCTCTGGGTAATGATGGAATTATAATTGATATATTAAAAGAAGCAGGCGAAGAAATAGATAATTTTTTAGCAGAATTATATACCAAATGTCTAAATGATAAAGATGTACCAGATGATTGGAAGAATGCAGGATTAATATTAATATTTAAAAAAGGTGATAAAGAAGATATTAGAAATTATGGCCCTTTAAGCCTTTTATTAGTTTTATACACATTTTTTACCAAGATAATTACAACTCGTCTACAGAGAACATTGGATTTCTGCCAACCAAGAGACCAAGCTGGATTTAAAAATAGTTATATCCAGGTATTGAGAGAAGTTATAGAGAAGACAAATGAATATGAATTACCATTATGCTTTGGATTTGTAGATTATGAAAAGGCATTTGTTTCTATAAACATTTCTTCAGTGATTAAAGCATTGGATCATCAAGATATTGATCCAGAATATTGTCATATTTTGAAAAATATTTATAAAAATGCAGCAGCAATAATTAGATTACATAATAATACTAGGAAAGTCAACATTGAGAAGGGTGTAAGACAGGATGACTTCATATCTCCAAAATATTTTACAGCAGTGCTGTAAGAAGTATTTTGTGGATTAAAATGGGAAGCTAAAGGAGTGAAAGTAAATGGAGATTATTTAAGTCATTTAGATTTTGCAGATGTAGTTATTTTTACAAATAATGCTTTAGAGCTGCAGGAAATATTGCAGTAGTTATCAGATGAAAGTAGGACTAAAGATAAATGTTAAAAAGACTAAAGTAATGTTCGATGGATTTTTTCATAATATGAAAATAAAGATTGATTATGATGAGTTAGAAGAAGTTATCAGCCACAAATACCTTGATCAGATTATTAATATAGATGGAAATATAATGAATGAAATTAATCATAGAATTAAACTTGGTTGGAGTGCTTTTGGTAGAAATAACTTGATACTAAAAGGAAATATGCCTATGTGTTTGAAAAGGAAGGTTTTTAATAAATGTGTTTTACCAGTTCTTACTTATGGATCTGAGACTTGGACACTTAATAGAAGAGCATTACAGAGACTTCAGATCATTCAAAGAAGTATAGAGAGATGCCTGTTGGGAATAACAAGAAGAGATCGAAAACGCAATATATGGGTAAGAGAACAAACAGGTGTTACTGACCTCATTGAAAAAATTAAGACTGAAGTGGAGTTGAGCTGGACATATTGCTAGAAGAGATGATAATAGATGAACAATTGAAATCTGAAACAGGACTCCAAGAGATTTTAAAAGACCCAGAAAGTGATCACATGTGAGATGAATGGATAAAATAAAGTGTGCACGGATGATGTGAAGAAGCTAAAAATCGGAGAAGATGGATTGGACTTGGAGAGACTTTCATCCTACAGTGGATTGATAATGTTTGATGATGAGAAACCTTCATCCCTGCAGTGGATTGATAATGGTTGATGATGATGATGATTGAGAGACATTTTATTTCTGGAAAGAATTACTTTTGTGAAGTCAAAATGTCATTGGTATATAAAAAAAATTTCCTTCATTTTCTATTTGGAGAAATCACTGATGATAAAATTATTAAGATAACCATGTGATAAAACATTCTGAAAAAATTTCTCTCTACTACAGTATTTGAACTTTTTAAATTTTTTTTCTTGAAGAGCAATTTTATCAAACCAACTAATGTTTTTCCTGCACTTAAGGATTTTAAAAATTTGTACCAATAATTTTCCTAATAGAATCATAACCTGAGATTAGATCAATAAAGATGGTAAAATGGTTTTTAATTTATTGTTCTCAGCAGTTTATTCCTGGATTAAACCAAACATGCTATATAGTAGATAGCTCAGTGATTTTTTTCAAATGGCAATAATTATTTCTGAATTGTTGTTGCATATATCAAAATATTTTTGAATCATTATTGATGTTATTTAATTTTAAGATGTAACTTTTTGGAATAGTTTTTGTTTGAATAATACTGCTAATAGTTTGCCAATCACACTTTAAGTTTTAGATCAGAATTTTTTTTTAATAGAAATTCTGGTATCCTACCTGTTCCTGGAGTATTTGTTTGTTTACAAAATAAATTTTACAAAATAAAGGGCAAGTTCAAATTCACAACATTTATTCATTTTATCAGATTGATATTACAGCAAGTTTCATTCTAATGACACTTTTTATTCATTCTATTAATCTTGAGTTTAGAAGTCTGCAGTAGAAGATTGATAATCTTATTAGCTGTGATGTAGTAGTTATTTTGGAGGTGTTTTTACAACTACCAAACTCATATAAAAGTGACCAGATTTTATGATTAGATCTTATAAAGTGTTGTTCTTCCATAGACTTTCTCCACTTTTTTGCTTCATTCAATGATTTAATAATATTTTAGCAATTTTCAGATATTTGATAGACAAAAATTGGTTATACAGAGTACTGCAGGTTTGGTTACAATTTGGAATAAGTTACTTAAGATATCTAAAAGGATGGACTCTTTGATAGCTATTGTTATGAATTTGTTAAACCCATCATAGGAAAAGGGAAATCAAAATGATTAGTACATCAACTCAGCTTACACTTAAATTTCATTTCAGAACTAGGTAACTTATAATTATAGGAATATGAATTTACTAAGTATGATGAAACTATGTGTGTTAGCAATGGAGGAGATTATCCAATATCAGTAATTGAATAGATAATTCTGAAAATCTTTTTTGTCAAAAGCTGCCCGAGCAGCATGATCCTCCCTGTTTGGTATCATAAAGTAAATGTATTTTTTAAAATTAATCTAGTCTAAAAATTGAGAATCTTGATTCTCATTTACATATCCCCAAAGACTTATGAGAATTGAAATTTATATATATACAGAAGGGATAGAAGATCTGCAAAAGTAGATGGGGCCAGGTGTATATTGGGAGATATGTAAATATTGCATATGTAAAAATTATGAATCTGAATACTACTAATTACAATATTGTTCGAATTATCTTCAATAGAAGTTTGAAACAGATAACCATACCATTTTTTTTAGAATGCATTTTATCAAGAATCGATGTAAATCCAGGAATTTTAAGAAGATATGCATTATTGGAAGAATGATCTCTCCATTTTGATATATTTTTAGTGTCAAATTAAAGTAATTTAAGTTTTCTAGGTTAAGAGAAAATCGTTTGTAAGGAGTAGAGCTGGCATGCCATTTTTCATTTTGAGACCCTAGGGCCCAGTCCAACTATTTCCTATCATATGACTGGAGTTCACATTAATGACTTATTACATGTTTTTATAAAAGCATGGGCTATGGGAAGTTTGTTGTCCATTCATCCCAGTAACTTTAAATGATAATTGTAGAGATACAAGTTTGCAAAATGGTCTCTTACCGGATTAACTTCTGTCATATAATTTGTTTAATGTTTTCATTAGTAATTTTTAACAAACACAGTGCAAGAAATTCATTTATGCTAATGATATTGCTTTGATTTTATAAAACTGATTTTTTTCAGATATAGAAAATTTTTTTAATATGTGAAATAAGTTTGGAAATCTTTTCCAAAGATTAGGATTTTATCTAATTCTATAAAGACAATAATATTCTCAGCATTTCATTTAAACAACAGGGAAACATTTTGTAAACTGAATGACTTTTTGTATCAATAAATTGAAATCCAATCTTACTCCATGTTATATAGAAATAACTTATTTTCCCTGTCTATTGAAGGTAAGCTCTAAAATATTTTTTTACAAACTTATTTGGAATGATGGTTCATTACTTGGTGTTATGATAAAAACACCCTACTTTTTTTTACATTAGCATATTTTACTAATGAATACTATGGCTCTATTTTGGAGAAGGAGCACTCATTAAATTCCTGGATATACAATTAAATATTTCCATAAAAAGCTCCGCTGTTGTAGTGACTTTCTCTTCTTTCACATATTTCTATATATCATTTTAAAAATGAAGACAAATTATCTTACAGAGAATATATAGAAAACTATTTAGTAGATAAGATAATTATCTCAAAACACAGTTTCAACATTTAAGTCAAATCTCAAATTAAGATCTTTTTCTGAAAGCTTAATCAAGAAATTCTTCAGACAATCAAAGAATTATGGCTTGGATTTGAATCTTTTTAGATGTTAATAATTTTTTCAATAAATTTGGAAACAATGCGATGTGATGTGATGTACTGTAGCTACTCCTTAAACGAAGTCAAGAATCTCTCAGCTATTATACCAAGAAAAACTTGTTAGCTACTTAATTTTACATTCCCCAGTCTAATTTTTCCCATATTCTGCTCCATCCCATTTCCACAACATAATCTTTGTCAACTCTACAGCCTTTATATCTAAATCCCCCTTATCTTTTTCCAAACCCAGCATAAAAAACAATAATCTACTTTCTGTATAATCATTTTTGTCATATTTATTTTCCCATAACTTCATTATATGTGCCCTTTCTGTTTTCAAGCATTTACATTCAATTAACAAATGCCTAATATTTTCTATTCCTTTATATAATTTACAAAATAAATCACCCATTTTTTTCCATTTACATGTATATTCTCTTGTAGCTAAAGATCCCGTTCGAGCCTTAAATTCTGTTTATTTCTATATATATTTAAACTCTTTTTACTCTCCATACTATTTCTCCATCTCTCTAACTCCCTATTCTTTATTAATAAATCTATTCTTTTATCCCATTCCTTACTACTACAACACTCAATAATTCTCTTAATACAATCATCCCATCTTTTGTACAAATATACTGATATAAATTCTTTATCCAAATCTTTTGCATACCACATTACCTTTCTCATCCATCTTGTTGCATGTCCTTTACTCATAACCCAATTAAATACTATTTTAGCTATTCTTTTATTATCTATAAACTGCAATCTACCAAACATTTTCATTTTACTTTTTGCATCTCTCATATGAAAACTTGACTATCCCATTTCTCCTTGAATTGTCTCTCTTGCTGTCCATACATCTGCATCCAATGCATGTCTTTCTATTTCCCTTTGAACTTTTTCTAAGTAATTTAATACCTCTTTACTAACATATAATGCATCATTACCATATGTTAACCCTGCTACTGCAACTCCTTTCCATATAATTCTAACTACATCATATTTATTATATGAAAACACTGTTAATTTCTTTATCAATCCCTTTCTTTTCTTTGCTTCATTTATCAATTTTTTCTCCCATTCACCAAATAATTTTTCTGATTACTTAAAATAATTCCCAAATAACTATATATATTCACCACACTTAACTTAATATCTCCCAATAAAAATTCTACATCTTCTCTTTCCCCAGTATTAACCATCATTATATTTGATTTTTCTTCACTAAATTTAATCCCCATCTCTTTACCAACCCTTGAACATATCCTCAATATAACTTCCTTATCTTCTCTTCTTTCTGCACACAAAAATATATCATCCGCAAAAAAAAGACCTGACAAAATATATACTCCCTTACTACCTATTAACGGTATCTCTATCTCTCTTCCTAATCTTTCTATTGCTCTTTCCATTTCACTCAAATATAACACAAACAAAATAGGTGACATAGGGCATCCTTGCCTTAACCCCACCCCATTTTTAACTTTAACTGATTCTATATTCCCTAATTGATATATATAATAATTATTTTCATATAATTTCTTAATAATATCTATTAAAGCTTCATCCATTCCCAAATTTACTAAACTTATCCATAATCTATTTCTATCTATCATATGCCTTCTCTATATCTATAAAACTCATATAACTGTTTACCTAAATTCCTACTCATATCCATAAGTTGTGTAACTACAAATAAACTATCTCCTATACGCCTATGTAATCTAAAACCTCCTTGCATTTCCCCCACTATATTATTTCCTTCCATCCATTTTACAACTCTTCTAGCCACCATATTCGAAAAAACTTTATATAAAACTGATGTTACCGCTATTGGTCTATAATTATTCAACTTTCTATGATCCTTACACTTTCCTTTAAATAATAATCTTACTCTTGTATTACTCCAACTACTTGGAAAAACTCCATTCTGTGCCATTTTATTAAAACAAGATAATAACTTTACTTTTGCCCTATATCCTAAATTCATTACCATCTCTGCTGCCCATCCATCTAAACCTCTTGCCTTTCCACTTTTCAATTTCTTCTCTACCTCATTCAGTTCATTTTCTGAAAACCTAATATTCCCATTACTATATGCTTTCATGTTTTCTATCACTCTATCATTCACCTCTAACATCTTTTCTATATTCATTACATATTTATTTAAGATTATCTCTAAATCTTCTCTAGAGCTACACTCTATTTCCTCATCATCTAGTAATACTATCTCTCTCTCCCCTACATTCCTCCTTTTAATGTAATTCCAAAATTTTTTACTCCCATCTCTTCCACTTTTATTAATATCCTCCAACAATTTACTATTCAATTTCATTCTCTCTCTATAATTATTTATTTTAGCTAACTTCTTCTTTTCTAAGTACTTTTCCCATTTATCATTAATATCTTTTTCCTTATTCTTAATAGCACCCTTATATTCTCTACATGTTTCTTTCCTCTCTTTTACACTTTTACTAATTTTCATTTTTTTATTACTTTTATTCTTCTGAATATTCTCACCTAAAACCATATTTGCCACTTTTTCTACTTCTTTACACCAGTCCTTATATTCATCCCCAACCCACTCTTCCATAATTTCTTCAACTTGTATTTTGTACTCTTCCAACTTATTCTTATCATTCACTCTCCATCCACATCTTTCACTATTATTTCTAGTTTTATTTCTATTCTCCATCACATTACTAACCATTTCAATTACAATGAAGTTATGATCACTAATGCATACTTTTTCTTCATTATCAAACACCTTAATTTTTCTTATTTTATTTATTCCCTCTTTCTCTACCAATACATAATCTATTGTATAAAATATATTATTTCTAGACCATGTGTATTGTCCCTCATAAATATTTAATAAATTTCCAATACTCATATTCACTTTCTGACAAAATTCCTTCAAAAGCTGTCCATTTTTATTATCTACATCATCAATTTCTTCAATATGTCCATTCATATCCTCTATAACCATTATTCTTTTCCCTTTTTCTTTAAAACTTTGTATATCTTTAACTAGACATTCATATATATTACTATTCCATTCCATTATAATTTGACTATCTCCAGTGACTATATAAACTATAGCCACCATCCATTCTTGACTACCCAACCTTCTTCCAAACCACAAATGTTCTTGACATTTAACAATATTTAAATATTTTTTTGATATAACACCTATACCACCAACCCTTTTTTTTTTTCTTTTCTATTTATACCCTGCCATACCAACTGTTTCAAAATAGGTTCTTCTCTTCGATGTGTTTCCACTACTGCTAATACTTCAAGCTCTTCATTTTCAACTGTTTTATTTAATTCCATCCACTTTTCTGGTCTCCTGCCACCTTGCATATTCAAAAACACAATTTTAACAATTATTTCTTTCTTATACTCTTATATATTCTTTTAATTCTTTCTTCTCCTTTACATTTATAAATTACTTTCTTACCATTAATTTTACAAACCCATTCCTTCTCCATATCTATATTTATATTTAAATCAAATTCATTTTGTTTATTTCTTATATTCCATCCATTCTTTTTCTTTTTAATAATATTACAATTAAAAACCCACCCCTCTTTATAAGTTTCCCGAAAAAAATTCTTTCTAAATAAACTTCCTGAAACTTCACTTCCTTGTTTTCCTAAATGCAACCCATCTTTACTATATAACTCCCTCTTTCCAATAAAACAATCCCACACATCCACAAACATAACATTATTTCTCTCACACAATTTTTTCAATCTCTCATTTATAGAACATGCCCTATCTAACAAATATCTCTTATCAAATCTTGGTAATAATCCAACTACTCCTACTCTTCCTTTAATCATAGTCAAGTTCCTAATCAAATCTACATACTCATCCATTATTCTCTCTGATAATTCTGATAAATTATTAGTCCCCACCATAATATACACATCTCTACTACCTTGCTTTTTTATTTTATCTACTACATCCCTAATTCTAGCTCCAGGCAAAACATACTCTTACATACCTACTTCTATTTTCTCTTGCAATTATATTCCCACATTCTCTAATTAGTGAATCTCCTATCAATACTGTTTCACAATCTACTTTTTCTACTCCATCCATAACATTTTCCAATACCTTCTGATCCTCCTTATTTATTTCTTCCTTATCATTCCTATTCAATAATTCCTTTATCTCCTCACATTTGATCTCTAATGATTTTAATTTTACTTCTATATCCTTCAGTTCTTCCTCTATCTTATTTATTCTTTGACTAATCATCCCTATTACACTATTACTTTCTCCACCCACTGTCCTTCGACTATCTACACTTTGAAAACACTTTCTCACCTCTTTTATCATATTTACACACTGACTACACAACCATAATTCTACTACATCCTTCCTAGTCTTATTTAAACATTTCAAGTGATAAACCTCATTACATATAGTACATTGTACCACAGCACGCTTAATTTCTTTCTTCCTATTATATAAACATTGTGGAATACAAATGCAATCCATATTATTTATTTTATGTATTTTCGAACGTTATATTTTATCTTAAAAGTAAATAATTTTTAATAATAAATTCACTAAAAACTAATCAACAAAATAACTTTTTTGTAAAAAAATAAATAAATAAAATTCTATATATAAACTAACAATATATAAATAATAAAACTTTAAAAAAATAACTTTTAAAAAATTCCTATATATATAAATAACAAACTGAAAAAAAAAAAACTTTAAAAACAAATAAAAACAATAAAAAAAATACAATTTTCAATCTTTCAAATACTCTTAAAAACTAATTAAACTTTCATACACAATAATAATAAATATTAATGCTCTCAGAAGGCTTGTGCATAAAATCCCTAGCTAGTACCTACTCATCCAATATCCCCAGACTAGTTTCTGGCTTGTAGCCTTCGTCAGTAGAAAATTATCACTGTTTTTATTTGCTTCAGAAATAAAATTTAATAGACTTTGACTTGCATAGTTGTAGACAAAGACAGATCACAAGTCATATCTATTAATTACTGTCAAATCTATGCCCATATTTAGCAGAATTGAATGGTTTAATAAAGCTACCATGAATATAGTTAGAAAAAAAAAAAGAAAAATGAATATACTAAAACCCCCCAGCAATGTATAACTGAAACATCATTTGGGTATTAGTTTTGAGAGTAGGATTATGTGCATGTGTGTGTATATGATTTTCTTTATATTTGTCTGAATGATAAGAGAAATCAAATCATGTTCCACTATATCTGGAATAGTCCAACTAAAATAAAAGGATGCTAAAAGTTGCTAGGTAACAGATCTAGGCTATTATTTGTTATCAGTCTTTACCTGTAATTCATTTTCAGAATGAAGGAAGATTACATGAATTGGAAAAAGTGCTATCTAATACTGGACTGGAGATTGTCATATTTTGTTAAATTATAAGAAAAGATAGAGACAATTGATTTGAAATATATATATATGCTTATCATTATAAAGCTATGCAAATTGGAAGCACAAGTGATGTAGGATTTATTATAAATAAAAGATGGAGAATGACATGGAGATTGGTGCTATATTAGACAGTCATAAAATTAGTTATTTGACATAACTGAAGATTGCTAATAGGAATAATTGAAATTTATATGTAAACAAGTTCTCATTGTAATGAAGACATAGAGGTTTTTTTTTATTTATAGATTTGGAGTATACTTTTGATTGGATTTAACAACATTTTAAAATTGTCATTGATAATTTTAATGCTAGAATTGGAAAACTATTAAAGTGTGAAAGTGGTGTAGATAAATTTGATATGGTGACAGAAATGAGACAAATTTGTGAATTATGCAAGATGATGGAGAGAGGTAGATGACTGCTGTGTATTATAAATTCTTTTTTTGAGAAAAAGATTAAGCTGAAGTGGATATATAAACATCCATTTGAAAGTATAGAATTGAATTATATCTGAATTAATAGAAAATATGTATTTCAAAACTACAATATACTTAATAGTTCAATACATGAAGTTATTAATGAGATGTAATATATTAATCTAAAATTGAAGAAATATAAGTTATTGAATTCTAGTTAAAATTTGCAAACTATTTAAAAATATTAATAGACTCGGAAGATGATTCAGATTTGAAAAAATTCGATTAATAAACAAAATTACTCAATGATTATCTCTCCAAATGACAGAATCTTTATGAATTATATTCTTTATATAGTCTTCCTGATCCTGACAAAAATATGTTTTCCTGGTCCACAAGTCCACATTCTTGCTTATCAAAAGTTGTTTTCTTTCAGGTTGTTCTGATTTTTTAAAGCCAATCTTTTAATTACAAACTATAGTTAATTATAATTACATGTTTTTTTGAACTACAATATATTTTTTATTTATTTAACTATATAAAAACTGAATTTTTGATTGTTGTTTTAAATCTTTATAAGAAAAATAAAAATCATATTTTTTATGTTTATTTATAAATTCGTAAATTTTATAATTTTTCATTTCACTTTCTCAGATATTGACTTATCTTTTAGTCTATCTAAAAATATAAAAAAAATTACATATAACATATTTACAAAGTTAAAAAAATAAAAATTATTAATGTGAAATCCCTATGATTTTAAATACAATTTTTAAATATACTTTTTGCTTATAATAATTATGTATTTATTAATTTTACAGAATTTTTATCTTTAAAACATTTTATTTATTTTGACTTCCATATATATTTGATTCGATATTTATTAATTGATATAGTCATTATCAGAATGATAATTTTTGATCTAATTTTAAGTTCTGTTGTTCTTATTTGATTATTTATATCTTAACTATTTAGTATAATTTTTTAATTTTCTTTAAATCCCAATGAGCTCCTTTTGATTTCAATTGAATCCATCATTAAATGAGTTCATATAATCATAATGTTAAACTATGTTATAAATATTTGATTTATATAGGCACATTAAAGTGGAAAAAAGAACTATCCCTTATATATCAGAATTAATTCATATATAAAATCTACAGTGTTTATATCTGGAATGCATTAGATTACACTCTTATTTGAAAATTGCTAGATATAGGTCTGCTAATGCAAATAGTCATTTTTCAGTGATATAGTAATCTAATAAATACAGGGAAGATAAAATAGTATTTATAACATTTTATTAATTAGTCTGTAAATGAGAAATTATGTTTAATGTTGAAGAAATGCTGTATTTAATTTTATTTCAATAGAGTTGGAGAATGCAATAGATTGAAGTCTGTCCAATAAAGTTTGAAGATTTGCTATCTTAATATAACCAAGCACTGATTATATATATGTGTGGGAGATAATGATCTGGGACCAACTGATGAGTGCTGGTGCAACACAAAATACATACATTGGAGACAGTTATCTATTCAATGTGTGTTATCATGTGGTATCAGTTGTATGAGATAAAATGGGTAGCTGAAGGGAGCTGAAAGTCTGTGTTCAAATCCCCTACAATTAAGTATTTGATTCATAATTCTTCACTATTTATATGGGCTTTAAAATGAATAAAAAATGAACTTTTCTCCTATAGATCAGAACCAAACTTTATATAAAATTGATCATGTTTACATCTGGAGTATATTAGATTTCATTCATATTTAGAAACTTGTTAGACATGCTACTTTTATATATATATCTAGATCTGCTAATGTGCATTTGGTTAGTCTGTAAACTGGAAAATGCACACACCTTATGACTTTCTTGCATCACTATTGGAATTACAGATATATTGTATACACAATTAAAAAATAATAATTTGAAAATAATTGGATATTAATTTGAAGTTAAAAAAATTATTATAATTCATATGCAGTGAACTTTTGATATATCTTATATCCATACATTAATTTTTTTCATCTATCATCTGCTTATTTTTATTCCAAAATCAACATAGATTTATTTGTTATTCTTTTTTATGAATCTTTTTTTTTTTAAAAACTTCTTTTTCTTTTTTATCTATTAGATCCAAATCACAACCGTGACACTATTTTTCTGCATGGATTTTTTTTTTTATTAGCTTGAAATTATATTTTTATTTTATTTTTTTTAAAAAAAAATCACAATTTTTTTTTATAAATTAGAAATGTTTCTTTTGTGTGCATGTGTGTATATCTTTTTTTAATTAGTAACAATTAATTTCACCTACAACCTTTTTTCACTTCGCCATTTGTTTTTTAAAAAGTGTTTTTTTTTTTTTGCTGCAGTTTTTTATTTCTTTTAAGTAAATCTTGTTTTAAAAATATTTACATGTTCAAAAATCAATTGAAGTATAAAATCTATCTAGGCAATTTGTAAAATCAAATAAATAAATTACTTTTTATTTAAAATTAATGATTATATAAGATTCTGTGTAAAAAAAAGAAAGAAAAAGTAATCTTATTTAATTATATTAACTAATATTAACTGCAGTTTTTTAAACATATGTAAATTACTGATATTCAAATCATATATATTTTATACTCGGTCATTGCAAATAATAAATCTGAAACCTTTTGAATTATATGTACTTCATGATAGCAGTTAATTTGCATTTCATGTTTATAAAAATTAAATACTGCCTAATGCTATACTAATAATTATAAATTAAAGAAAAAAGAGAAGGATTTTTAATTTGTTGAAATTAAATAAAGTGTAAAAAAAATGATTTTTTTAAAATAATGCTTTTATATTGTAAAGGTATACATATGCCATTACATTATTTCAAAATTAAAATTAAAATGATCGTAAATAAAAATTGATTTTATTAAAAACTAAAAGCCAAAATTAAAAGAGTTCTGTTTAACGTATATAGATCGCACAGATGGAACATTTTAAAACTATTGTAAGAAAAAAAAGTATTTGAAAGTATTTTTTTTTGTAAAAAAAGTAAAGATATAAGATTGATATTTTTGAAAATAGAAATAAATGTTGATTTCTATCATGTTTAATCTTAGAAAATGGAAATGATTGCTTTATTAATTAAATGATTGCTTTAAAGCAAACTAGCCCTTGGGGCACTTAAATAATTAAAAAGGTCAGATAAGAGAATGAAAAAAAAATTAGATTGACCAATTCAAGCACGAAGCCACAGCACGGACTGTTAATGGAACATTAGAATGAGTGACATCATGCTAGATCGATCCTTGGATTTCTGATAAGAGGACCATAAAATTATAAAAGGCAAAATAATTGTTGTTGCAGCATTCTGACTATTAAGCTATATGTGAACGGTAGTTGTATTGCAGACTTCATGATGTAGGAGTCTTGCAATAGATTTAATTTTCTTTGTATGCACCAGCCGAGGCCTCCTGATGACAGTCCCTGACCAAATGAATGGCTTATAGCAGATATGTCTCCAAAGCACTATTAGCAAACAATAGGATCAGCAAGAACTTCCATAAACTGAATGAAATCTGGAGGAATCATCAAGATCAAAGGGGAAGTATAAACTTATCAATTGAACTTTCTTTTAAATAAATATATCTTTAATAAGAAGTCAGTCCGTAAAGAAAAAAAGTAATATAAAATGGACTCTTATCTGACCAAGAATAGAACTCTAAATCAATTATTAATATTTATTTTTATATAAGTTTGCTATTTCAATCATTTTCATTTTTATTTATTTATTTATTTATGTATTTAACTAGGTTATTTATTTTTATCTGTTAACTAAAATGTATTAAATTTAAGTTGGGTATGGATAGCTGCATAGATTCGTTAAGGTTTATATTAGTTATTTTTTAAGGTTTTTTTATACGTGACAAAAAATAGATACATCGGTAAATATGACACCTCATGCTGAGTGTCCAAACATATTTATTTGTATATCTTTTAAGTTATTGTTGTCAATGCGGCACCTTATGATGATTGCCATTGGGTTTACTTTATTGTAAATTTCTCACAGCAATTTTCAATTAATAACTTTATATTTTAATCATTTATGTTTATTTTGAAGGGGTTTAATTTCAGGCTATTTGTTTTGTAGTTAGATCGGTGCTGGTGGAGGGATATATGGGTGTTTATATCAATGTAATGTGAAGTGGGTTTAGCATGCAGGGCAAAGCCCAATTGAATGCTTGACTCAAAAATGTAGTCATTGCGTTGCAATGGATGCAGACATATTTCCTGCGACATTGACCCCTTTTAACTCTATGAATAGGGACTATAAGTTGGCAGATAGAGCGCTCTCCCCCTTATGTAGCATTTCTCTTAAATATTATATGCATGATTCCTTCGCCAGACAGACGCACATTCCTGTTTTGGACGGGATCATATCTTTCAAATAATATCATGCTGCAGACATACATTACTGATAGCGTGGTTTTATGCTAGCATCTTCATATTGCATTGGTTACATTTGTATATCAAGAAGCAAACGTTGGTTTGGCTATGAACTTTTAGTCGTGAGATTGAGTGATGGTTTTGTGAAAAGTTTTTAACTGAGTAATCTATGTAGCCTATCTATACCCAACATTCTAAAGTAAAAATAGTATTAAAATGTCTATCTGTGCAGACTTACTCCAAATAATTTGAATTTAAAAGTAATATTAAAATCAAGATAAATTTATTCCTCAATTTTAAATATTTATATATGTGCATTAATAAATGTTTTTTTTGTGTGTGTTATTACTGACAGTGGCTTATTTTATTTAATATTGAAAATATATTTTTAAGAAGTATTGGTTATAAATCTCTGCATCTTCTTGAGCTAGTGGCAAGGACTAACGGTCAATATAAAATAAAATTTGGATCTTAGCAATACGTATCTGCCCACTATATAAATTTTTCAGGTTCGAACGGCCTGGAGGCACCCTGTTCGGCAGATACAGTAAGTCTCTAAAACCTTTTCCCTGACCGTTATAATATAAATAGTCAACTAAAAAATACAAAATATCAAAGTAATCAATGCAATATAATCCATCTCTTGGTTAATTTGCCATTCTTGGATAGTATTAAATCTTAAGAATCTAGACTTGCTATAAAACAATTGGAAATTGCAGGAACATTATCATTTCATTTGAGGCCTTTTTCATTTTTATGATTTATTTGAACCTTAAATGCTTTTATGAAATGACAATATTCCTGCATTTTCCAATTATTTTATAACAAGTCTAGATTCTTAAGATCTCTGATATTTTTCCAGAATGGCAAATTAACCGAGAGAAAATTATTTTGTATATTTTAGTCAGCTATTTACATAAGAGCAGTATTTAAAATAAATCATTTTTTTTTACTTATAATTTTTTTACTTTTTGTTATATTTACATATTATTTTAAAAAATAGTTAAAATTATAAAAAAAAAAAATGACAAAATTATAATTTAAGTATGTATTGTATGTGGATTTTTTTTCATCCCCTGCTCTGAATGATTTTAATTTAATCTAGAAAGTATTTTGTTCTTTCCTAAAATCATTATTAAATTAATTAAAAATATATATTTATATCTGATATGTGATCCTTAAGATAACAGCATCTAAGATATTAGAATGCTAGCTCTAATAAGTAGAAGCACTACTAAGGAGAACATTGTTTTTCTTATTTTTGTAAATATGTAATATATATGATTATAAGTATTTCTATAGACTATTAATTGTAATACTATTATAGGTTTTATTGTCATCCTAAGTATGATTTTATTTTTAAAAAATGTTACATTTAAACAATAAAATCCTTTAAAACATAAAAATTATAATTTAATAATAAGATATGAAAATAAAAAATATGCCTTCTAACAAACAAATTCTAAATTTAAATATCATGTGATCATCTACTATATAAAAATATTTATGTATTGTTTTTTTTGTTAATTTAATTAAGTAAGTAAGTAAATATTAACAAAATTTTATTCTACAAATGTAATGTTTCCGTCAGATATACATTTTTTTATTTTAATTAATTTAATAATGAAATCAATATTAACAAAATTTTATTCTACAAACAATATTTCTGTTGGCTCAGTTGTTAAGGAGTTTTGTTGGGAAGTGTAATGATATATCATAACATTTATAACTTTCTTAAACACTTAATCAATTCTATTTAGGGAAGTTGTAAATGGTATGATATGTTAAAGTAGAAATCAATACATAGGAAAATGAAGAAGAAGAAGAAAAATATAATGATGTGAGTTCTATTCCAAATGGGTCTGATTTTTTTTTCATTGTTAATTCAAAAATATGGACATACCAAGAGAAACACAGGAAGGGCAAATTAATGTAAAAGCTTTTAATAAAAACTCATATAACACTGTAATAATAGCCAAAAATGACTAATTTTTTTTTTCTTTGGCTAGTATTGTAGTGTTATAAGAGTTTTTATTTTATGTTTATAGTATTTCAGCAAATAATCATTAAATTAGTTCTTATTCATAATTATTAATAGATTTACGTTATATTCTTTATTCTTTCTGGTTTTTTGAAAAATGATAGATTGAGAGTTTAAAAAAGATATATTGTACATACTTTAGGTGAATTCTTTTCTTGCAACTCTTAATTTTTTTTTTCTAAATAAAACCTGCTATAACTAAAGGTATTTTATTTATAATAGGCTAACCATCTTTTTTTTTTTTACTTCTGATATTGTTGACATTATAATTGGATTTTGTATTTTAATCTATATACCTGTACATAGGTATTTAAAACTTATTTTTGCAAAAAAAAAAATGCTAATGACAATTTTTTTTTTTTAGAGAATGTGTGACTTAATAGCAAGAGATGGAGGACACTGTAAGCCGTAGCTCTGCAGAGTCAATATCTACCAGCGATGACTTTGTAGTAGTGAGTGATCCCGAACCTTGTTTGAAAATTCCTGGAGATGGTAGTCTAGATGAATTAAAAAATCGACTCAATGAAGTGTTGTTTGATGTGGATATGCATCAGAGCTTAAATGAAAAATTGGGGCAAAATTCTGACTATTTAAGAAGTGATTCTGAGAAGATTTCCATCAAAATGCCAGAGAATACCCCAGTTGAGATGTTAAACAAACAGGTATCTTTGTCATCACCAGATCGCATTATTAAAAATCTTCCAATTAATGAGAGTACTAAAAGAGTTGGTAATAGCAACTTTTACGGGTCAACCAAAAATAGGCACCATTCCAATCCAGCAAATTTAATTGATGATAGCTCAACATCTCCAAGTTCTGAGGAAGGTAAATTAACTTTTATGTTTTTCTTATATAATATAATGTTAAATAGAAAAAAAAGAAATTGTCCACAGTTGGTCAAATTTTTAAGTTTTTAGTAGTTTACAATGGTTTTTAATCTATTTGATCTGAAATCAAGATTAGGTTTAATTTACTGTTTTTGCTGATCTTTGTTTCACACCATGTTAAATATTATTGTAATTATTAATTGAAAGATAGTTTGACTATCAAGATGAGAACAATAAATATTTGGACTTAAAAAACAATCATTGAATAAGAAATGTAATTGTAATTATTTTTTATAGAAATATATATATATATTTTTAACTTTACAAAATATTTTATTGTTATTAAATATAAGACATTGAGATGGCAAGTTATAAATGTAATTAAATCTAAAAAAAAATTGTACTTATGTAAATATATATTTGACTGTTTATATTCTTTTTCATATTTTTAAGGTATAAGGAATAAATATTATTTTGTTTAATTTATTTTAATTTAATTTTTTTTTATGCAAAACACAACAAATTTCTGAGTCATTGCTTTTTGGAAATAAAACATGAATACATTATGACATATAATAAATTATTATTTAATTCGTTCACTTTTTAAAGAAAACATTTTCTAGTAGCTGCAATTAATTATAAATCTATAAAAATTTTAATATTTAAAAATAACAATTATTTTAAAAGTAACTCAAGCTTAAAATAACTATTATTTTTAAATCGGGCAAAGTATTGTATTAATTTTCATATGTAGTTACTTAATGTTATAAAAACATCTTAAAAGAGAGAAAAAAAATTCTTTATAATTTAAATAAATACTTTCTACTATTTATAAGTAATTATAAATTAAGAAAAATTTGAATTTACTTAAACTTGTTTTCATCTATGATTTTTAGATTAATATGCATTACATTATTATATAATATTTATAAATACGTTAATGTTCATATGTGTTTAGACCGAAGATGATAATAAAAGATTATTTAAAAAAAGATTTTTTTGTACTAAAATAATATATTTGTTATAGAATAAACTATTTAAATGGTATTAATTAATTTATAAACAAGAGTTGACATAAAAAATATTCATGTTAAAAGAAAATATCAATTTAATATATATTACTTGAGTTTGTAATAATTTTTGAAGTGCAATTTGTTGAAATAATAAAAAAAAAATTTAAATATCTATTTAATAGATTACACATTAAGAATATCATATATTCACACATTATCTAATTGATATAATTCATTTTATTAATTAAAAACAATAAGAAGCTTATAAATTATTGTACTATTCTGTTGATATTATATGAAAGTGAGTTATATTTAATTTTTAATAATGCAGTTCTAAAATTGAAGAGTTAGAATATAATGCATTGTTAATAGTGATTGTGTTAATACTTGATTATAGCATATTTTATTGGGCAGAGAACTTTATATTCATGTCTACATTGAATTTTTAAGTTTATTTGCTAATTGTATAAGTATTTTAATTTCATAAAATATCAGGTGAATGAAAATTTTAATTAGAATATTTCTGTGATACTAAATTTTTTACCGACATGACATTGCTTGATTTTTTCTGTTTACTAAGGTATTATTATAAACAGGAAAAAATACTTATTTTTTTTCTACTTTTGGAAATAGATCGAATAATCTTTGATTATCAGATGGTAGCACAATTTTAATCACATCTGTCAATTGGTTTTTGATTTTTGCCTTTATTCAATATAGACTTGAGATTCAACATGAAATCAGTAATGAATCTGGAAGCTCTCTTTAATTTCTTTTTTACTTAAATTCAGAAAACTCTTTAAGGTTTTGAATCCAAGCCAACCTTCTTGTATAGTTTATGTAGATCTGAAACCAAATCAATAACTATACTTTAGTAATGTCTGTTTTATTCTTACCTATAGGTATACTTTTTCTCCCTGGCTAGAAATGTTAATACCAATCTATCATCACTTGACTTTTTTTTTTTTAATGTAGTATTATAAACTAAAAATCAATTATCTTATTCTTTACTCTCTTGCTACATTTAATTACTAATTATCAGATGGTCTTATAACATTAAAATCTAGTTCTATGAATAAATTTACTTGATAACAATAATGTCTAAATTGTTAAGGCAATTTTGGCATCTAGTTAATTGTAAACATTTTTTTTTAAATCATTGCCTCCGAATGATCTTTTTATTTGAGTTATTGTTCCTGGCTCTATGCAAAATATTCTTAGAATAAATTAATAAATTACAGGATAATTGGGTAAAATAACTGTAATTGATATATTTTAGCATTATATTATTGAAGTTGTGCAATATAGAAATGAAAATATATTTCAAAATTTTTTGACTTACATATAGAATAGGAACGGATCCCATGCCACCCAGGGCATCCCCAGGTTGCAGATAGGGGAATGACCTTCAGATATGATGGTTAGCTGCGAATAAGCAGAATAGTGTAAATAAGCAGTTACTGACAGTGGGACAACATTCACTATCAGGAAGTGGAGAAGGAGACAGTGGCATGTTTACTTTTATAAAATGCCACAATTCCTATGACGGTGGATGTATCATGGTAATGTTGACCGCCATTAAATAAGTCAACACCCGGCTGGGTGCTGTCAGCAACAGCCTTATTCTAAGTCAGCGGAAGATCACTATAATTAACAACGATGAGGAGGAAGCAGTAGTTGGATATTCATTTTATGGGATTTAGCTAGCGCACTAAGCCTATTATAGAGGTTATTGCTGGGCAAAGAAGCCAATGGGAAACCACTTTGTCTTATAATTCCCTTGTTTTATTATGAGTATGTCTACAGGAATCATTACATTTGGTGTTGAGACCTTAGTTAAGAATGACTTTGGTGTCTTGCCTGGCAGGAGTGGACATGAGGCTACTCAGGTCGTCAACCTGTGAAATCCTCATGAATATAATTCATTGAAGGAAGATACATTGAGGAATTGGAATGTTAGATCTTTGAGGAAAGGGGGGAAATTGGAGAAATTTGAAAAGAGAGTTGCACATAAATAATATTGATGTTGTGGGATTAAGTGAAGTGAGGTGGGAGGGATATGGAGAAGTAAGTAGTGGAAATGTAAAGTTATTTTATTCGAGTGGTGATGGGTCAATTAATGGAGTTGGCATTGCTGTGGGGAAGAAAGTTTGGAATAGTGTGGTAAAGGTTGATTGTATTAATGATAGGCTGATGGTGATGAGAATAAATGCAAGTCCTAGTGATTTGGTAATTATACAAGTTTATATGCTAACTAATAGTCATGATGATATTGAAATTGATATTATCAAATGTATGGGAAGATAGAAGAAAGTATTCAATGTGAAGGAAAAAATGCTGTGTATTGCTATTGAGTGATTGGAATGCTGTGGTCGAGAAAGGTAGGAAAGGGAAAATTATTGGAAATTATGGTATTGGAAGAAGATATGAAAGAGGTAGTCAGCTTGTACAATTTTGTAAAGAGAATGGGTTTGTCATTGCAAACACTTGTTTTAAAAATCATATTAGAAGACTGTATCCATGGAAAGCTCCAGGTGACAGAGAACATTATCAAATTGATTATATATTGATTCAGAATAGATATAAGAATGCGATTAAGGATTCACATCCTTTGCTTGGTGCTGATATAGATTCGGATCATAATTTGGTTATGGCTATATTAAAGTTGAGTTTAAAAAGAATTAAAAGAGGGAAGAGATATGCAAGATGGGACTTGGATAAATTGAGACATGGAAAAAGGAAAATTTTAATATGTGAAAATGAATTTAAAAGGATTGTTCAGGATGTGAAATATATTAATAGCTCTTATGAGTGTTGAAATAGAATTAAAAAAGGATTATTGAAAACAGCAAAAAATGAAATAGGTATTATTTATTCAAGGAAAGCTAAATGACCTTGCATAACTGAAGGTATGTTGGAAAAGATGGAAGTGCGGAGATGATGGAAGAATGTAAATACCGAGGAAGGGCAAAAGGCATATAGGAAATTTAATAATGAACTAAGAAGAGAAACAGATTTAGAAAAAGAAAAGTGGTTGGAGCAAGAATGTAAAGAGATAGAAATACTTCAACAGGTGAAATGATATGATCTGGTATTTGATAGAATACCAAGTATCACTTGGGAAAAAGACATGGGTAACGAGTGAGATTGCAGATAAGAATGGAAGGAGGTTAACTGATAGTAATGATATATTAGAAAGATGGGAAGAATATCTTCAAGTCTGTTTAGTAGAGGAAATAATTTAATTAATTATGAACTTGAAAATGAAGAAGTTGAAATAGATGATAGAGGTATGAACATATTGCCAGATGAAGTAAGAAAGGCAACCCCACAAATGAAGAATGGTAAGGCTGTTGGATTTGATACAATACCTATAGAATTTTTAAGAGAAATGGGAGAATTTACTATGAAGGAAATAGTTGGACGTTGCAATTTGATATATAATAGTGGAGTTTGGCCGGAAGATTTTTTTAAGAACTATAATGATTCTAATTGCTAAAAAGAAGAAAGCTGCTAAATGTGAAGAGTATAGAGCAATAAGTTTGTTGTCTCATACTTCTAAAGTTTTATTGAAGATTTTAACTCAAAGGATTATTTATGGGAAGGTAGATTATTATATTGGTGAAGAACAGTTTGGTTTTTGGAAAGGGAAAAGCACAAGAGATGTTGTTGGTATTGTTAGAACAATTGCGGAAAGATATATTGAAAAAGATAAAGGAATTGGTATATGTTTTGTGTATTTAGAAAAGGCATTTGATAGAGTAGTCTGGAATAAACTGATGTCCATCTTAAGAGATAAAGGAGTATTTTGGAGAGATGATTGATCTGGACTATGTATAATGATCAAAGGATAAGAATTAGATTTGGGAGTAATGAGATTGAAGACGTGAATATAGAAAATGGAGTTGGCAAGGATGTAGTATGTCACCTGTTCTGATAAAATATTTATCTAGAAGATATGCTAAATAATTATTTGAACTATGAAGGAGCAAATGTTGGAGGGAGAGTAATAAAGTGTATAAAATTTTGCAGATGATATGGCTCTTATTGCTGAGGAGGAAAAGGGTCTTCAGAATATGTTGGAATAAATTGGAAGAAGGATGTATGGCATATGGAATGAAGATTAATATTGAAAAGACTAAATGTTTATGGATAGGGAGAGATGCAAAAAGACTGCAAATTGGAATCCATGGTGATATGGTTCCCCAGGTGAAGGGATTTAGATATTTGAGTAGTTGGTTGAGTGAGGATGGAAGAAGTGAAGATGAAGTTAAAAGAAGAATAGCATTGGCAAAGGAGCCATTTGTAAAGAGAAAGAAGATATTTTGTGGACCTTTGGAAAGAGAATTAAGGAAGAGATTAATTAAATGTTATGTGTGGAGTTTATTAATATATGGTTGTGAGACATGACATTGAGTAATAGAATTAAGAAACAATTGGAAGCTTTTGAGATGTGGACATTGGAGAAAAATGGAAAAAATTAGTTGTGTGAGTAAAATAACAAATGAAGAAGTTTTGAAAAGAGTAAATGAGGAAAGAAGATTGATTGAGAATATCAGAGAGAGAAAGAGAAACTGGATTGGACATATATTGAGAAGACATTATAGTTTAATGAAAGATGTTTTGGAGGGAATGGTGAGTGGAAATAAAAAGAAAGGACGGAAGAGGTTGACATTATTAGATGATGTAAGACAGGGGTCCCCAACCTTTTTGCACTTAAGAGCACATTCTATAATACCGGCCAGGTGGCGGGCACCATTTATTTTTTCAATCAGTGGCGGGCAGCATTTATTTTTTCAATGTAAATTTATAGTCGGATATTGTTAATAATACACATAATGTACAAAAAAATATTTATTTCAAAAATAAAATTTTAACATTTGATTACAATATAATACAATAATTTACAAGAAATTTTAAAAATTAAATTTATTTGTATCAGATAAATAATTTTTTATTGTGTTCAGATAGCGGCGGGCACACATAAAATGGTCTGTGGGCACCATGGTGCCCGCGAGCATAGGGTTGGGGACCCCTGATGTAAGAGATGGGAAGACTTATGTGGAATTGAAAAAATGGGCAAGGAAGAGAATGGAATGAAAGAATGGATGAATTGATATTGTGACTACTCTCTGGACCTATCTATTGGACAGAATACTATTGATTGATTGATTGATATAGAATCTTATCATTGAGATGATGTGTATCAATGTGAAGTTGATGCTAGTTTCATAAAACTTTTAGAAGAAATGTCAGCCTCTCTGAGTATATGTTCAAAACCGCTAAACTATTAAGTATTTCAAGAATGAAAATCTCAATGATAATAATTGTTATCACTGAAAGTAACCAAGTAAAACCCAGTAGAAACAACTGTGATTGGTAATCAGTGATTTTTGAGAGAAATTGACATTATTACAAAGTTTTACAGCCAAAGGAAAAAAAAGCAATTTGTCAACAATGAACAATTTATTGCAGTGATTGTAATACACATCTGAATACTTGGGTCTATTAGAGCAATTTTTTTATTAGCTTCACAGATATAACATTTACAGCCAACAATCTATTTCAAAACCAACAAGCTATTTCAAAGCCATTTTTTTTCAAGTGAATATTACCAATGTGGAAGAACTGCATAATGAATGTATGAAAGTGTGTTATGTGGTCAAATTGTTATTATTTTTATTATTTTTTTCCCCAATTATTGGAAGATTTTATGTTCGCAATCACCAAAAAGAAGATTATAACCATTCTTGAACAAATGAGAGTTAATATCATCAGTCAATATTTTTTTTGGATTTTAATTCTTTTCTTTGTGAGCAATATTTTAATATTTCTCTAGACATTGTTCAAATGTTACATAATTTCATCTAAGTCTTGAATACAAACAGTTCTTATCAATTGCTTAAAATTTTTTTTAGATGTTTTATTATTTTGTCCACATCTGTAAAACTTTAAAAAACAAAGTGACAATAAGTAGATATTTTATGATATTATAAATTATTTCTCATGCATTTATTGTTTGTTTTTCTTGAAAATAGCAGGTATACGAAAATTGCAGGACAGGAGAATTTCTTCTCTGTCACATATTATAATAGGTGCTGCCTAACTTTTTTTTTTAATACTTACTGCAATATAAGTGGATTTCACATGCTAGAGTTAATGGGGGTTAGGATTAATCAAGATAAGTATATTTAGCATAAACATCCTAACTGATCATGATGATCACACTGGTATTTTCATTAAATTTATTTATTTTTAGCACTAACATTAGTCATATTTCATGACCATTATTCCCATAAAATTGATTCAAATAAAAGAGAGGGTCCATCCCTCCCTGATAATTATAGTCGTTTTTACTCGTAATAAATTTGCCAGTATAACAGACTAGGATATCACTTCTATAATGATGAACATCTATAGAATGGATTCAAACTCCTTCCTCACTTTTTTGATGTTAAACTATTCACATAATCAGCATTCTTTATGCTTACATAAGCTGTTTATACAGAGGCAAATCCCCAGACTAGTTTGTAGCTTTCAGCAGTGAGGAGCTTTACATTTGTGAGCATTGCACTTAGATCTTAGGATCTAATGCAATCCTCCAGTAGCCCACTTTTTACCTTTTTGGCTAACTTAGTTCAAAATGAAACATAATAATATTTTCAATTCAAGCTCATTTTTTGTATAGTCATATAGATCTGAACCCACTCAGAATCTATGTATTTTGGTGTCTTTGGTTCTTTAATAACCACAGTCTTCGTAATCCTTTGAGCAGGATTGGTGTTAAACCTGTTTATGCTTACACAAGACTACAGTCACCTTAATTCTATTGGGCAGGATTGGTATTAAACCACTAAAGATGACATGATCACTATTTTTAATGCTTACACAAGCTGATTACACAGAAGCAAAACTCTCCATCTAGATATGCAGTGCTCTCAGATCCAAGGCTCCTCACTGATGAAGACCACAAGCTAGAAACTAGTCTGGGGATATTGGATGAGTAAGCATTAGATAGGGATTTTATGCACAAATATTCTGCATACATTGATTACTCTGACTTGCACTGAGTTGCATTACTGTATGGAGAGTTTTGCCTTTGTGTAAACAGCTTGTGTAAGCATAAAGAATAGTGATCATGTGATGTTAAATGGGTTAATACCAATCCTGATCAATAGGATTATGGTAACCGTGGTTATTGAAGAACAAAAGACATTAAAATATATAGATGCTGAACTGAGATGAGATCTATATGACTACACAAGCAAATGAGCTTGAATTGAAAATATTTTCTGTTTTCATGTTGGACTCAAAGCTTTATTGTTAGCTAAAAAAATAAAATGTAGCTGTGAAGGGTTGCATTAGATCTTAAGATCTATGTGCAGTACTTTCAGATCCAAGACTCTTCACTGATAAAAGCCACAAGCTAACCTGGGAATATTGAATGAGTAGGCACTAGATAAAGATTTTATGCATAAACCTTCCTGCATCCATTGATTATCTTGTTTGCACTGAATGATGCTATTGTATGAAGAGTTTTGTCTCTGTTTATTTTCTTTTCTGGAAAACTTTCAAAAAAATTTTCTAATTAGTTGATTTCTCTTGCATTCATATCTTTGTGAAATGGAGACCAAGATTTATTTCATCAGTGCTTTTATGCATATGTATAAAATAGCAGATGTATAATGTATAGCTCTGGAGTTTCTAAAGATTAAGTTGGCTTCTTAAATGCTATTTAGACAAGAAAATGCTGGTGGTTATCACCTCAGTTTATCTCACTCCTATAATTTCCAAACTTTACAAGCAGCAATCAGAAATAGATTAAAAATAGTTGTCTTAAAGAAAGACCTTTTTTATATTTATTTAAAATAATGTATTAAAAAAAAAATTATTACTCGATCAATATTTAAGCCATTCCAGATTTTATTTAAATAATTATATGTAAATTTCTACTTTCCCCATTGAGGTTTAAATATATATGTCCATACATACACTAACATTGTATGCTATGAGACCAATTTGTCTCAATATGTATGTAATTTAACATAGTCAATTACATAATGTCATACAGATTGATTTATAATATTACCATGAATAAAAACATGTATTTGTATTAGCTCATTATTTAATTAAGGTATAAGATATACAATAGACTAATATTAATCTGAACTGCAAGAATTCAAGCCTTCTATTTTTATATATCAGCCAACAGATTACCATAAAAATATTTGCAAATGCTAAAATTATCATAGGAAATACATTATTGCAAAAGTTGAATAGTTAAAAATTATGTTTATTGTACACATTGTGAATGCCTGTAATACATATTAATTTCAATTGTATACAATATATAAAAACAAGAAAATATTAAAATATCTGTCCTAAACGTTGATTTTTAGAATAAGTGTCAGAAATATAAAATCCATATCACATTTTCATCTGTGAACTTTATGATTATGTATTTATTTGCAATTCTCTAGAATTGTCACAATCAAAACATTTGTTATTTTTTACTAAAAGTTCATTTTTTAATAAATAAAATTTGAAAAAATTGGAAACATTTTATTGCCCAAGTACAGTGCACCAGCACTCAAATGTAACGTAATATGGTGAATTTTTATTGTCAGATTACAGTTACTTTTTATGAAAAAAATGATTTGTTTAAAAAAAATTGTCATTTTATTATTTTTTTTCTCAATTCTGTACAGAACATAAACCAAAATGTTCACAATTCTATTGCTAAATGTTTATTTTCAAATTATATATATAAAAAAAGAATCATAAAGCAATCATTTTTACATCATACCAGTTTTTGTTAAAGCATACAAAGATTATTCAACTTTTATTATGAATTTGTTTACTATTTAGTAAGGCAAAATTTTAAGTAAATATAAATAGCTAATGTTTTTAAATTTTTTTTTTTTAAAAACCACGTGGGTATTTACTAATGAATTAAAGAAATTTTTAAATATTTCTTTTTTGTTTTTTTATAATATACAAAAAATGGTCCAATTTTTATTGCAATTCTATAGGCAATTTTTTGCAATTTTTCATTATAAAAATTCTTTGTAAACAAGTAAATATAATTAATGAATTTAAATCTATTTTTTATTAAATTATTTTTTTTTAAGGAATATTGGCCGGGAAGCAAACCCGTGACAACTGCTTGTAAGGCAGCTGTGCTGACCACTCGACCATCAACGCTTGGACAAGGAATATTCATTAATAAATTACATTTAAGTTACATTGATATTTAAATGGTCCTTTACTTTTGTACATTTCGATATTTTGTATAAAGGGCAATAGAAAAAGACATGGCGTGTTATAGAATTTTTTATCAAGAAAAGAAAGAATACAACTCAACTATCACATGATAAATTTATAAAGAAAACACCAGATACTAATCAATAAAATGTTATTTATGATCTGTATATTTGAGTTTTTGTTCTTATTCGTGGTCTATTATATTGCAACCATCAAACAGCACTTACTTATATATACAGAATAATGATTTACATTTTTATATAATATTAAGCATTGTAATGAAAGCATGCTCAGCATGAAAAAGAACAATTTTTAAAATAACACCTTTACCTTTTTTTTAATAAATATTTGAATATTTATGTGTTTAAAATTTCAAATGCAAAGAAAAGAGATGATATTAAATAAATTACAGAATATTAAGTTGTAACTTTTTAGTATTATTAGTTTTATTTTTAAAATCGTAATAAATTTATTTTTATTAATTTTGATGTCTTTCAATTACATTTATTCTTAGAGAATTCTTCTCATCATATCAGCTGTGATCACAGCAATTAATTTCTCATAAAGTAAATCCTGCATTAGAAAATTTAAAATCTAAAATGTAATTATGAATAGGAGTAAAAGCCTGTGCAAATTTAAAAATATTTTAAAATAATTGACATGTCATTTTATTTATATAATCATAGTAAGACTAATGAACCAATGACAATTATATTGAATTTTAAACTTTTTGAAAAATAAGTGAAGCAATTTACTTACAAATACTTTTATCATATAAAATTTTTCATGAACCCAATAACTATATATCCTTATATATTATTAATAATTTTATAAATATTAATATTTTATCTTATTTATATTTTTAACCAATTTTTTGCATAAACTTTTATATTTTTAATATATATATATATATGTCTTATTCTACGTTTGTATTACTTTTAAACTTTCAAATAATTTATTTCTATCATTTTAATTATTTCAGCTTTTGTACATATTTCAGGAAACAATTAGATATGAATGTCAAAGACTGCCAATTTTATTGATATAATTACACATTTGTAGTTGAGTGACTTTGTGCATTTCTGAAAATTTTCTGAGTCTGAAATGGAGTTTGACCCTTAATAATAGCAAATTCTGACTTATAAATTACAATATAATGCTCATTAGATCAGTTTTAAGGGGACTTCTTTCATTAACCATGCCAAGCATTAACATTACTGAATAGTTTTGAGTATTATATTAATTTAAAGATTCATTTGTTTTCTTTTAAAGTGTGAAAGATGAAATATAATTCTCAAATGTACTTTTACAAGCACATCTGATATATGGTAATGGTTAGGGCTTGCTCAGTTGATAAAGAAAATTTCTTTGAAACTTGTCTCATGAACTTTGTATTGTAATAGTTTACAATTCTGAATTTATACATTCAAATATCAGCCTTTTTAAGCTAATTGTGCATACGCTTTGCGAGTGTTAATAATAAATGAATACTTTCTCACCAATACAAGATATAGTATTTATGCAGGAATAAAAGGAATCCCTTATTCCTACGACTCAAATGCTTATATATGAGCAAATCTGAAGTACTGGCAAGTAAAGCGTGAGGATGGAACCGTCACTTTAAATTACTATATACGTTCTCTGAATGAATGACATGGATGAAATTGTCTAGAATTTACTAAACGTCATTACAACTGAAACTTAATCATATGTAAATAAGCATTTATTTTATATAGCGTATGTTTACAATTGTATACATTCAAATATCAGCCTTTTTAAGCTAATTGTGCATACACTTTGCGAGTGTTAATAATAAATGAATACTTTCTGAATTTAGTTATTTTGTAACATATTTTAGTCATATAATGAGTTAGTAGAGGATACTTAATTGTTTTTTTTTTATAGTAATACTATAAATTGTAATTCTGGAATGTATTCATTACTTAATTGATCAAGTTACATATATATTTAATTCATTTAGTGAGATTCCTATATGTAAAACTGGAATTAATTTTTTTCCTGACAGAATATATTTGTATATGTGATTTTTAATTGTATAAAAGACAAGAATAATAACACCCTGTTTAATATATATATATTGATGGTAAAGATTATTAAAAAATATAGATTATAATTTATGCTTTTCTGAAATGTATTTATTTCTTATGCATATTTTAAAATAAAGCATGTGAAATTATTTAATATAAATAAGATTTATGTCTGTTCTGATTTATTGCTGTGATGTTAATGCTTGATACAGCTGATGAAGGTTTTTTTCTGAAACCAGTCTTATGAGCCTTGTATTGTTATCTATTATGCATGATGTATTACTTATTAGTTAAATAAATGAACTAATAGAAATTGCATAAATGTTATCATTTTAAGCATAATATAATTTATATTACATACTTTTTTTTTCATATATGTATTAAATTAGTTCTGCTATTTGAGACATTACAAATTGAGAAGTCAGTATAATATTTTAACAAGATTGTCTTCTTATTAGATTGATTGTAAGCTGTTCAAAGATCTTATGAGAGGCTGTACCACTTCAATTAGTAGAAACTATTTTATTTTTAATATTCTTAAAGGTGCTTTCTTTTCTCTCTCTCTCTATATATATATAAACAAATAGTAAATAGTCTGTAAATAGCCCACTTTTGAGCAAAAATGTATTTAACAGCTCTTTAAAGAGGAACAGAAGCAAATACATTATTTACTGGTTTGGCCAGTCATGGAATGCTTCATGAGATGATGTGCTTTTCAATTTGCTTTATCTATTTTATTTGAGGTTTCCTAATTAGATTATAGCAGAAGTTTTTATCTAATTTAATATTATGGAAAAGTTCCTGATATATTTTCAATATTTTATATCATACATCTTTTATACAATGTACAAGCAAGATTATTATAAAATTCATATGGAAACAGACTATAGAAAAGAGAATTACCAGATGTATAAGTAATTTAGGGGGAGGATGGGGAGTGGAAGTGGTGAAGAATTAGAAGCTTATTGTTGATAAACATTAGATAATTAAAAAGGCCAGGAAATATTACTTATGTATCCATGTTTATGCCTCAAAGCTATAATTAGACGAAAGAGTATTATAACTCTTGATCATTGTCAATAATAGTTTGACATTTTTTGCCACTTACCATAATTTATTTTAGCATCTTAAATCTATCAGCTGTTTCATAAGTTCCTTATATCAATATGCACTCTTTGGTAGTTAAAATGGCCAGAGAATGCTACCAAAATCTATTAAGTTCTTTATTAATTGCAATTAAATCTTTGATTCAATTGATTATTATAAATAATGTAATGTTCTCAGTTAAAATAGACACATGAACTAGAACTTTCTGCTTTTTTTATGATGAAACTGTATGCAACTAGAAGCTACAATTAAATTGTCTGTGATGAAACACATTTCACTTTGGCAAAGGAATTAGATAGATCTACCTATTATGACTTTACTTATTTAAAATTATTCTATAAGAAAAAACAAATCAGACTAGAACAAATATGAATTTAGTGTTATTGGTAAAAATATCAACAAATTGAATTAATCTTATAATCTCACACTTATGCAAGTAGGAAATACAGAAAATTTCAAAATTCATGAGATTATGGCTAATTATGAAAAAAGAAAACAAAGATTATGAAAGTGGTTAAATTGCTACCATCACTAATAAAGTATTGAATAGTTAAAAAGGTTTAATATAAACTAATATTTGGCATAGTTACAATGAAAATCTGGATTTTTTTTTCATTAATGAGACATCTGTTTTAAAAGCAAAACTCTTGAGTTGTTCAGACAATGAAGTTTCTTGCGATTCTCTACAAATAAAAAAAGAAAAGATAGAAAAACTGTTAATATTATTAAATTGTGATAAAGGAAAAGATTTTTGAGAATTCCATAGGCAAAAACAAAATAAACAAATGCTTACTTAATCAAATTAGACTTAAACTAAGCATAAATGATCAAATTCACATTATTCATTTTTGGTTATATAATGAAATAAATTTATTAAAAAGTGCATCTAACAATTATACTGAAAAAATTATTTGAACAATCAGTAGAAATTGCCTTTTTCTATCAAAATAATAACTTAAAAGGATTTGTTTAAAGAATCTGATCATTTATTTCCTATGATACATCTCATCATTTCGAACTGTAGTTAATCTCAACAAATATTTTGGAAGATTTTTTTTATGAACTAGTGAAATCAATCTAATTTTATTAATGATAGTGGAAATTCCTAAGCAAGCAAATGAATAATGTTTGTAGATTCAAATCTATCCTATTATTACATGTATGAAATTCAGTGCTTAGAGTAGTCATTTCTTAATATATTAATTTATACCTGTCTATCATTGATAAGTTAGTGTTTACATTTGTAATCATTATACACCATTATTACATATCAAGTACAATTTTACGTAGTAATTATCAGAGTATTTATACAAATCACAAGCAATTATGAATACTTTTATAGAGTCTTTGAAGCCAAAAAGTATTTTAACAATAGAATGAACTTCACCCACGACATGATAGACATGATGAAACCTTTATAGATATTCTGAGTGAATGTTTATATTTACCAGACTAAAGTAAGCTATGTAAAGTTTACCTGAAATGACTAGATTAAAGTATTTCGAGGAATGCCAAATTAGAAAATAAATCAGAATTAGTATAGTTACTTATTAAATAAATCCTGTTAAGCTCCATGCTGATTTTTTAATGCCCAATTATTTTACAAATTTCAGCAAAGAAATTTTCAAACACTGGCATATTTATAATCAGCAACTGAGAGATTTTCTTGGCTTGTATGAATTTTTTGTTCATTCTAAGTTTGTAAAACTGAAATTGATCTCCTAATAATGTCTTTCTAGAAGACCACTGCTTACATGTGCTGATAGGAAGTTTTCATTTTATCCTAATTATTATAGCAAACTTTAGGTCTACGCTACTCACTATTGAAGATCATGCAAATCAGAAACTATTCTGGTTGTGGATTAAATAACGTCATCATTTAACATCTGTTGATTACTTAGACTTCAATAGAGGACTGTAGAGAAATACAAACAATTTTCTTATATTGCTGAGATGAGATAAAAAAAAATTCTTGAAAATTATAATCTTGCAGATGTCTATTTTTCTTTCTTTATTTTATTATTTATCTTTTAATATTATGTTTTAATATATACGTATTATTTAGATTACAAAATATGTAAATGTTTTCTCTAGAACTATTGATTAAATAAAGGAAAGCCCTCCCCCCCTAGCATAAGCAAAAAATAATTGATATATTTTTATTGTATAAAAGTATTATATTTCAATTTATATGTGGCTAGTAATAAACAGGTTTGGCAATGACTAGCAATAAATTTGATTGATTGCAAAGTCATTGCTTTGTATGTGGTAAATATTTGCCACTGTTGTAATTATGTAAGTCTTTCAGGATTAAATATTATTAAGGTTAGAGAATTTTAATTAAATTTTTCAATGGAAAATAAATTCATGATGAATTATTTGTTTCTATAGCTTCAATATATATTAGTATAAGAAGTATGAATTTTTTTAAATAAATTTTTTATTATTATTAATGATTTTATTTTATTAATAGTTAAATGTTTTTATATACATCTACATAAGTAGGGAGTTATAAAAGGACACATGTACTTTTAAGCTGACATTAACTTTCAGTTATTTTTTTCCCCACAACTTCATGTGTATATGTATACATGCATGTATAAGTATCATCCATATCGGGTTAAACATTGGTAAACAATTTAAATTACTGAAAAATTATTTGGTTACCTATAGTTTTTTATATCCATATTATTTTTAAATTTAGGATCATAAATGTTGGTAATAATTATGTTTATACATACATTTGTATATCATTAGTCAGCAATTCCATTTGTCATCATTATTGGTCCACCGCAGAATGAAGGTCTTTCCAGATTTACTCCAGTTTCTCCAATCCCTAGCCTCTTCTCCATAACATATAGGCAGAAACTTTTTTATTACATCCATCTATCTCACATTTGGTCTCTTTTTAAATCTTTTAATATCTCTTGGCATCTAGTTTAAGACTTTGACTATCCATCTATTATCATCTTTTTTTAGCAATCTAACATTTCTGTTTCGTTTATTCTCTCACTCATTTATTTCATTTTTGGTTTCTTCATATTATTGTTAACATACTTCATTGAATGGAATGAAGTCTCCGAATTACTATTTTGTTAAATGCTGCCCAAATCTTGGATCCATAGGTAAGAATCTATTGAGAACCTTTCTTTTCAAACACATAAGCATGTTTTTTTTTAAATATTATTTCTATTAAAAGTACTTCATTCATGTTTAATTGTATTATTAATCCCATCCATTATGTTTCCACCTGTATTAATAATCTGACAATAGTATTTATAGTTGTTCACTTCCTTGAATTCATGATTATCAATCTTTATTTTTTTCTTCTGAGAAAATCCATTGAACATTATTGTAGTTATTTTAGAATTTCATCTGATAACTTGTGTTATATTTCCTGGTGCTTTGAAACATTATTTGCTAAATAATCATATCATCTTCAAATTTTAAATGACATAAATAATCTCCATATATTTTTATTCCGTTAGCTTCCCATTTTAATCCACAAAAGTATTTTTTTTGTAAAATTGCAGTAAAAACTTTTGGAGATATGGAATCATTCTATTGTAAACTTTTTAATGTCAATTTTTTTAATATCATCATACATTTATAGTTTTATATATATATCATCAACAGTTTTTATATACAAATATGGGCAATAATTCCTGAAGGGCAAAAAGAGAAAAAAGAGTAGTTTGTCTATCATAATCATCATTTCTTCAGGTTTATTACAATTTCTCCAATCCACAGTCTCTCTTATTCACATCATCCCAGGAAATTTTCTTATTTCAGCCATCCATTTCACATATGGTCTTTTTATATATCTTTTGCATTATCTAGATATCCAGTTTAAGACTCCAACAATCCATCTGTTATTTTTTTTAGCATCATCAACAGTTTTTGTATACACATATGGGCAATAATTCCTGAAGGCAAAAAGAGTAGTTTGTGTATCATAATCATCATTTCTTCAGGTTTATTACAATTTCTCCAATCCATAGTCTCTTATTCACAATATCTCAGGAAATTTTCTTATTTCATCCATCCATCTCACATATGGTCTTTTTATATATCTTTTGCATTATCTAGATATCCAGTTTAAGACTCCAACAATCCATCTCTTATTTTTTTTAGCAATATGTTTAATACAGCTCCATTTAAGTGTCTATTAAGAATTATCTTTCAATAATGTCAATGATAACTATGTTTTTTCTTACTCACGTATTATACTTTAGATCTATTCTTGTTATTTCCAACATAGATCTCTCCATACTTTATTGATTGATCTGAATTCTCTATTGTTTTTCTGTTAAGTGTTCAAGTCTTAGATCTATTTGTAAGAATTTAAAACACATTTATGAAAAACCTTTCTTTTCAGACACATAGGCATATTTTTTTTAAATATTAAGTAATCTTCTAAGTTTAATTCTATAAATAATTATATTACCACGTATTAGTAATTGTTAACCTTTAATTCATTTTTATCAATTATTTTTTTCTGAAAAAAATCCACTGAATTTTATTTTAATCTTTTTAACTTTTATCTTTTGTTTTATTTTTATTTTTGCTTTCCTTTGATAACTCTTGCAATATTTTTTTAGCTTTCCATTTTATTCAGAACATACTTTTTGTGAAACTGTTGCACATTTTTTTCAGTATTACTTTTCTTAGAAACATCATATAATTAAATTATTGCTATTTTTGATAAATATTTTTCAGAATATGACAATATCCTCTATATCTTGATAATTCAAAATTTTAATCACTATAGAAATTCTTATAGAAACAAATAACTTTTCATATTCTATAAATCCAAATAATGATGACTCATATTCATTTGTACTTTTTATGATTTTTCTCAATACTTTCCATTGTACTAAAACCATTTTTAAATTTATCTTATTCTTTTAGTTAGTTTGATTCCAAAATTTGTCTTAGATGAGTTGTAACTATGTTGGTAGAAATAGATCTGTAATTTCTAGTATATTCTTTGTAATCTGTTAGTAATTTAATAATAAAATGGATTTGTAGTAATATAACTTCTAATCCAGTACTATTGCTACTAATTTGCACATAGAAATCATTTTAAAGTTTGTATATGATGCTTTAAAAAAATATTGTTTTAACTTTATAAAAATCCTAGTCATGTTTGGGGATCCTTATCCTTCCTTAAAGATGTCACAAGGATTCTATCTGATGCAAAGTTTCTGTAAAAATAATTATGGAAATCACATAATTTCATGAATGATGTGATCTGATTTTTGGTCCTTGGAATGGAAAACTCTGATTACTTTTACTTTTTCTGGATATGGTCAGATTCCTGAATATCATGCAATCCTAAAAGCAGTACCTCATTATTTTAACTATTGTACTTTTTCTATATTGATCATTATATTCTTTAAGAAAAAACAGCTCTAGGTGTATCATATGTTCCTTCATCTCTGCAGATGCATCCACCATGTCATTTACATATATAGTTTAATAAACACTGATTTTGGGAGAGGTGATATTTGTTAAACTGAATGGCATGTGGTTAAACTGATGGGAATATGTACCATACCCTAAACACTATTTTGACAATCTTCTGAATGAAGTTTAATCTGCTATTAACTGGAGATCAAATATAATAAATATAATTTTTTAAAATTTTATTAATAATTCATGATGGTGAGATGCTTCTGTCTGGCACTTATTCTTTTTGTTTTCCTGGCATATAAACAATATCTTACTGAACAATCTTTTTATATACATATACATTTTTAAGAGAACACAGCCCCCCCCCCCCCTTACCTTTGGTGCCCAATTTCCTGGGACTTGCTCTGTTTGATTCACTTTTATCAAAAAATGTTGATCTTCTTTCCATACAATGTATAGGGTGTTTTTGAAATTCCAATATTATTACATTAAAGTTGGATAATATTAGAAAAAAATAACATCAAACACACATACACACATATAGTGCTGATTTAATGAGTTACATAAAATTGACACTTATGATTTTTTTGCAAAACTTCTAAGGGCAAATATGAATTTCTAAGTTTTATTTCTGACAGCAGATTCTTTATTTACAAAAAAAAAGAAAGATTGAAAGAATGCAATAGCAGAGTATATTGTCAGTGCTTTCAAATTATTATTATTTTTCAAAGATAAAAGAAAAAAATGCTGAAAGATTCAAATATCTTAAGCTTTTACCAATTTTCAATCTCAATAATAAAGACTAGAAAAACATTTATTAAAAAAAAAAAACCCTCTGCAAATTATATTTGTATATTTTAACAAAAACTATAAAATTACTTATGAAATAAGAAATTAAATAACCCTGATCTAACATGTTACATAAAGTGTCATCTCTGTTGCCTACATAAAGATGTTAGAACATTTAATTTAAAGAAAATTAAAAAAAAACTCTACATGGTGCACTTCCATTACCTACTTTCATCACTTACTTCCATTATCTATTTCTGTCACTTGTGATTTTATATATATAGAATAGATTATTACAAATTTATTGTGAGGTGATAAGCACATGTGATCCCTTTCATTGTTTGCATTAATTGGTTTTCAATTTTTTTTATGTTGATAAGGCACATGGTATGCTTTAGCCTGATAATGTTGGCCATGATTCTATGCTATAATTCTTTGATTATCCTGGTATACTGGACACTGTATTTTTATATTTATAAAACACAGACTAATCATTTTTCTTGAGCTATTATTTTTTTCTGGTTATCATAAATGCAACAAATCTTTGCTGATTTATATAAGCAAGATTCTGTGAAAGTTATGGTTTTCTCCTTCACAGATGTAGTGGATCTTACACATAAAGTCAGACAGATCCTATTATTATCTTGTGGTTTAGTCTGATGATATAAGAAACTTCAATTTATTCATTTCTTGTAATTCAGTACATATCTATTTAGAAACCAGTTTACCTTTGTGATTATTTGCTTGATACAGTGCTTTTAATGATTGAGTACATATCTTTGAACTCAAGTAAATAATTTGGATGTATAATTTTTCAGTTATTACTGAAATTTATTACCTGAATCCGTCAATGCCTCCACCATAATTTTTTCCATTACAATCCTTTTTGGACAATTGTGGATAGATAATGGTGAGACTGTTTTCCTACAATGTTTGCTAATCTATTTACAATAATCCTGTAGTATTCAATGTTTCATTATTAATGTAATGTTCCTAAAGTGAGCAAGATTCTTGATCATTTAATGCCTTGAGTTTATCATTTCTTTTTGAAGTTGTCACTGTTGTTGTATTATAATAAGGCAGTAGTGATTTTGGTTGACATCTCCTTTTTACTCACTTTTTAAGATTTGCCTCACATTTACTATATTTAAATGTATCATTCATAGGTTTCCATTACTTTTCTTTCTGCTTTCCCATGATTGTTCCTTCCAATTCTTATATTGCCATTGTTGATACAATGCATCTTTCCCCCTGTATTTGGAGGTTTTGCTTGATATGGTGAAATTCATGCTTTCCTTTTTTATGGACCTTCTAATGGCTGGATAAGTCCATTGTATTTATGAATTCCACTACTTGCTAAATTGTCTATTAATATCTGCTCTATCTGATAATCTGGATAACTGGTTTGTGGAAAGTCAGTATACTGTTAAAATTCTGTCTTACAATTTGTCTTATAAGGTGTATCAGCTTCTCTTTTTCTGTACTTTTCCTGAAACATCCGTTATAATACTAAAGTAACTACTGAGTAGTGCATCTTTATAATCAGTTTGATATCCCACTATTCTTGGAAAGCTCCATAAATGGCTGTATGATGCAGCTAACTTTACATTTTTCTTGTATGGTTTAAAGGAAGTGTTTGCTGAAACTGTTCACATACTCTATTGAAGCCTATTTTAATTTTCAAAACTTTATTCATTATCCCTGGACTTGATTAGGATTGCTCAAATTTTTTACTCATTTTTTCTTTTTAAATTCTCCTTAGTTCTGTGCACATTTCATTATTTCTGTTTGTTTTATCCTTTTCTTTCCTTCCATCAGCTAATGGAATTGATTGATGTGCTTGCTTATTATTCTATGATCTGTCTTTTTGTTGAATCCTTTCAATCATTTTGAATTGATTTTAAGGTTCTTCTAGTAGAAAGATTATCTTTATATTTCTTTTGCATGTTTTTTCTATATTTTTCTAGTCTTCTTGGTGCTTTTTTATTTTTTTATATAACAACTATATATATATTTTCTTTTTTTTTAATAATTATCTTGCAGTGTTTCATAGTCCTTAATAGCTTGTTCTATTCACTGTACACATTGTACAGTGTTTTTCATGTAAAGTGTTTTCCATTCTTTTCTCTTGCTCTTCTTTATAATGCTCAATATTTTTCATATTGACAATCTTTTATTTTCTGACATTTTTATTTCTCTCTTCATTAATTGTCTATTAATTTATTTTATTCTCTGATGTCTTTTAGACTTTGATTCTCATTGGTAATATTTTTATTTCTTTGATATTTTTATTGTTTTATCTAACTTTTTATCATTATTTTTATTCATTTCACACCAGCCTTCATATCTGTATTTTCATTAATATCAGCCTTCATGTCTATATTTTATTTATTTCAGTCTTCATATATATATATATTTATTCATATAAGTTTTTATGGCTGAATTATTTTTATTCATATCAGCCTATATTTTATTTTTATTTCATTATGTCTTATTTTTATTCCTTTCATGTCAAATTTTATATTTATAATGATTTTATTTGTAGCATGTATAGCTAGCACCAGATGAGCTTGGAATTTCTCAATGTTAGTTGTGCCTTCTGTAGCTTTCTTAGTTCCCGGACTGGCTTTTATCTTTTTATTTCTTTTACTCTTTTTTATTCTTGATTTTCTAACTCCTGATGTTTATCCAATTGCTGATTCATCTTTCCCTAGATCTTATGATCATTTATGCTAATGCAATCAATTATATATATATTGTTTCATGTTATTTATTGCGAATTAAGAATTTTATTTGCTGTTCCTTTTGGATATTTCATTGAATTTGGGCTACTTGTTTCCTTCTTTCATGTGGTTCTCATATTTTCCTAAAATGTAGCTCTTATTCAAACCCACATTTTTCAATTGTTTTAATTTTTCTGACCTGTCTTGTCTTAATCCTGCTGAACACTCAGATATTTATTTTCCATTCTTACATTCCACTTTGATAATATATTTATTTATAATTATTTCAACTCTGTCATTTACCATGTAATGTTTGATAATCAAGTCCACACATTTAGTTATGGTTATCTAGTTACCATAACTTGATCATTTACAGCTTTAACAAATTTATTTCAGATATAATTTTCAGTTTTCTAAATTTCTTACACATTAAATTATAATTTTGACAATCATACTATTAATAAATCAATTTATATATTAAATACATGATAAAGCTATATCTTATCACAAAGAATGATACCATTCCTGTACTCAGTTTATAAAATAGTTATTCAGTATTCTTCACATTATGACATTGTGCAATAATGAATTTTAAAACTTTAAATATATCAAAGTATATTCAATATTTAGCTATTTATACTGCTAATGGTCATATACCTTCTGCCTTAGATTAATGTAAAGAATATAAATATTCTGAATTATCACTCTTGATTTAATATAAAGAATTAAAATACTCTGAATTATAATTACTTATACAAATACACAATCCATAAAACTATTCATCAGTAGAGCTCTCTTTCTAATACAGATTTATAAAGATACATATTTTATATTTTAATTTCATTTAAATTTATCTTTAGAAGGTTAATAAAACATTAGTGGATTTACAACAGCTTCTTTTTCTTTTTGACAAAAAAAAAGAAGTTTATTTTCTACTAACTATTCTTTTAGATTTTCTCTTTTTAATTAATGTATTATCTTAGCAGAGCTATTCTATACTATATTTTTGCTAGCCTATGTGATAGGCTTGCTGGTACAACTTTATTTTTATCTTGTATAGTCATAAATGTTAACTATAATTTGTTTCTTCTGTATATGTGTGCATTTTTTATAATAATAACTCTTATTTAAGAAAAAATAGTATTCACACTTGATATTCCTAACTTTCAGAAACATTCCAATGAATTTAAATTAGAACTTGCAAATCATTTTAAAATATTAACAAATTTTATTGCTGCTTCAGTTTTGAATGAGATCAATAGGAAGATAACTGTTACACTATTGGGAACAACATTAAAGATAGATGACATAAAAAAGCAGTAATTGAGCAGTACATATTCTATTGAAATGATAATATATAAAGAAAAGAAGAAATATAGAAAAATGATCCATTAAGAGAAATTGAATATCTAGAGTTATAGAAAGGCATGAAAAATAATTAATAATGACATAAGAAAATATAATTATGAATTGGCAAAGAAAACTATAGACGAGAATAGAAGTGTTAAAGGTGTAAAACAACATCTTGATATTGGTAGGAAATTATTTCTGCAATAAGAAAAAAAAATGAAATTATTATTAAAAAGAGAAATATCATTATGAAATATGTAGAAGAATTCTATAAGGAATTATATAACAATAATAAACAAATAAAAGTATTTCTTATAATTACTACTTCTGCTGAATTGCCCAGCATTTTAAATGAAAAAATGAGACATGCAATTAGATCTATGAAGAAGAGAAAACCTCCAGGTAAGAGAAGTAGATGAAGAAATAGAAAAATTGTTGGCAAAGTTATATATCAAATACCTAAGTGATAAAGGTATACTAGATGGTTGAAAGAATGCAATAATAATATTGACATTTAAAAAAGATGCTAAAGAAGATATTACAGATGTACAGTCTTTTTATCAGTTTTATTTAAAATTTTTGCTAAGATAATTACAACTCATTCAAAACAAACTTTGGATTTTAACTGACTAAAAGAACAAGCTGGATTTAAAAGTGATTTTAGCACAGTGAATCACATCCAAATATTGAGAGAAACTATAGAAAGATTATGAATGTAAGTTGCTATTATGCTTTGGATTTGTAGATTATGAAAGATATTTGATTCTATAGCATTTTTGCAATGATTAATTTATTAGATTATCAAAATATAGATTCATATTATATTCTGAGGAATATTTATTAAAATGTAACACTAATGATTAGTTTATATAATGTTACTAACATTGAGAAAATTGTACAACAGGATTATTCCACATCTCCAAAATTTTTTATAGCAGTTTTACGAGAAGAATTTTGTGAATTAAAATTGGAAACTAAGGGAATAAAAGTAAATGGAAATATTTATTATTTAGATTTTGCAGATGATGTTGTTTTTGCAAATAATGCATCAAAGCATCAAGGAATGTTGCAAAAGTTATCAGATGAAAGTAAGAAAGTACAATTAATGATAAATGTTAAAAAGACTGAAATAATATTTAATGGATTTTCTCAAAAGAAGAAAATAAAAATTAATAATGATGAATTAGAAGTAGTTAAAAGCTACAACTACATTGGAAAAATTATCAATGCAGATAGAAACATAATAAATGAAATTAAGAAACATAATAAATGAAATTAATCATAGAATTAAATTTGGATGGAGTGCTTTTGATAGCAAAAAATTAATATTAAAAGGAAGTATGCCTATATGCTTGATTGATTATTTAATAAAGGTTGTTTTTTTTTACTGGTTCTTATTTATGGATTAAGACTTGGACTTTAACAGAAAAGCAATATAGATACTTTAGACCACTCAACGAAATATAGGAATATATATTTTAAGCCTAATAAAGGGAATTGAAAGTGAAATACATGGGTGAGAGAATAAACAAGTATTACTGACATAATTGAAAGAATTAAGAAACTGAAGTGAAATTGGGCTGGACATAACTCTGGAAGAGATTATAGTAAATGGATAATTGAAATCTTTTTAAATTGGATCCCAAGAAATGAATGGATAAAATAAGAAAATTTACTGATGTTTATAGATAAGAGAAATTGGATTAAACTTGAAGAGATTTTCATCTTGTAGTGGATCAATAATAATTGAAAATGATGCTGACACATTTCTTAAATGCTTTTATTTAACTTACAATCTCTGGTTGTTTGTGGCTTGTTTGTATACACTTATAAACATTTTTATTATTTAAGTTAGAATAAAATTTTAAAATCGAGGTTTAATAGATTTAAATTTAATAGAATTGGTTCCAATTTGATTTATTAGAAATATTTGACAGTGCAATATTGCACTATAATATTTTAGATGTGTAACCTAGTTTCTTAGATCAGGACCAGTGGCCAGGAAAATTTTGAATATTTTGATATATTTAAAGGTTGTTCTTAGAATTTTAATATATTTTAAGTAAGACCCATGAGAGGGCAGCAATATAGAGACTTTTTTGGTTTCACTTGAAAACTTCAATAAAGTTATAATAACTTTTTAAATTGAGATTTAGTAGATTTAAATATATAATTTAATGAAATTTGTTGTGTTTTTTCTAATTCATTACCAAAACGATATAGCACTATAGTATTTTTGGCAGGTAACCTAGTTTCTTAGATCTGGGCTGGTAGGTGGAGGAAATTTTGAATATTTTTGATATCAAATTTAAGAATCATAGTAGAACTTCGATATTTTAAATAATATGCATGATATTTTTGGTTTTAATTGAAAGCTTGATTTAAATTGGAATAAAATTAGTTTATAATATAGTTTTGTTAAGCATTTTTAAAGAAAAAAAAAATTTCAAATAAAAAGAAAAAATGTCACTTTTCAACAGAAAGGATATCTTCATAATTTAAGTTACTTAATGCTTTATTATAAACATATGTAATTATGTATAATATCTAATGATATATATATAAAATATAAATGTAAAATCGATTTAAAGTAAAAGCATATATATTAAGTGAATTTAATTTATTAAATAGTTCGGGTAATCATTAAAAAAAAAATGCAATCATAAGCAAAAATCTCGAACACTTTTCATTTAAAAGAATATTTTCATATTTTAAGTCACTTAATTAATTATACACATGTATAATTTGATATGTATATATTAAAAAATTAAATTAAATGTTTATATAGATTATTATAATAATGAATAGAAATGAGGAGATAATATTCATTAAATAAAGATAAACTTTAACTTTTTATGTTACTAAGAAATTATCAATTACTACTAATTAACAGTTCCTGAGGGTAAGCAAGTTTTTCTCATAAATCTATATTATATTGCTCTTTTACTTCAAACCCCAACAAAAGAGCTATTTTAAGTTTATGAGAAAAATACTTGCTTAGTCTCAGGAATTATTAATTAGTAGTAATTGATAATTTCTTAGTAACATCAAAAGTTAAAGTTTATCTTTATTTAATGGATATTATCTCCTCATTTCTATTCATAACTAAATATGATATATATACATGAGGGATATAAGTATTAAACTTATTGCAGAAATATTTATATATCAGTTATAAGTGTTGAAGTTGATTTACAGGACATTGTTTTACACTTTTATTTACTGTGCCAATACTAAAAATTTAAAAAGTAAATATACATTTTTTTGGTACTTATGTATTAGACCTGCTACACCTTTTCACATTCCTATCAATCCACTGATAACTTTCTAATTTTGTGATCTGACCAAATAATGTATACACTGGAACTTATACAAACTGAAAATGATAACTTCTTCAAAATGGATTATGTGTACATGATATTTTCACAAGGTTTATAAAGTTATCTGCAGTCTGAATACATATGTGAAAAAGCATAGCAGCTCTAATACATGATACTAATTGCACCAGACTAAATCTGAAAAATACTAAAAATATGTTTCACACCCACAAAAATTAAATATAGCACAGCATTATGCAATTCCCAAATGTTATTTTAAATATGGATATTTAAGCCTGTCATGAATTTACAAAATAATCACTAAAGCAAAGTTGGAAAAAAACAACAACAAAAAATAAAACTAAAGTATTATTACACCTGTATCTAATATATTAGCAAGTCTAAATATTATATCTAAAATATTATGTGTATATTTGGCATGAAATTACAAAAATATTTAAAATGAAAACATACTTACCATGTAATATATAATAAGAATTGTCATGATGATAAAACAACTGTTCGTCTGTTCTCTTTTGTTTTAAGTGGATAAAATTTTATTTCAAAATGAAGGCTTAAAATAAATTTTTCTCAAAATGGAGACTTACTTAACATGTAATTCACATGAAAATGGTCGGTAACTAGCAGCTCGTAATTGAGAAGTTTTATAGGCTTTCCAACAGTCTGAATTAATTGTTGATTCCTCTTCCACATTTTGTTTGATGGATCCCATCAGTGTTGCTGCTGTTCTATCACGAATTCTTGCGATGAAATACTCATCAGTCTCTCTGTGCAAGCTATCAAACATTCATCCGGCTTTTTTTTTTTTGTGCAAAAGGCTCTTGTCAATTTTAGTGGTTTTGTTAGGGCCTCCAATTTTACATTTTTCTCTGCTAAACCAAGCTCTGTTTTCCCCCTCCCATTCCATGGATATTAATTTGCGAGCCCTGCTGTAAGTAAATCAGATTGCCATCAAAAATGGAATTCTGAACCCTCCAACCTCACTCCCTTATGAAGGGTTATTTTCTTATTACACCTTGAATATTACAACCCTTTTGCTTGTCCAAAGTATGGATGTATTCGACAATATTGATCTCAGTAGTGGGTAAGCTTCAAATGTTCATCATTTTGTATTGTTTAAAAAAGTTGTATCAATCAGAAATTGAAAAAATATATCAGCACTGAAGTAAAAAATATTTTGAGAAGAACTTGTCTGAACAAAATCTGGACAATAAATGAAAGTGTAATTTATCATGTTATTGAAGATCAGATGAGATTTTAGGGTTTATTTGGCAAGATTGCAAGGTTAGACATTTATCACAAATATGAAAAGTCTTAGCATGTCTCCTATATTGAAGGCAAAAAGATAATTTTTATATTTAACTTGAAATAAAAGCATGGGTGTATGTGTCCAGAAATTAATTATGTCGACCCCTATTTTTCATATCAAGAGATTGACTTAATTAATTTCTGGACCTTCTCCCCATGCTTTATTTCAAGTTAAAACTAAAAACCCTCATTGTGGTTGAAGAAAGCAAAATAAATATAAGCATTTAATATAAAAAAATTTTAATCTCTGTTTATTATATATTATATCAGTGGTCTTCAACCCTTGGTCTGTGGACCGGCGCCAGTCCGCAGAAGTTTTCTGCCAGTCTGCACTAAACTTTTAATTGATATAAACAATTTTTATTTATTTTTTCATTGCAATTGCTTAAATAAAATTAATTATAAATCAAAATTTTATTTAAATTATTAGATACTACTATATTACTAAATAATAATCAAAGGGATTTATCTGAAAATGCATTCTTTAAAAGACAAAGCATCAATCTCATGATAATTGCACCACTCCTTACACATCAATTGTCAGCTCATTTATTGGTCACATATAGTAAAAAATTTTATTGCATTTATATCATGTTTTTATTTTGTGTGTGACATTTCTTTTTGAAATTGTAAACTTCACAAAATAGAGACAGATCATTGATGATGATTTTCTTTCGAGAATGTGAATCTGTTATCTTTTTTTTTTTTTTTTTTAGCAAAATGACATCTTTATAATGATTGTTTTAATTCTATGTGACACTTTACCAAAACAACTTTTCATTCTGTTTTTTTTTTAATTGGGTAAAAATGAGATTAAATTAACACCAGATTCAAAATTAAAAAAAAGGTTTTTTATTATACAAACTCCATATTTATATAACTTCATCTTGTATAATTATCATTAAATACAGATATTACATTTATCATAATCATTGTTATGTAATTACAATAGTTATGATATTTTCCAACATTCAGGTGAATAACATTTTATTTTTGCTTGTTTTAACAATGAAATTATAAATGTAGCAATGCAGACACATTAATAAGAACCTATAGTTTTCTATAGCAGTATAACTGTGCAACTCAAGAAAGAATGTTCACCATGTGAAGGTAAGCAACATCATTACAATACACAGTAACTAGTGTGTTGTTTTGGTCAGTTATAACAATTATGCTTATCTAAGGCTAAGCAGTTTAAATCTGTAAGAAAATTTATCTGTATACTTCTGCCGGTCCGCGAAATCTTATCCTTATTTCTGCCAGTCTGCAAAATCTTATCCTTATTTTTGCTGGTCAACAGGTGTGAAAAGGTTGAAGACTACTGTATTATATGATAGTAGCTACTCTTAAATATGTTTGAACATTTTAATTTTTGCAAGAAAAAAAGATCATAAAAAGGTAAAAACGAATTTTGCTATCACCATACAAACCAATCTGTCAATAATATATATGTAACATGTTGATGCTGATCTTATAATTTGCTTATTTGACAACTTGCAATATTGCCCTTTAAACATACCTTTTTTAAAAGACTTTGCCTAGTTGTAGCTTATTGTATTCTCTATCTATATTCTAAAGAAAGTGATCAATATTGCACCTATTGAAGATAACCATTATAATTTAAAAAAAGTTTGTCTCTTCCATAAAGCCATATTCAAGTTTTTTTTTAGGAATTTCATAACTTTATTTGCTCAACATATTCATTTAAATGAAGTTGTGTTTTTATAATATTAGCTTCAACATTAAGCTAAGTAGATATCTGAAGAACATACTTCATTGATCTTCTAATCTTGTATTTTGAGAATATTGCAGAACATTTTTTAATGGAATTTTTTCACTATTTTTATGTTATGTTAATTGGTGGTCCACATATCTTATTTATATAATAAATTTAGCCGAACAACATACCTATATACATACCCCCAAATAGTTACATTATTATAATGAAATATTTTTTGGTTTATTAAATGCAGCATCAATACATTAGAATCTGTGCTGCCCTTTAACATTGAACTCTGCTTAATCAAATGAGAATCTCTATAAGATATTTAAATTAACTAACATTGTCAAGATGATAATCGTTCAAGCTAAAAGTTGCTGAAAATTTATTTTCCAGTATTAAATGATCAAGCACCTAAGTTATTTAAACATTAATTACTAAGTCAAAATTTTTTATAGGTTGTATCAAAACATTCTGTAAATTGGCAAAAAATAATACAATCATCAGCATACCTTAAGTCTAGAAACCAAGAGAAGGAATTGAAGTTTTTATTTTTTGCCTTAATTGGTTCAAATTAAGATTTTCACTATAAAATCTTTGTCACATTTTGATACCTGTTTCAAGAAGTCATCTACAAAATGTTCCAAGCACCACTATCATAAAAACAAAAACAAAATTGGAGCTGATTCACATTTCTGTTTATACCAATAATACCTCCTTTCATATCACCACATAGCAGCCAAATAATATGAATAAACTTTTATGGATATTAACTATTTTCAAATATTGCCACAATCCTTTTCAATTAATTGAGGAAAATCCCTGTTTAAATTGATAATAGCAATATACAAATCAAATATTTGCTTTCAACATTTTTTTTTATTACATTTACCTCTCAAAACTATCTGTTAATCAGACATCTATGACAAGAAGCAATATATTCAATAAAATCCTTGGAAATACTTTTGCCATAGATGAATTACAGTAATATTCCATGATAATTATATAATTATAAATGTTTTTAAAAATATTCCAGCAACTTCTTTTGTTTTCGAATCTAGAAAGATTTTTGGAGTTTATTATTTTTTTTTTTTCAAAGTAAAATCATAATAAAATAATTTATTTGTTTTATTATTTTCACTACATTTTTAAAAATATCATTCTCAATATATATATCTCACTACTCACCTGCTATGCTTTATATATTTAGGTTACAGGCTCTTTATGTGTGCTTCTCTGCATATAGATAAAACAGGATACATATAAATTAATTCTTCAGCAAGCTGATGGACTCTCTTGGTAAGCTGGTACCTTTTGAAATAGTAGACTAGCTTATTGTCAACTTTGGGAATGGTATAATTTAGGAAGCTGTTGGCAAACATACAGTTAGTTCCATTTAGTCTAGAATTTGATAGACTTCAGGCATACTGTCTAATACTCAATATATATGGGCTAATGAATCAGAAAGCTGGCTTTGATGTCCATGTGAATGAAAACTTCCATAGTGAACTAGTAGCAGCAGTTGGACTTGCAATATTTTACATTCAAAGTGATTACTGTCAATCTCTGAAACAAAACTTTTTTAATCTTTTTTTTTCAACCTTTTTATAGTAAGGGTGGAAAAAAACAGTAATTAAAAGTGCATTTTCCTTATCTTGATTGAAAAAAGTTAATGACTGTTCAATTTTAATCTTTTCAAAAACAATTTTATGGAATTTTATCAAAATGTATTAAACAAGCATTAATTAAAAAGATTTGCTAATCAAAATAGTAATTTTATAATTACCAGTATATCTATTGTGAGATAAAAACATGCTGGTTTTAATTTCAAAATCAGAATTAATAAAATATTAATGAGACCTTTTTGAATGTTTAATTTATAATAAAAAAATTTTAAATTCAAAATTATTTAATTCTTAACTGTTATTCCAATGTAATATAAAAAATATCTACAAAATTTTTTTGCCTGTGTTTATTTCTATTTTTCTTTTCAACTTTATATATATGTACATGCACACACACTATTATGTTGTTGTATGCCATGAGATGCCTAGTCATCTCAATATATATATATATATAATGATTACATGAGCTCATTCAGTGATGGACTAATTGAAGATCTCATAGAGCTTTATAGAATTTAAATTATATAAAAACTTTAATTAAACAGTTAAATAAATAAAATAAATACTTGAGGACTTAAAAATAAGACCAAAAGTTGTCTTTCGGGTGATGATTACACATGATTATATCTTTTAATAAATAATAAGTCAAATATAAAGAGTTCAAAATAAATAAAATGTTTATAAAGGTAAAAATTATCTACAATTAATAAATAGACAATTGTTACAAGCAAAGGCATAAATTAATAATTATACTTAAGTTCCTAGGAGATTCTGTGTATTTACTAATTTCTTGTGGGTATGTTATATACATTTGTTTATATTTTTGGATATTGTAATAAAGAAATCCATATATATATATATGAAAATTAAAAGTAAAGATATGGAATTGAAGAACTTATCAATGGATATAAAGAAATTGTGATTTGTATTTTTTTAAAAATAAAATTGGAAAAAGTCTTTACGAAAAGTTCATTTTATATTTTGTTAAATCATTTTACATTACAAGACACATGTAATTAATTGCTCATAATTAAGTTTTGTAATTAAAGGATTAGGACTAAAAATTATGAAAACAACTTATAAATAAATCAATATTTGATAAGCAAGAATAGGAGCCTGGAAAAAAATTTTTTTTGTCAGACATCAGAAAAACTATATAAAAAAATTAAAACAGATATTCTTTAACTCAGTTTTTTTCATTTGGAGAGATAAAGTCATCTTCATTCTTTCACAGATTCAGATAGATTAATTCTGTCATAGTGCCACACAAAACCTTAGTTCAGGAAGAAGCTTAAAAAACAGATGTAATCATAGCAAGTTATTGTAGTCTATATAAATAAATTATATAATTAGAAGGAACTTTTTAATGTTGATTTTATTCTGTTTGTGAAGAAAAACTTTTAAATGGAAATGATTTTCCACAGCATGTGCTAAGTGCAGCGAGGAATATGCCATTTAAGTTTCCTAAAATGTAAATAGTTTGAAGGTGATGATAATGTGAAATGTAACCTGTTCTATGCCATGATAGAAGTTTGTTCCTCTTGCTCAAAAGTTGCCTTACCTTGTTGAAATGAATAAGTATATTATACAAGGAATTCAAAGACCCAAATGTAGAGATTAAGAATCTAAATAATGGATTAAAGAAATACTAAAAATACTAGTATAATATTTGAAAGATACCTGATAAGTAAGTTTACAAATTGTTAAATCCATGGTAAATGGTTTTTTTATTGATATATATAAGCCTAATTCACCCCCCCCCCCACACACTTTATAATGATTTTATTATTGTTATTCATAGATTATTATATTGAATATTGATTTGATTCATTGAAAATCTACATTTTTATTTGATAGTAAAATTAATTATGTGAATTAATGAGATATATGGTAGTCCTTATAAGATACTATTTTTTTTTTTTTTTAATTTTATTTGAAAAGAGCATGCAATATTATATTTTTCTGAGACATCAAAAGGGATTTAATTTTATTATATGTATGCACATACAACCAGAAGTAATTTTTTTATTAATCAAACTTTCAATCAACTATTTATTTATGTTATTTAAAATTAAATTTAATGTCCATGTCATTTTGATTCAACTCTTAGCTCATTTTTATTGCATATATCTGAGTATGTTTATGCTCTAGGGCAGAGAATATGTCAATGCATTATTGGAGAAAAAATTAGAATATTATGATATGAGAGTATTTTTTTTTCATATAGAATCTTCCATAAAGAGATATGCTGTAGAGGGAGAATATGTCAATGCGTTATGGGAGAAAAAAATAGAATATTATGATATGAGGGTAGTGTTTTTTTCATATACAATCTTCCATAAAGAGATATGATGTTTCAGGAACTCATTTGGTATATCTTCGTTCTATTTATAAAATGGGAATATATGGTCGATCATCATCCTAATAATTAATGTTGAAAGGAGATCAGGATCTTCCAATCTCTTACTATGTTATTAATAAAATATTTTATATATAAATGCTTTACAACATTATAATACATTAGAAAAAGTTATAGTATAATTTATTCAATCTTTAGAAAAATTCCATTGAGATATAAAGACAGTTATTGTCTATTGATTTTTTTTTTAAAAAAAATCAATTCATAATTAAAATTTTATTATATTAAAAAGAAAGATTTTATTCATTATGTTTGCATCAAACATGTATATGATTGAATAATTATAAGATGCATTAAATGTTTCTTGAATAAAGACATCAAACCATGATCTAAAAGCTCACAAATTAAATTCTCTCACAATATGCAAAAATATGTTTATTTTTAGTGTTTTCATATTAAGTATACATTTATTGTAATGTATTTTCTGTATTTATATTTTGACATGGGCATCTTTTAAATTTAAAAGAAAATGCCATATTTACAGTTTAAATATAAAATATAAGTTATCAATAATTTAAATACAGATATTGTCTGCTATTTAAAAATACATTACCATTGTTGGAATTAACTTAAGAACTAGTCAGTGTTCAAATGAAAGCAAAACCTACATTCAAAATTATAAAAAATTTAATTAGAAAGCAATTTTAGGCAAATTTATTGTTTAGACAGGATGGGGATGAAATGAAAAAGTTTACAGTTTTTTAAAGTATTAAAAGATCAATTAACACATATAGTAAAAAAAAAAAAAAAAAAGCAGTTTTAAATTTATATTAATGAAAGTCCTGAAAAATATTGCTAAATTTTCACTAACATGTTTGGAAATAAGACTCCTCATTTTATTAAATAAGTTGTAAGAGGCTTTAATGCTGTTGTAACTAATTTTGCATTAACATTATTGGTTTTCCTTAGAAAAATCTTACAAATATTTTTCATATTGACAATTTTTTTACAATAATGGATTTTATTTTAAATACATTATTTTTATTTCTGTTTTGATGGAGATTATAATATTTTTACCTAAAGAAATATTTTGCTATTAAGTGTTTTTATTTGTTAGTAGGAATTTTTGTGTAATACTGCTGATATTATTTTGATAGTCTATGACAAGGGTGGTCAAACTTTTAGAAGTTGGGGCAACTTTTTTAGTAAAAGTGTATTTTGAGGGCTACTATGTTTTTTCAGGGCTTCAAACTGGAAACCAGAAAAAAAAAACTTTTTTCTGGAACGAAAACTGGAATGGAAAAAAATAATGGTTCAAAGTCCTGGTTTTTTTAGAATGTACTTACAACTTGGTATTTTTTTTATTTTTATAAGGGCTTTTTAGATGGTCACAAATATTGGTGACATTTTTAGAAGATACTTCTGAACTGATGAATTTTTTTTTCTATAAGGTATGAACTGTCGAAGAAATTTTACTATAATTACTATTAAATTACCTCAGCTCCTTCTAGTATTACAATTTGTCCATGTCATTTTATAAAATATTTATTAAATTACAATTATTAAATTACCTATAAATAATTATTTTTTACAGATAGTCCTGAATTTAAAAAAAAATCCAAGAAAATATACAAAATTAAAGATAACCAATATTTTTACCAAAATATAACAAATCCTGAATTTATTTTTTGATTTTTATGAAATTTTTGTTTTTTGTATTTTCTGATTTACTTGTACAATTAATAAGTAAATATGAGTAAGGAAATTTAAAACACATTCCCTTTCCTAGTGTGGAGACAAAAATTTGCTAGAGAGAAAAAAAATACATAATAAAAGTAATATTTTACAAAAGTTCTCTATTTCTGTGCCTTGGAAAATGCCCACATTTTCTCTTGCTAACAGTCTTTGCAATAATTAGATATAAAGTTCATTTTTTGCTTTGATACCTATTTTCTTTCATAGATAGGGAAAAAACCTGTTTTCTTTTTAAATGTGTTTGGGGATTATTTGCTAGCTAGACAAGGTGTTTTAAAAAGTTCACAACTTCTTTGTTTTAAAATCAGTTCTTTAAAATCCTTGTTTTTTCAGGACAATTTATTTTCATTTCTCCTCTGGAAAATGACAATTAAATATTTCTAAGAATTTTAGCTCAAGTGTTATACAAAAATAATTTAATTATTATCAGCTTCTTCCAACCTGGGTTTATTTTTGAGATCAACAATAACAACATGTGTTATTTTAAATTTAACTATTTTTAAACGAAAATAATTTTGAATTTTTACTTTTTTATTATTTTTTATATTTGAATCAGCTCTGAATTTATTACTATAATTTGTCAATGTTCACGTCAGCTTTGCAGTTGACTTCCATAGACCTTGTGGTCGACGATTTGGCCACCCCCCCTTGTCTATAAGATTATATTACATTTCTAATTTTTCTTTGCAGAATGTGGATTTATATTTTTTTATATTTATTTAGAGTCTTTATTTTTTATGAGCTTTGGCTTTAAAAAAATATATCTAGTTGTAATATTTTTCATCTATTGATTATTTATTATGTTTTATAACAAAATCTATATTGAGTTTCACTGCTTCTTCTATCAATGTTTTATAACTAGGAAATAGCAATATATATTTTTCTTTATTGTCTTTTTTTTTCTATTTTGCTTTGCTGTCTTCAGTTTATATTGTTTTTGAACTTATTAATATCTCTTTTGGATAGCAGTTATAAGAAATGATAATAACAGTTGTTAACATCATTGCTTTATGATGTGTTATTATTATATTAGTAGCAACTGTGTAAAAAAACAATCATAAACTAATCCTGAAGCTATTTTGAAACTTTCTCGAATTAGTAAAATACCATTAGTATGATCACCAGGAGTTAAATTGATAACTAATAATAATGATTATTAATTTATTAAAAAAAAAAAACATCCATGAACAAAAGCAAAAACAAAACAAAACACAGAAACAACAAAAAATACTCAATGAATATTGACTGTTTTATTGGCATTTTTATAATTGTACATGAAAAACTGTTTTAAATTTATTTTACAGAAGAATTGCAATTTCAAATTGTTTATGTAAGAATAAGGACCATAGTTATGACATTTTAACAACAACAAAAGTCATCAGGAGTATCAGACAGATATCTTTTTTGTGTATTTAAAATGCTGTTGTGCCTATTCCAATCTTCCTGTTGCTATTCTTGATCGGATGATTTATTCCATTGTTTACATATTTCCTTCACCTTTAAGCTTCTTGTGCATGGCTTCATGAATAGTTTGTCACACTATTTTCTGTCAATAAAAGTTTCTTTTTCTGGTTTAATTCTTTTTTTTTTTGAACCTTATTTTTCTCCTTTAATTGTCAATTTTTTTTTTCGGAAGTCAGTTTTTTAAAATATATTTCTAATTCTATTTGCACCAAAACGTGAGTATCTACATGTTTCCTAAATCAGTTTTGAATTTATGCACAATCTGATATTTTCTTCTATGATTTTAAATATGTCATGTGAAATTTGCCTTTTAACATTTTTGTAGTTCATTGTTGACATGGTATTTTGTGTTTTTTTTAAAAAAAATATAAACATACCTCTTAACTATAGAAGTTTCTCTGTATATCTAGATATATTAATTAATTTTTCCACTTTATATAATATAATACATAAGGGATTCAAACTCAGACTTTCACATGACCCTCAACTCTACATGGCATCTCATATTGCTGACCCACCTGGTCCCACATGTTGAAAAGATAAATAATCATCAATATACGTATTTCATGCTAAACTAGCAATCATCAATTGGTTCGGGTTACTATCTCCACACATATTTTACAATCAGTGCTCAGCTTTATATTAAGATAGCCAATCTTCATACTTTAATGGACAGGCTTCAAACTACTCCAACCCACAACTCTTCAGCTATTCATTTCATCGAAAATCTGATGATGGAACATTCAAAGCCCACATTAGTGCCAATGTTGTCATCCTACCCTTGTTGATGTTAGTCATTCTGACCCCTCATATACTGGACAATAATCCATTTACTTACATGAGGGATACTTTAACACACTATGTTTCAATATGTAATTTAATACTGTGTACAACTTACACAGACTTTCACACAACCCTCAACTCTCCATGCCATCTCATATTGCTGACCCATCTAATAATTTTTTATTAATACTCATGAATACATGAAAGAGTCATATCAGCCTGTTAATTATAAACAACATTGCTTTGTTATCTGTGTTTTTTACTTTTATAAGATTACATGTCATTATTTTTTAAAAAAATGTAATCTTTGTATTTTCACTTCTGAATTCTACAAATTATTTTTATTTTAATTCATGTAGTCCATAATCATGCAATTATTGATTTTGCATATCTAGCTTTAAATTTTCTAACTTTTTTTTTGGTATATGTACGATTCTCAATTACATTTGATGCGATTCTTGATGAACATAAAGATAATAGAAATATATATTTGAACAGAATTTCTTTTCCTCACCCAACGTCTTCAGCAAAATGTTCATTTTTTTATAACAACTTTTCAAAAGTAAAATTATTGAAAAAAAAAAAAGCAAAACCTATAAATTCAAAAATATTATTTATATATTTTTCATTCATTTTAGAGTAACCCTAATTAAATATAAATTGCATTAACAATAGTGAATATATTAAAAAAACAAAGCAAAACACCATTTTATAATATTTATTGTCATAATTTTTGTTTTTAATTTCCTATTTATTTTTATTATTTCAATAAATTTTAAAAAGAAATTATGTAAATAATGTAAATAATGAATATCAAATTATGGTATAGTTTTCAAATAAAAAGTTTTCATTATGTTATTTTATAATAAATATATATATCAAACAATAAATTAAGCACATAAATTCAGGCATTTGAGTACTTATTAATTATCAAACCATTTGAAATATAAATTTCTTTTATTGTCTGTAATTCTTATCAGAAATTAAGAAAATCACTTAAGATCTAGTGTCTGAATATCCTAATGCCTCACTGATGAGAGAGCCATTAGCTCAGAACCAGTTTGGGAATAGTGATAATTCTAGATAGAGATTTTAAATGCTTTCTCTTGCGACATTATTGAAAAAAACTTGTTTAGAGCTATTAGCACTCATTAAATTAGATATGATGTGATGCATTGTGACTTCTTATACGTAGTCAGGAATCTCTCAGCCGTTATGCCCAGAGAAACCTGTTAGTCACTTTATCTTTCCTTTCCATTCCCCACCCTAAGTTTTTCCATAATCTGCTTCATCCCATTTCCACACCATAATCTTTGTCAACTCCATGTCCTTCATATTTAATTTCCTCATATCTTTTCCCAAATCCAGCATAAAAACCAATAACCCACTTTCTGTATAATCACTTTGTTCACATTTATTCTTCCATAACTTTATTATTTGTACCCTTTCTGCTTTCAAGCATTTACATTGAATTGACAGATGCCTAATGTTTTTTCTGCCTTTCTTACACAACTTGCACCCCATAACTTTCCATTTACATGTATATACCCTTATTGCTAAAGATCCCGTTCGAGCCTTAAACAATAAACTACTTTTCTTGCTGTTATTATAAATTAGCTCGCACCAATGTTCCGGTTTATTCTATATATATTTAAACTTTTTTTACTCTCCATACTAGTTCTCCATCTCTAACTCCCTATTCTTTATTAATGCATCTATTCTTTTATCCCATTCCTTACTCAACAATCCTTCTAACACAATCATACCACCTTTTGTACAAGTATACATAATTATATAAGATGTGATGTGATGCACTGTGACTTCTCTTTAAACAGAGGCAGGAATCTCTCAGCAACTATGCCCATAGAAACCTATTAGTCACTTTACCTTTCCTTTCCATTTCCCACTCTAAATTTTCCCATATTCTGCTTCATCCCATTTCCACAACATAATCTTTGTTAACTCTATAGCCTTTATATCTAAATCCCTCTTATTTTTTTCCAAACCCAGCATAATCCGTTTTCTGCATAATCACTTTGTTCATATTTATTCTTCCGTAACTTCATTATTTGTACCTTTTCTGTTTTCAAGCATTTACATTCAATTAACAAATGCCTAATATTTTCTATTCTTTACACAATATATAGACTAAATCACTCATATTTTTCCATTTACAGGTATATTCTCTTGTTGCTAAAGATCCTGTTCTAGCCATAAACAATAAACTACTTCCTTACTATTATCATATATTAACTCACACCTAATATTCTGTTTACTTCTATATTTATTTAAACTCTTTTTACTCTCCATACTAGTTCTCCATCTTTCTAAATTCTGTTTACTTCTATATTTATTTAAACTCTTTTTACTCTCCATACTAGTTCTCCATCTTTCTAACTCTCTATTGTTTATTAATAAATTTATTCTTTTATCCTATTCCTTACCACTATAACACTCAACAATCTCCTAACATAATCATCCCATCTTTTGTATAAATATACTGATATAAATTCTTTATCCAAATCTTTTACATATATAATATAGAAATAAAACAAACTAAATTCTTTTTAAAACTTGTTTTTTATATGACTATAATCATGGAAAAAAATAAATCCAACGTTTTGACTATTAAATTATTTTACCTTTTACATACCACATTACCTTTAATATTAATATTAAGATTAAATATTAATATTAATTTAATTTTAATATTGCAGAGTCCCTATTGATAAAACATAAAATTATTATTTATATAACAATATATTAATTATATTTTAATAAAATTAAAATAAAATGTAAATCCATATAACTTAGTCTATGTAAATGTTCTATAAATGTATATATAAATTAATAATATATATTTTGACTATTAGTATAGTAAACATACTTTTCCAATATATAAAATTTTAAATGTAATATATAATCATGTTATACACCCATATATCTACTGATACCGATAATCAAATATAATTATATGTACATTGATTATTAATGTTTGTATATATATGATTATACTATATGATTTATATTATATTGATTTTATTTTATATGTGGAGCTGTATGTTTACTATAATAATAATCAAAAAATTTAATTATTTATATTACATTTATATATGCAATTTATTTACAGTATATAAGTTTATATTTTTAAAATAGGCAAAACTCTCTCCATACAGTAGCGCCACTCAAAGCAAGAGAGTAATCAGTGGATGCCAGAAGGCTTGTGCATCCTACTCATCCAATATCTCCCAAACTAGTTTTTGGCTTGTGGCCTTCATCAGTGAGGAGCCTTGCACCTGTATCTTAGGATCTAATGCAATCCTCCAGCAGCCACCTTATCTCTACATAAATACAAAACTATGAAAAAAAATTGAAAACACAAATATTTTTAATCTAAGCTCAGTAGCTTGTATATGGGTCTGAACTCATTTTAGCACCTATACATTTTGGTGTCTTTGGTTCTTTTATAACCATAGCCATCACCTTCCTATTAGGCAGGATTGGTATTAAACCTTTTACATCACGTGATCACTATTTCCCATGCTTGCTCATAACTGTTGTTAAAATAGGCAAAACTCTCTCTATACAGTAGTGCCACTCAAAGCAAGACAGAGTAATCAATGGATGCCAGAAGGCTTGTGCATAAAATTCCTATCTAGTGCCTACTCATCCAATATCCCCAAAGTAGTTTCTAGCTTGTGCCTTCATCAGCGAGGAGCTTTGGATCGAGAACTCTGCACCTAGATCTTAATAATACAACCCTCCAGCAGCCACCTTTTACTTCTATATAACTACAAAACTATGAGTAAAAAACATAAGTGATAGCTTATATAGTTATATGGATCTGAACTCAGTTCAGCACCCATACATTTTGGGGTCTTTAGTTCTTTCATAACCATAGCTACCACCTTCCTATTAGGCAGGATTGGTATTAAACCTTTAAACATCATATGAACACTATTTCCCATGCTTGCTCATAACTGTTGTTAAAATAGGCAAAACTCTCTCCATATAGTAGTGCCACTCAAAGCAAGACAGAGTAATCAATGGATGCCTGAAGGTTTGCGCATAAAATTTCTATTTAGTGCCTACTCATCCAATAACCCCAAACTAGGATCTGAGAGCACTGCACCTAGATCTTAGGATCTAATGCAACCCCCAAACAACCACAAGCCAGAAACTAGTTTTGGGATATTGGATGAGTAGGGAATAGATAGGATTTTATGCACAAGCCTTTTGGCATCCATTAATTACTCTGTCTTGCTTTTGGTCGCACTATTATATGGAGAGAATTTTGCCTATTGTAACAACAGTTATAAGCAAACATGAGAAATAGTGATCAGGTGATGTTTAAAGGTTTAATACCAATCCTGCCTAATAGGAAGGTGGTGGCTATGGTTATAAAAGAACTAAATACACCAAAATGTATGGGTGCTGAACTGAGTTCAGACCCAGATGACTATATATGCTATTGAGCTTAAATTGAAAATATTTGTGTTTTAAATTTTATTCTCATAGTTTTGTAGTTATGCAGTGATAAAAGATGGCTGGTGGAGGGTTACATTAGGTCATAAGATCTAGGTGCAGTGCTCTCAGATCCAAGGCTCCTCACTGATGAAGGCCACAAGCTAGAAACTAGTTTGGGGATATTGGATGAGTAGGCACTAGATAGGGATTTTATGCACAGGCCTTGATTATGGCTTTGAGTGGCACTACTATATGTAGAGAGTTTACTTATTTTTACATTAGTTATGAGCAAGCATGGGAAATAGTGATCTTGTGATGTTTAAAGGTTTAATACCAATCCTGCCTAATAGGACGGTGGTGGCTAAGGTTTTAAAAGAACCAAAGACACCAAAATATATGGATGTTGAACTGAGTTCAGATCATATGGTTATATAAACTATTGAGCTTAGGTTGAAAATCTTAGTGTATTTTCAATTTTATTCTCATAGTTTTGTAGTTATAAAAGGTGGCTGCTGGAGGGTTGCATTAGATCCTCAGATCTAGGTGCAGTGCTCTCAGATCCAAGGCTCCTCATTGACGAAGGCCACAAGCCAGAAAGTAGTTTGGGGATATTGGATGAGTAGGCACTAGATAGGGATTTTATGCACAAACTTTTATGCATCTATTGATTACTCTGTCTTGCTTTGAGTGGCACTACGGTATGGAGAGAGTTTTGCCTATTTTAACAACAGTTATGAGCAAGCATGGGAAATTGTGATCATATGATATTTAATACCAATCCTGCCTAATAGGAAGTGATGGCTATGGTTATAAAAGAACCAAAGACACCAAAATGTATGGGTGCTGAACTGAGTTCAGACCCATATGACTATACAAGCTATTGAACTTAGACTGAACATATTTGCATTTTCAATTTTATTCTCACAGTTTTGTAATTATATAGAAGTAAAAGGTGGCTGCTAGAGGATTGCATTTGATCCTAAGATCAAGGTGCAGTGCTCTCGATCCAAGGCTCCTCACTGATGAAGGCACAAGCTAGAAACTAGTTTGGGGATATTGGATGAGTAGGCACTAGATAGGGATTTTATGTACAAGTCTTCTGGCATCCGTTGATTACTTTGTCTTGCTTTGAATGGCACTACTGTATGGAGATAGTTTTGCCTATTTTAACAACAGTTATGAGCAAGCATGGGAAATAGTGATCATATGATATGAAAGGTTTAATACCAATCCTGCCTAATAAGAAGGTGGTGGCTATGGTTATAATAGAACCAAAGACAACAAAATGTATAGGTGCTGAACTGAGTTCAGACCCGTATGACTATATAAGCTATTGGGCTTAGATTGAAAATATTTGTGTGTTTTCCAATTTTATTTTCATAGTTTTGTAATTATGTAGAGGTAAAAGGTGGAGGGTTGTATTAGATCCAAAGATTTAGGTCCAATGCTCTCAGATCCAAGGCCCCTCACTGAGAAAGGCCACAAGCCAGAAACTAGTTTGGGGATATTGGATGAGTGGGCACTAGATAGGGATGTATGGAGAGAGTTTTCCTTATTTTAACAATAGTTATGAGCAAGCATGGAAAATAGTGGTATTGTGATGTTTAAAAGTTTATATTTTATTTTATTGAAATATATATTTATATTTTAATATTCCTATTTACTTACTATATTGTACCGGACATTCAATCTATTCTGACACAGAGGGTGACACCAGATCACTACGTATCTGGAAAATTTATTTACTGTGATCAGAATGGATGATGATGATGGTTTCCACCGACTAAACTCTGAGAGAAACAAGAGATCTAAAATTGTTTAGACAATTGAGCAACAAAAACACTAAGACAAACATTAGTCAAATTGAGTTTAAACAAATTTTTAAACTTTTTATTAAGAGAAGACATATAAGAAAAGTTTATAAGTTAACAAATAGGATTAGCTCAGGCGTGCACCAGAAAGACCAAACGCAAGACTTTGACAGACCTACTGCTCTAAAAACGAATTATAAGAGAGAGAAAGCAATTTCATTCAGCAGAGGATTCACCCAAACATTGATTTTCCATTCTGATGCTTAAACAATACGTTCTCGAAATAAATCAATGAAACCAGTGCCAGCGAGCTTTCCGAGGTCCGAAAAATGTGTCTGACCATGAATGTCTTATGTCGGTAGAAGCTGCACCTATTATTACATTTAAAATAAAGGTGATTAAGAACAACCGAAAAAGAGGCATCAAAATGAAAGGAAAACAATTAAAACTGGCGAATCCCAGCCAAACGACTGGTGAAAACTACTCTAAGAATCACAATTAAAGGTCTCAATAGGAGACAAGTAAATCCTTTGAAAAACAGTCACGTCTGCCCCAGCACCTAAAGAAAATGAATTACAAATAATTATAATCAAGAAATAAATCCATGAAACAAGTTCAGAGTACACACTCTGATAAATTTTAAGCACACGTAAATACAAAATAATTCTATCGGAGAGTGAACATGAGTACGAAAATACTTAAGCTTTAAATACTTTAGCAGCGAAAGTCTCTCTCACCTGTGATTGGCGACTTATAAAATTATAAAGACAAACAATTTGAGTTTCCGCTTTCAGAGATATAAGAAATGAAATCCCTACCTGCGGAAAATTGGGACAATAAAGTCGCCAGCCAAAAGATTTTTGGAGGTTTGCAAAAGTGCGAACACAGTGTTTAAAAATAATTATTAGCTACTAAAATAATGACAGGTAAGCATTTAAAATATACACGACTGCTAAAGTATGTATAAAAATTTTTAGGCATAAAAATATAAAAACTCACGTCACTCTCCAATAACCAAAAATTGAAAGCAAATTTGGAATTTTAAAACTAAGATTCCAAGACACACTACAAAATACAAGAAATCATAACAAATACTAAATATGAGGTTACATATTGCTTAGGAATACAGATTTATAATTAGATTGAGCGGAGATTTAATTAAAAGAAATTTACCCTGGGAAGAATAAAAGAAAATTTTATCTTACAGTAAAACAGAGTTCGCGTAGAGTGCGCATGTTTATTTTAGTCCATTTTCAGGTCCTTTGACAGTGGCAAGGTAGAGGCAGCAGGGTCTTATTTATTTTAGGTGTTCATTGCAGGATTGAAGGAGAGTTGGCAGGCATGAGTCAGTCTTTTGAGTTAAACTAGCACGACATTGTTGGTTATAAAACATATAGCAGTATATTTTGGCATCCCGGAGAAAGCGAAAATTGTTTTAGTAACTGCAAATTTTGCTTTTAAAGATTAAATATCCAAGTGGCTCTGGTACGAACGTTGAAGAGGTTAATCCAAATTAATATTGGAACTACTAAGCTGAACAAATCACTTTGACAGACTGCTGACTTAATCTCTCTAGGATAGAATAGAATAGACTCATGAAATTTTTGGTGTTATTTATACCTCCACTCGATTCCCGCGAAAACTAGCTTTGTTGTTGAATTCTACGCCTAAGCAGGGCAAATATTAATCTCCAGCTCAATCTAATCTAAGAATTCTACCCAGGGATTATTGAAACAAAAACAACACAAATCAAATCTCCGCCTTTAGAATGAGTTTACAATGGTTAAAATAAAAGCAACAGGAATGTAATTAGCTAGCCAGCTTGTTTTTAATCAAATTGATTTGAAAAAAAAAGTAAAAACAAACGGTATAAGAAAACTGTTTTAAAAATTTTTTAAAAAACATTAAAACAATCTATTTTAAATATAAACGAGTAGATGTATTAATACACGTACTCTTTTTAAATAATTAAAACTTTTTTTTAACTTTAGAAAGTTAATGAAATTAAAAGTTTTTAATTTCTGCTGTAAAACCCTCGAATCAGATATCAATCTGGTTGAATATGGATTTTTTAAAACTTAACTATTAGCCAAATATCACTGAGGAACCTGTAGATATTCCACCTATGGAATTCACTAATGACTTTATTAAGTTTTTCAATTCTTCCACTCTTGCCATAGATTTGACAATCATTTTATGGTAAATGATTTGTATTGATTTACTTCTACATGTGAGTCAAGGACTCTTAAATTCCATTTATAAAGCAATTAAAATCAGTGACCATGGATTATACTGAATCTGTTGATGAGACTATCTTATCATGATTATAGATTATTGGATGAACATCCACAAAGGAGAACTTAATTTGAAATGAGGCTTAGATAGTAAAATTATCTTGAAATATTGACAAACCTTTCTATTTAACAGCTTTTTATACATTTTATGTGAAGCAAGCTTCTCTTCTGATATCCAGTGGAGGAATATGTGAAGTAAGTGACTACAAGGACTACATATTGAGTGTGCCAATAAATTTATTATGGTAATCTTGAATTAAGTATTCAAAATTTTAGCATGAGAATGTTTTCTCTAAATGGAGGTACAGCATTTACCAATAGAATATAATATTGTTAAGAAAGCTGTATGTGAAGGACTTATTTTTTCATCCCAAGTAGTTCAAAGTTATTTCTAAATAGCATAGGATAGGACTGTATTTCAGTCTACTATTGCAAAGGATTATATTCAGATTATGATATGTTTTTTTGTTTAGATAAATATTTAAGGATACTGTTTTTTATTAAATTGGGAATTAAACCCTTGAAAAATATTTCCAATCTTTTTTATGTCCTTATAGATAAACTTTTCTATTTTAGGAAAGGGTTTTCTGTGAGTCAAAGCAATTCCAATAACAAACATGCATGAGTTCCTTGCATTTTGTTTCTTGAAGATCACTGACAAATATGTATTATATAAAGTAAGTGAGAGAATTGAATTCTATGATAGATCATCCTGTACAATTTTCTATCTAATATTATTATCATTTAATATTATTGGAATTTTTTTTATTGAAAAGCATTTTATCAAGTAAATTAATGATTTTTATGTATATAAGAATTATAAAAACTTTTAAAAGATAATTTTTTCCAAAGAAAATCATAAGTTCAGTTTATATCAATAAAGGTAGCATTAATTGTTAATTTATTTTGAAAGTCTTTTCATTGTGAATTGTTAAAGATGAAACTTGTTCACAGCAGCTTTTTACTGGCCTAAACCCAACTTTCTTTATGAGTAGATAGTTCTCAACTATTTGCAAAATTTTTATGAATATGATTCTTTCAAATTGCTTATAAGGAACACGTAGTAATAGTATTTGATGATTTAGTTTTTAGGATAATTGTTGAGTTTATTTGGTTTTAAGGCTGCTATTTTGTCTTAAAGCCAAATTTTAAAAATAATTTCTATATGATTAATGTTAATGAATGGTTTTCCCAACTGTACTTTAGTTTTAAGTCCTAATTTTTTTTTAGAATTCTCAGAGTTATGATTTAAGACAAATAAGGGCAAGTTTATCTGTTGATTTTATCAGATTATTGATATTAGAGGAAAATTGTGGAAAGAAGATTATTCTGGTGTAATAATGCTTTTTCTCATTCTGTTAGAAAATTGATGAATAAAAATGGCAATTTTGTAACAACAATAACACTAGTAATCCTTTTAGTGGTGCTTTTATAATTCCCAAGCTTAGTAAAAGTGACCAGAGCCTTCGACTAAATCTAGTAAAGTTTTGTTTTTCTTATAATAATAATATATTATATAAATTATGAAAGTAATTTGTTTATAACTTAAATTGTCTGAATTTAACAATTTATTGCTTTGGTATATATAAATAATAAACAAAGTGCAGACTGAAATGATTGTTAGAAAGTTATTTTATAAGATAATATTTAAAACATTTTATTGTGTAATTTTTAGAACACTTTTAAATACTAAATTAAGAAAATCTGTAATGAGTAATCTACAGATATACAGTATCCATATTATACAGAAAATATATGGCATTATAACATCACAAGATCACAATTTCTTATTCTTGCATAAGCTGTAAAATAGTAGCAACTCTCATCATATGGTATTGCCATTTTTTACAAATATTAGTCATGTGATATTGTAATGATGTAATACCTATCTCAGATGTTGGTGACTATGGTTCTAAAAAAAAATCAAAGGTATCAAAATATGTAGATTCTGAACTGGATTCAGATCTTCACGGCTATATAAACAAATTAACTTGGATTGAAAACACTATTGTGTTTCTAATTTGGGCCTTTGATTTATAGTTGATTAACTAGATAAAATGTAATTGCTGGAGTGATCCAAGATTGTTGACAGCAATAAGCTAGAAATTAGTGTGGAGATATTGAATGAGTAGGCACTAGATAGAAATTTAAATGCACAAACCTTTCTGGCATCTAATGACTGCTATAGCTTGCACTGGGTAGCACTAAGAAAGTTTCTATATTAAAAATATAAATATAGTGCTACAAACATTTTGATTCATTTATCATTCATTAATAACTGTTCATAAATGAGAGTAGCCATTCTAACTCCTAAAAGAAAAAAAAAAAGATGTTTTGTGATAACCTTCAATCTATGCAACACAAGTAAGTAAAAATGAAAAACAATATCCTACTACAGTGTAAAGGTCTCTTCAATATAGTTTTATAAAGGAACAGTGAAGTAGAAAGGAAGTATCCACAGATTTACCAATTGCATGGGGATTAGTATTTGAACAATTTTTCACTTTAATTTTATATTCTAGCAAAGAATGTCTGCATATGTACTTATCAATCAATATTGGATGTTTAGCTGTGTTAGAATAAGGCATATACCTAAAAGAAAAATCCTAAATTTGTTGAAAAAAGTTTATTCAACCTGAATTCAAACCCAGATCTTAGGTTCATTAGGCAGATACATTACCATTATGTTGCAAGGCTCTTTAAAAGAAAATACATTAATACATATTACACACTAGTCCTAAAGTCTGTATATTTGACAGCTTACATTTTATTGCAGTAAATTTACTGAAAAACTATAACATTTTGCCTAATTGTATTCCATTATTACTCTCCCATATTCTTCCTGAGAAATAAACATTTCCTTTCTTTGGAGTGATGATGCTTAAATTACCTTAACATTATTTTTTGGAATTTTATTATTATTCATTCGTTTTGCATGACTGATCCTTTGTGCAACCCAGAGCAATTATTATGAAATCAAAGCCTGAAACAGTAGTACAAAAATTCATAAATTTATAGTCAAAGGTAGGCCACACTAATTGCATGTGATATTTTGATTTTTTCTTCCAATAATAATAAAAATAAAAATGTCAGATTATTATGGGAAAAGCCCCTTTTCATTTAATTAAATATTTTGTCTAAATATGTATACATATATATACATAAACATTTATATATATTTATGAGTAAAGATTTCAAAAATTTGTAGAAGATAATGCTTTAATAGATGAGTTACATTTTCAGAAATTCTAAGCATGAACTTTAAATATGTAATTATCTTTCATTTCTAATTTGAATTCAAAATGTTAAATATAAATTTAAGAGGATAAATTTAAATAAGTTTTTAGTTTAAATGATAATATTATGAAAGATTATTTTAATTTTTAAGTGTTGAATATTTATTATCATAACTAATTAAACAGTTTGTCTACAGTTATATTTATAAAAAAAATATCTTATAACAAAATTAAAACATCAAATTAAAACATATCTAATTTCATAAAAAAAAACCCCACTATATATTATTGTAGCATATCAAGAAGTTTTTAAACAACTTGTCTGTTTTTAATATTATTTATTGTTGACAATTATTATTTTGAATAAAGATGTTTTAAAATAAAATAGAGCTATTTAATATTTATGTTATTGATTCTATTGAAATTATTCTTAATACTTTTATATATTTTAGGTCAATCTCATTCTGATCAAATTCCCATTATGGTTCCTGATGGGGATTGCACTATTTTTAATCATGTGACTTACTTGGGCTCTGCTGCTATGAATGCTCCACGCAGTGAAATAGAGATATTACGAAACATGAAGATTTTAAATGAGCAATCCCAGTTGCCAATTAATGTAACATTATCTGTTCCAACAACTTCAGAAGGAACTGTCAGGTATTTTATTTTTTTGACTAGTTATCCAACTATTTTTGTAATTAATTGCTCACCTTTCCTTCTGTCTATGGATCTAGCTGCAAGTTTGTTTGTGTGTCAGTCAGTCTGTTTGCTATTTGCCTCTCTTCTGTATATGTATATCACAGAACTAAATATGCTTAATTAAAAAATTAAAAATATTTTAATATTACAAATTTAATTTTTCAAGTTTGCTTTTAATAGTTTTATTTTTTTTGTGGATAAATGATAAAATATTATTTCATTGTATTTTATGAAATCACAATTCATTTATTTTGGCCGAAAAGCTAGATGAAAGAAACAACTCTATATAGTCCATTTGAGTGTTCAAATGTCAAATGACATTCCAGGCAACTTATTATAATATGATTTTTTTTTAATAATTTTCACCATTTGCTAGAATTTGTTTTATTATTTAGTTTTCATTATCTATACTTATTTTTTTTATTGAGAAAGTTAATTAAAATTTTTATCTTTAATATTCTTTTATTTATTAATGATCATTTGCTTCAAATTTTATTATTCTTTTAAAATTAATTGGAGATCTGAGTCTGTATTAGTTTCAAGATATGTACATTCATATTTAACATTGTTTTAAATCTAATTCCAATCACTAGAAATCTAACTGAAAATCTATTGTTGTGATCTGGAGCTTTTCAAGTGTATATTCTTTTGCAATTTTAAAAATAAATATAGAGATAATATATGACTGTATATTTGATTCATCAATATGAAGCCAATGTTTTTCTTTATTAATTATTTTAATTTAAGTTCCTAGCTACATTAGAGTTCATCACAAATTTTGATTTATATATTTTTGTAGAAAAAAATTTTTTTTTTAATATACTCTGTATAATATAGATGTTAAGAGCAAATTGACTTGTTTCTGAAAACTTCTAATTCTTTTAATTATTCAGCATATAACAAAATAGAAATGATATCTTTCAATTTATCACTTTGTACTCTCTTTGTCTTGTTATTTTTTAAATTTTTAAATAAATTTCATTATTAATTGTCAGGAAATTTATTCATAGAATGCAAATCAGATATATCTTTGATTATTTTAAATCAATTTAATTTATTTTTCATAAAATAATGTTGAAACCATTTGTTATCTGATTTTCTATTTCATTTATAATTTTTAAGTCGTATCTTATTCAGATAATATATAACTGGTATCAGAATGTTTTAAGTCAAGTATTGATATTAGATAATGTAGATAAAATTATTTATTTATTAAGTCTACTATTCTTATATGTACTTTATTTTAGATATTTCAGTCTTCTTGTCCCTATTTTTTTTTTTCCAGATTTCATTTTTTTTTTTACAAATTGATATATTTGATATGTAGACATTTGTTGAAAAATATTATGGTTCTTTATTTGGAAATATTGAGTTGGTTAACTAAACAGATGTTATTGGTATTTTTAGTTATAAGCCAGATATTTCTTGATATTAAATATTGTTTATAGATACACATAAGTTTACATGTATCTCTAAGATCAGGATAAATAATATTAAAGATATTTAAAAACATAAATGAAACGATTTTGACAGAATTTGTAAATACAGTTTAGTATATATTTCAAAAGCATATATGTATGTATATGTAAATACATGATGGATTAACTTGGAGAGACCTTCATCCTGCTGTGGATTGATAATGGTTGATAATGATGATGATGATGATGATGTAAATACATAATATAAAAAAACAAAAAAGCGTGAAATAAAAATAAAATAAAACAACTGTTTAATATTTTGAAAATTACTTTGCTTCCCATTGAAGAATAGATTGCTGCTTGAAATATTAGATGATTAAATGTATTATTTTATTACTTATTTGATTTCATGTTGATTTTTACTTCATTATATGTATTTCATCTATTTTATATTTAATTAATATAATCTTTAAAACAAAAATTTTATATGTGAAAAATATTTTCACATATTGAATAAGAGAAATATGGTTGTAAAAATAAATAATAAAGCAGGCATATCAAACTCATTTATTACCGAGGGCCACATGAACTATTTAATGTCAAGTCTTGGGCCGCCTTGCAACAAAATACAGAAAATAAAAGAAACCACATTATTTATTAATAACATCATAGGTTTATATATAACATATGACAAAATATAACAATGGTAAAAAATACATGCAAAGTACAGAAGATGTTTTCCAAACCAATATCAATTTAATTCAAAACTATTACATAATTTTTATGAAGAAACTTGACAATGTTTTTCATTAATCAAAATTTGACTGAATTTATTGAGCTGTAGATACTTTTAAAATTGATTGTATATACTGGCCCATGAATCTTAAAAATCTTTTTGCAATCTTATTGTTTTTTAAAATTGAAAGTAATTGTTTGCACAAATATGTGCTTCTGAACATGGCTAAAATATGTCTAATGGCACACAGTATATTGATAAATAATTATAGAAATTTGGAATCCCAACTTCTATACATTTTTGTTTCAATATGGAATCACATCACATTGAATTTCAATTGATTCCTGTTGTAAATTATTGTCTATGGTTTCAATATCAGTTGATGGAGAAGTAAATAGATGAAATTGAATTTCACATTTTTTGAAATCCGAAAACCTTCTTTTGAGTTCATTTTCTAATAATGTAATTTGACTAGTATATTCTGAAAATTTCAACTCTGGTGATTTTTATAATAGTGATTGTCAACATTTAAAAAGAGATATATTTTCATTTTGAAGTTGTTTTTAATAAAGTAATAATTTTTGTTTGAAAACACTAATATTGTCAAATAACATTGTGACAATATGATGTTTGTCTTATTGTTTAATATTAAGTTGACTTAGATGATTTATAATGTCAACTGAAAAAGCCAAGTCCTTTATCTATTGATCATCTTGCAATATTGCACATTCATAATTTTTTGATTCTAAAAAAATAATAATTTCATCCAGCAATTCGAAGAATGATTTCAAAACATTATGATTGAAAAGTTAAACAGGCAAAACTGCTGTCTAATTTCTGTTTAATAAGGAAGATCAGTGTATTCACTCCCTACATCTTTCAGAAATTTAATAAACTGATGATGATTAAGGGCATGTGCATGGATATAATTTACAATTTTAGTGACATTTTTCAGCATATGTTCAATATTTAAAACTTTGGAGCACAATGTTTGCTGATGAATAAGGTAATGAAAATGTTGAAAATAGTCATTATCTTTGTATTTTTTTAAAAGTTTGTAACAACCCCTTTAAGAATACCAGTCATGGCAGGAGCACCATCAGTTGCAAGACAAACTAGCTTTTTTAACAATAAATTGTAATGAATCAAAACTTCCACAAGATTGTCAAAAATATCAACATCTGTAGTTATAGTGTGCATAGGAATAAATTCTAGAAGTTCTTTATTAACTTTCAAGTTTACATCCCATCCGTGAATAAAACAGCTAATTGAGCTATATCATATGCATCTGTACTTTCATCAATTGCAATGGAATAAGTTTCGAATATTGGAGTTATTGATTTTAGTTGATTACTTAAATTCTCGAATATATAATCAATTTTTCCAGCAATAGTATTTTGACATAAACTTGTATTTTTGAACATTTTTTATTGTTCTGAACACAACCCTTCTACTGATTTAATAATGCATTTGTGAATAAATTACCCTTCAACAAATAGTTTTGATTTACTTGCAATTAATTGTGCTCTAAGTAGCTAGTTTTAACAGCAGACTCATTATGTTCAGTAGGCTTGGTAAATATACCTTGTTGTTTTCTGAGTGTCTGACATTTTATTCTCGAAGTTTCCCAACATCTTTGTCACAACATTTTTTATGATTTGTATTATAATTCTTTTTGAGGTATCAGATATAAAATTTTATTTTTTCCTTCAATAAAAAAATATAATTTCCATTTTTATTGAAAACTGTGATGTTCTTCTCCACTGCATCATTTTTTGTTCATACTGGTAAAGGGTTTTAACATTATTATGAATTTTTAATAATTTCAAAGAAACCACGTATTAGTATACTTTCATTCACATTTAGAGCCCACTTAAACTGTCAGAATAATGCAGATGTTAACAGTTTTATATAAATCTCGGAGTGCCACGCATGTGCAAACAATAACATACTTCTATGTTTAATACATTCTGCAGTTTGACACTGAATAAAATTTGTGGTCACATTGTATAGGTAATAAAATATTTACTACAATATTTAATAAAAATGAAAATTTTTTGTAGTGTGTTTATTTGGTACTTGTGCATTATCCTGTCTACCAAGCTCATCAGCATTTTTTTTTTTTAAATATACAGTTTCAGGGCATGCAAGTATTTTTTATTTTACCAAATATGTATTAGTTGTTAAGTTTAAAAAAATTAATAAATCGATTATAAATTTCATTCAGAAGTTTTATTTCAATTTTTTTTATATTTATATTATAACATGAACATTATCATAGTTTGTTTACATTCAGAATCTTATTTTTGTCATGGAATTTTGGGGAAATTTTGAAAGTTTTTCTTTGATAGAATAGCATTCAGTGATGTATTTATAAAGGTACAAAACTCTACTCTTCCAAAAAGTAAACGATATGACACTTTACGTTTCTTATGTTTTTATATTAATAAGTTGGCTTAATACAAAAAAATAAGAATAATTAAATTGGAAATATTATAATTAATTTTTGCAGAAATTTTGTTTTTTAAAATAACAAAAAAAAAAGTAAATATTAAATACAACTGCTACGTGTCAATTATTATTATTATTTTTTAATATTTATTATATGCCCCTGAACTATATATTAAAAAAAAATTATCTTCTAAGATTGGTAGTTAGGATATCACACAAGTATTATTTATTTAATTCATTTATGTACTTATAATCATAATTAAAAAAAATCCAGTATTGTCTAAAAATATATGACCGTTATGATTACCAATATATTACTTTTTGTAAATCTCCACATATACACTCTAATGCAAATTTTTTTAAATATAATTTTTTTAATTTTCTAACAGTTTCGATTGTCTTGTAGTCTTTATCAGAGCTGCAACATTTAAACATATAATCATATAACCATTATTCTACATACATATAAAAATACATATTTTCATTATTATTCATAATCATATTTTATTTTTAACCCTATACCTTCATTTCCCTTTTTTTTTCTAATTATTATTATTTTATTATTTTTTTACTATTTCTACTTTCTTTTTACTTTTTACCATTTCTTCCTATCTATCATTCTATATTACTCTCTAATATATATATATTTTATCATCTTTTTATTTTATTTTTAATACTTATAAATCTAATTATTTTCCTTTCTTTTTATTATTTATCTATACTTATTCTTTTATTAATAATTTTTATTCCTATTCCTATCTTTATTCCTTTTTATAATTCACTTATTCAGTTTACTTACCATTTGCATAACCTTTCTCTTTTCTTTTTAAATTTATAACTGACTCTTTTCAAAATCCTTAGCCTCTTTTTCATATTCTCCTTTAATACACCTCCCTCTATTATCAATTTGATTAACTTTTTATCCTATTTTTAAAATTTTTATTTTACAAAACTTTATATATACATTTTCTCTTATTATTATTAATATTCCTATAAAAATAATTAAAATTAAAGGAATTATATAAAAAAAATTTGCATTAGAGTGTATACGTGGAGATTTATAAAAAGTAATATATATGAATATATGAAGGAATGCAAAAAAAGTGAAGGAGAAGATATAAGAATGGTTACCAATCTTGGTGGGCTGCAGATTTTTTGTTGGTGGGCCATGTGTTTGATATGCTTGATAGTAAAAGGTATAAAATTAAAAGAGCCATTGAAAACATTTGTGAATGCATATATTAGATTATTTGTATGGAATTATTTATATATTATAGTATTTGGAAAGTCTTTATAATATACTATACTTTTACTTTAAAATTCTGTTATTTTTGTCTTTCTTTATTATTTTTTATTTTTTCAGATTTGATAGTTGTAAAACAAATAATTGTTATGGATATAATTACTATTGTTTATTTCAGATTATATGAACCTGATACCAAAAATGAGATTGCTAGTTTTTCCATATACCAGATAGTCTTCTGTGCTCGAGGGAAACCTACTTCTGCAGAGGCAAGTTGCTTTGCCTTTACCTGCAGCCATGGAGAAAGCATAGAGACAACAATATTCCACTGCCATGTTTTTAGATGTGACATTTTGGAAGCGGTAAAGAATATTTGTTTAACAATTTTCAATTTGTATCACATCTGTTTGAATGAAAAGCTTTAATAAACAGTATTCTTTTTTTTTGATAGGTTGGCAAAGTTTTGCTTTGTTTCGCTTCAGCATTTCGTCGAGTGCCAAAGATAGCTTCTGATAGCTGTGCACTGCAAGAAAATAATGCAAGTAATATACACCATTTTCGATTTGATGTTGTTTTAGAAATAAAAGAAGAAGATACAAAGGGTAATTTTAATCCTGTTCCAAAGGATAAAAACTGTTTTAAAATGAGAAGTTCATTTGAGAAAAAATTGGTTATCAGTGTTCAGCAAACATCCAACAGTAAGGAACTAATTATTGAAAGGTAAGATTGGGTAATAGAGAAGTATTTAAATAATAATTTTTTTTTGATATATCACTATTGAGTATTGGCAAAACATTCTGTAAAGTTAATAGAATTAATGTGATTTTATATCTTAAATTTATTATTCCAATTTTTCTTCATTCATTTTTAGATTTTTTTAAAAATTAACTTATTTTAACAAGTCTGACCATTAATTATTTATGTCTAAAAATTGAGAAACAGCAGAAATTTAATATTGAAAGTTTTATTAACATCTTGACTACCAGAAGTCATTTGTTCAAGCTGACTCCGAAAGTTACATATATAAATATTTCATGGGAAGTGTTTGTTTATAAAATTATATTTTTAAAATTAAAAGTCAGTTTTCAGATGCCTAAATAACTCTTTACATAATTTTAGCATTTACAGCATTTGCTGCAAATAATGTAAGCAATTTTAGACTATAGAATCAGATGCTACTTAATCTTTGTTTATTCTAAAATTGTTTCATTTTTTAAATAGGACATTATTTTTGTCTTTTTGATATTTAAAAATAGTCCGTATATTTCATGTTATCTTTTTACTTTCATAATAAAATTTTTATTTCTTTGTTACTATTGCAATGTTATCCACATATGATACTCCATTTCTTTTATCCTCTTACTATTTCCGGGTCTCCATACTTATGTTTATGTTTACTTTACAAGTGAATGTAATGTAATGAAAGAATACAACTCTAATGTACTGATATTTTTCAACATCAAACCATTCTGTGTCCTCACTTATTATTTTTATTATGGATTTCTTGATAATTATGTAATTGTAATTAGATAGATTTTCATGTGATGCTAATTATATAAGTTTTTTAGTTTTGTCCAAATAAGTTTTTTTTATCTGCCATTTTATGCTTTCTGTAGAGGTTTATTATAACTTTAATAGTATCCTACTTGCATTTAAAATTTAAAAATTGTTTTATAATTATAATCATTGTAATTATAAATTTATTAAACGCACATTGATTACGTAAGTAATATTTTCTGAGGCTATAACCTCGATAATATGCATATAAAATGCGATAGTAGGGACCTCTACAGGTGTTTTAACCACAAGCTTACGCTATGGAAGACCCCTGTAGAGGTCCCTACTATCGCATTTTATATGCATATTATCGAGGTTATAACCTCAGTAAATATTAATTATAATCATTATTTTTTTTTTGCAATAGAACTTTCTATCTTTCCATTTCATTCTAAATTTATTGATCAAAAAATTGTAATAACATTTGGCTTTCATCTTTTTTATTTAATAATAATTTTATTAGAATTTTGATTATATCTAGTGCTTTTTTTTTTTTTTTTACTAGTTTTTGTGTGGTACATTTCTCTTCATTTTTAGTTTTTTTTTGGTTAGAATTTTTCTGTAATTCTGTAATATTTTTTGAAGTTGTTTTCTTTTATTGTTTAAAATAAGTTACTATATTTAGCTTTTTATCTTATTAATAATTTCCATAAAAGTTAGAATGATTCTGTAGTCTCTAATTTTTGCTTACCCATCTGGGTATTTTTCCTAAGCAATGGCATTTTTGATTTACATATCGTTTTTATGCATTAAGTTTTTAAAACATTTTGTTAATTTTTTTTTTTTTTTTACAATATTTATAGCAATTTGCACAGACAGAAAATTGTTTTTTTTTCTCTTTTGGTGCTTGCTTTTTAAAAACTGATTTAATTTTTCTCAATAGATTGTTAATCTGTCAAATGTTTTGTCTGTAAACAGATCTTGAATTTCTATTCTTTAATTATCAGAATTATATATTAGTTAAATTTTAGCAAAGGTTAAATCTATTTTCTGCTTTAGTATACACCTATTAGTCTGAATTGTCAGAGTGTTGGAAAATACTATAACTGAAGTTCTTTATTTGCTGCTATATTAGTTGTTTAAAGTTTGTGTGAATAGGTATTTTAATCAAAATTTTGCTGTTTTTCCAGTTATTCAAACTTGAAAGAACTACTCCTTAGCTGTTATTATAAATAGGAGTAGACAGTGTATATCACGTGATAGTTTGAAATGATTCCCTAACTAATTTCTGATTATTAACCTGCCTCAGTAATAGCGCTCACTGTTTTATTCTGTAGCCATTCTTTTACTTGCATTATATTATTCAGGCTAACTATTTTAAAATGTCAAATACTCCAATTTTTAAATACAAGAATAGGGGAAAGTCTAGCAATATATGGTTGAAATTAGACTAGTAACTATATATTTTAATAAACTCACTTAACAGATTGTAACCTATACATTTGACATTACATAAATATTAACTGCAATCAATCATTGGCCAGAGAAATTATCTGCTTTGGTATTTATAACAATTCATTGCTAACCTTGGAATTGAAATCACTAGTAGTCATGAGAAGACCAAAATTCTGATAAAGATAGTTCTGTCACAGAATTTTATCCAATTAATAAAGCGGCAGTATTCTTTGTAATATGATTATTGTAAAATATTTAGATAAATATTAGTTTTGTATACATTCCATGAAAGATGTGGTGAGAAATATAATATAAACAATAATTAATTGTTGTTTGCTTTTTATTAGTTTCATGGTTTGTTATTAGATGGAATTTAGTGATAACTGAGAAAATCGATGAGCTTATTAGGGTATATAAATTATTTGGAGGGGAGGAATGTTTAGCTTGGCTAACAGGATTTTTAGGTATATAGCCTATGCCAGAAACTTTTGATTTTTTTTAAGAAGCTCTTTTACATCACATATGTAAGAAATATGATAAATATTTAGAGAATGTATTACAACTATATAATTGTCAAAGATGAAAAGTTGTGCAAAAGAAATATCAATTAAAATTTTTTTTTACATAAAATGCAAAAAAAATGTATGACAACACTAGGTAACTTATTGTTATTTGGCACAAGAGAAGAGTTTTATATATCTGGGAAAGAAGCAAAAAATAGAATAAGGATTTGGACTATAGATATAATTTATATGGAGAATGATAAAAGGAGAATATCAAATATTTATTTTTGGAGTCTGTGATGCTGAAAAAAGACTAGGACAAATTATGTGGAGAATGGGAGAAATGTAAAGATAAAGGTAATGAAAGAGATAGAGATTTTATGATTTTTGTTTAGGTTTAATATGGATGGGAAATACGAGGAAAGGCTTGTATAACTAACAAAACAGTTTTTATTAAATGGGGATAGGAGAAAAAAAAAAAGAAATGAAGCCATGCTGGAAAAATGTTTTAGTTATAAAAAATAAGAAGTAGATGAGTTTATTGTCATATATAGTTGTTTAAAAGAGAGGAAATGCCTAACTTGGATAATTGTATATGGTCTGTGCACAGGAACATTTTACTTATAACATATCACATGTCCCAAAAGAAGCCATTTTAACATCACATCACTCAAGGAGTGGATGAGTTATTGATATATATATATCATCTTGAGATAGAAAATTACAAGAGAAGGAAAAAGTAATGGAAATTGTATTTGAGAAACGGTTATGGATAGCAAAATGATATAACATTAATGTTGTAATTTGTTTGCATGAAAATAATTCTATGTGAAATGAAAGTAAAATATCATGTAGAATTATCAAACATTGTGATGACTAACATCCTTGATTTTATTTATTGAAAAAGGAATGATAATTGAATAAAAAGTTATTTTCACATTGCATGGAATTAATCAAAGCTTATTGCACTTTGTGATTTATAACTGCTTATTGAATTGACTGTAAACCAGAAATTATTTCTGAAATTTATTGATTAAATTGTCAATACTAAGATTGAATTCACTTTTCAACAGGTTGAGTCTGCTACTTTTCTATCATAAATGGTGCCACTGCCATAAAGGTTAGATAGGACTTTCAATAGATATCTTTACAATTATCTTTATATTTGTTTTATTTGATATCCACTATCAGTTTGAAGCTTATTGCAGCATGCCATGTGTATATTGCCCTTATTGTATGATCTAATTACACCATAATTATATCAGTATATTTGCTGTTACAATTGATAGGATTATGTTTAGAGTTGAGATACTTGGTGCATTTGAAAGGTTTACTTTATTTTTGAGAATTTTTTTTTAATCATCAAATTTTTATTGTAGTAATTCAATATAACATGTAAAATACTTGTGAGAAATTATCTAATCATTTATAACTATTTGAATTTGACAACTGTAATTCATTCATTTTACATCTCTTTATTTATGAGTTATGCAAGCAATGAATGCTAGATGATAATGTCACAACATTTTTATACTGGTTTTTACTATGATTTTCAATAAGGAATGCAATCTATACTGAAGTCATCCAATAAATTAACAATTTGACATTTCACACTTTCTAAAATTATAAATTCATGCTCACTTAGATATCATCTTAGCATTTTTATTATCTAGTGTCCATTGATTACTTGGATAACTTTTCTGTAGAATAATGTAAGATGGCATAATTATTTGTTAAATGCTTATTACATGTAAGATGGAAGAGTCTTTTATATTTTGTTTGGTATAATAGTGAAAACTGTTATTTTTAATAATCTAGACAATAAATTTTATTTAGTTTTACAATTTTTTATATATTTTTTAAATATTTAATTTCTTGCAGTATCTAAATGTAAGTAGCTATATTTTTTCAGAAATGATGACAAATTTGTTTTCAAAACAATTTTTAATCTGAAAAAAGATAAAAAAAATCTTCTTGACAGAATTCTAGTTTCATTATTTGAAATTTTTTTTGGACATGAGGGAATTAATCTTTTGTGATGCAAGCAGTAATTTGTTTATATTTTGAAATATTTTTTGGGACTAATTTTACTATGCTAATTTTTTCCTTGGAAATTTCAATGTTTTTTTTTTTGAATTGTGTAAAAGCAAATAATTTATGAGAATCAGTAATGAAAAGTTATCAATATTATTAATTTATTGAATAAATTTTTTTATTTTCATTTATCATTATTAATTAACCTCATATTCTATTTTTAGTAGTAATTTTATAGATAACTATCATAACTAAATATCTCCACTCTTAAGTTAGTGACTAGATAGAAAATATTTAAATACATTCTATGCTGGGAAATTTAGTTAGCAGTCATTAAGTAATCAAATTTCAAATATATGGTATCCACTAAAAAATAAAACTTTTATTACTGTAGTTTTATGGAAAATAGACTTGGGGGAATTACATATGATAATAATATTTTTCTGAAATTAAAACATAAGAGTGTGCTAGATAGCAATTATTCTATTATCCTTAATTTTCATATATTTTCAGTAATTATTACAGTTTTATAAAAATTATTTTTCCTTTTTTTTTAATCAGACTTTTGTAATTATACAGAATTTTTTAAATGCTCAACATTTGGACATTGCACATGAAATTTGATGTCAGATATAGAAATTAAAATTGAAAATTAATAATAAAAATTGTACGTTATTAAAAGAATAGACTTTGATTGATATTAAAGATGAACTGGTCTTGTGCTCATAAAATTATGAAAGAAAATAATTTTTTTTTTTAGTATTTATTTATTTTAGCCTTGAATTTAGTATTTATTTTACCCATTATTTGAGGTCATAATATTTTAATTTAACAATTTATCAAAAGTTTTAATTTTTTAGAACAACTGTGAATGTATAAATATATTCTTTTTAAAAGAGCACAGTAAATTAAGAAAGTGTTTAGTATATTGTTTAGTTTTTAATGAATTCTGTTAAAAAATAAATAAATAAAGAATTTGAAAGTGTTACTATTTTTAGAAATCACGAGATCTTCCAGATATATTTTTATCAAACAAGCAATATAAAATTTTTCCATTGTTGAATGGGACTAAAATAACATCCCTGAAATTTGTAGATATGCCAATATTCATCATATTTTATTATCTACTATTGATGTTTATTCAAACTTAGTATCATCTACTGCAGGGGTCCCCAACCCTATACCCACAGGCACCATGGCGCCTGCAGACCATTTTACATGTGCCCGCCGCTATCCGAACACAATAAAAAATTATTTATCTGATACAAATAAATTTAATTTTTAAGATTTTTTATAAATTATTGTATTATATTGTAATCAAATTGTAGGTCATACTATACTTTTACAGCGTAAAAGGGTCTATCATTAACAATATCCAACTATAAATTTACATTGAAAAAATAAATGGTGCCCACCACCTGGCCGGTATTATAGAATGTGCTCTTAAGTGCAAAAAGGTTGGGGACCACTGATCCACTGCATGATATGCATGATTTTTTAATAAATATTTTTAACTATTACTTACTAATGGTCTCTCTATCTTACCTATTCACACATATATGCATTTTTGGATATAGAAATTGGTATATATATAAATGACTATAATTAGTGGATTTCTATATTGTGCAGTCAAATTACAATTTTTTTTTTGCGGTTGTTGTTTTATGCGTACCACTTCTAACTTCAATCTTTTAATTTTTTTTTTATCTTCATTTAAATTGATATAGGGCTAAGTCATCATTAGCCTCTCTTACCACCAGTTATCTCTCTGATCCTCAAGGTTTAATGCTGTGGTGAAGTGTCATACTCTTGGAATATTCTGTTCTGACATTTCTAGTGCTTGAATTTTTTATGAACTCTCAAGAAATATAGCCATTTAATTATTTTTTTTTAATTTTAGTCATCTTCCTGTACTAATATTCTAACAGTAGAATTATATATACCACTCAGTTCTTATTTTAAAAAAAATTTTTTTTTCTATAGTATTAATAATTATTTATTTATGAGTAACTGCTAATAATGATGATTAGATCAATAGCGTTTTATAAAAAGAAAGAAAAGACCTAGGAATATATTTTTTCATATTTTAAAGATTGTGTTCATTATTTATTTATATAAGTACTCATTTGGGATATTTTATAATGTTTGAACAAACTGAGCATCTTTGCACTCTTTTGTCTAAACAGATTCTGGTTTTACTTTTTCTCAACAGGCAGTGATCTAAAAATTCCACTTTGACTGCTTGCTTAAGCTTCTCAGAGATTAATTAATTTATATATTTTTTGACATTAATATTTATTATTTGTTTTTACTTGAGTGAATCTACATTTGAACATGAAAATTAATATTCATACATTTGAATCATTTATTATAATCAAAATAAAGTTGTAATTTTTAATAAATTATAGAATTAATTGGCAAGATTTATTCATTTTAGAATAATAATATATTTTTTTTTGAGAAAAAATTGTGTAAAGTATTAAATATATGTAATTTAGTTATTATTCATATATATACATTATTGTTTTATTAATTATTGCAGGTGTTTTGGTCTTCTTATTTGTCCAGGGAGGAATGTTAAACATAGTGATATGCAGTTATTAGATATGGTATGTATTTCTATTGAAAAATAAGAGTTGCATTCATATAGCAATAATGTTAATAATGTTTTCAAGCTGGTCTGATGCTTATTTTCATTTGTTGATGTGAAAATAGTATAAATTTATGTCTTTTTAAATAATAATGGGACATAATTATAAAATAACTTGTATATTAAAAAAAAATCAGTTTAACTGTTATAAAAGTTTACTTATTTTTGGATTTTTAAAATTAAGAAAAAAACAAATTCTCTAATAACATTTTTGAAAAATATTATTAAAATAAAGCCATTAGAAGATAAAAATGTCATATTGATGTTTGAAAAGTGTATTAGATTACTAAAATGAAAAATATTTCCCCCATATTGTTAATATTAAAAATAACCATAGTGAAACTACAGATAATTTTATATCATTCTCTGATAAACTTGTGATTTATCACTAAAAAAAGTTATGTTAAAATAAATGGTTGTTTTCTGATCCATCGTGTCAGCCATGGGATGGCGCTATTTCTAGCTTAATTTCTAGAAATATGCCGTTTCCGCGACCGCACCCAAGCCTTCTTTCTACAATAAATTCTAGAAAGACTGTTACCTCGGAGTTAAGTTTTCTTTCTATGCTAAAATGTAGAAAGAGTGTTAACTCTGAGTTAAGCCTTCTTTCTACAAAAAAAACCTAGAAAGAGTGTTAACTTGGCTTAGCAGCTTTTCCTATGTTAAAAGCAGAGGGAAATGCCATAGCACTATATTGTAATGCTGTGTTATGTATTTTATGTAACAATATCGTACGAGAGTGTGTTAAATTCATCATGTCAAAATTATTTAAATTTTCATTGGGGTCTTTTTTTTTAAAATATGAATTGATGTACTGTTACCTTTTAACAATTTTAATAGTGTAGTGATTGTTCCTCCTAAAGCTGTAAGCCTCCTAAATTCTCTATTAGGGTGGGGTAGTGCAATTTTTTTGATGATCACGGTTTAAGTCACGTTTTAGCGAGTAATTTTCCGAGACCAAGAATATGGCTAATTTGAACACAGAAAACTTGAAAAGATGGGACTTGCCAGACACGGCAGTTGGTGCTGTAACATTTCTACAGCAGAAAAACATCCTGCTGAAAGAAAAGATATGATTCTGTGGCAAATATATGCGACTTGAGGTCCATAAACATCTTTTGACTTTCATTTGTAAGTCTTGTTGTTGCCGAGGGAAATATTCACTTCGTAAAGGGCAGCTTGTTTGGAGGGATTCCAAATGGCCTTCATCAAATGTCAAATAAAAGTAACTTAAATTTTATTTAAACATACATCCCTTCTCCCAATAATTATGGTCGGCAATCAAATGTAAAATAAAAGAAGTAACTAAAATTTTTATTTAAACATACACAAAAAAAACCCATTCTCCCAATAATTGTTGTTGTCGGCAATCAAATGTAAAATAAAAATAACGTAAATTATTCTTTAATCATACAGAAAAACACCCCTCCCACTAATTGTTATCGGCAATCAAATGTAAATCAATAAAAGTAAGACAATAAATTATTATTTAAACATAACCCAAATTACTATTTGAACATACACCAAAAAAGACCCGCTCTTGTCAATAAAAATTAAAGAAACAAGTATTATTGTCCCATTGTCAAAAATATTATTTGGGAAACCAAAATAATTTTTAAACTAAAAAAAGAAAGTAAAATCGGTTGTCAATCAAATGTAAAATAAAAGTAACTTAAATTTTTATTTAAACATATACAAAAAAACCCTTTCTCCCAATAATTGTTGTCAGCAATCAAATGTAAAATAAAAGTAATGTAAATTATTATTTAATCATACAGAAAAACACCCCTCCCACTAATTGTTGTTGGCAATCAAATGTAAACCAATAAAAGTAAGATAAATTATTTTTTAATCATAACTCAAATTACTATTTGAACATACACAAAAAAAGACCCTCTTGTCAATAAAAATTAAAGAAACAACTATTATTGGTCCCATTGTCAAACCAAATATTATTTGGGAAACCAAAATAATTTATAAATGAAAGAAAGTAAATAAAATTGGTTGTCAATAAAATGTAAAATAAAAGTAACTTCAAATTTTTTATTTAAACATACACACACAAAAAAAACCCTTTCTCCCATTAATTGTTGTCGGCAATCAAATGTAAACCAATAAAAGTAATGTAAATTATTATTTTAAACATCAAAAAAAAAAACAAAAAACATGTTCTTTCTTGAATTTTGTCAATCAAATTTTAAAAAACAGTAATACTATTTAAAAAATCCAAATTAGTATTTGAACATACACCACAAAAGACCCTCTTATCAATAAAAATTAAAAAACAACTATTATTGTCCCAAATAATTTATAAACGAAAGAATGTAAAATTTGTAAACAAAAAAAAAAAATTCAATATTAATAGAGAATCGCTAGCCCGGGAACATTATAATAATGTGTTTTTTGTTAGTAACAACACCATCCCGCGGCTGACACGATGGATCAGAACACAACCAAATAAATTATTTAATGTTACATTAAATGAAAATCATTGAAAATATTATATTTAGACAGGATTTGAATCCAGACTTTCAAGCATCTTTCAGTCATCCACTCCATCTTATACAACTGATACACATGACCACATACATGTGGGAAAAATAAATGATCTCTAATATATGTATTTTGTGCTTAACCAGCAGTCATCAGTTAGTCGGATAATCAGTGCTCGGTTTATATTAAGATAGCAAATCTGCAAACTAATGGTCAGGTTTCAATTTTTTCCACTCTCCAACTCTTCAGCCATCTTTATCATTAAAAATTGAAGATGGCATGTATGTGGCCATGGGTATTGCTTGTATAAGATGGAGTGGATGACTGAAGGGAGTTTGAAAGTCAGGGTTCAAATCTCTAATTACATCTAGCTTAAGTATATATATTATACTTGTATTTAAATATTAAAAAATTATAATTTTTTTAAAGCTTTATTTAATATTGCTAATTACAATAAATTTTTTATCAATACTGTTAAATTGAAAATTGTTGAATATTTGTGGCTTCTGTTGACAAACATGGCACATCTTTTAAAATCACTTCACAGATTTTTATTTTTGAGAAGCTAGTGCTTTGTGGAACAATTTTATGTAAGTAAGTTTATATTTGTGAAATATTTATATTTAGTTTTCATGAAATTGGGAGGGTTTTTTTTCCCATTAACTTTTGGGTTTAATCGGTCATGTTCCTGCAGACTTGTGAATAAGTATAGATGGATTTAGTTTTCTCTGTTGCAAATATAAATATTAAAACCTTTCACACTACACATGTATTTTAATTAAATAGCTTTGTTGATTAGATGTGATATGTTTAAAACATCTTCCAAATATGTTAAAATAATAATATATATTTAATCTATAAATATCTTAAACTGATTTATTTGTCTTAAAGAGTGTTTTCATTCATACATTATATCTGTATTATATTTAAATCTGATACCTGAGATGAAGCTGTTGAGCCGTAGTATATGTGCAGCCAAAATACATACATGATGTGAAAGCATTGGTTTGCTATTTTATGTTGGATGGCCTAGCTTGTATTAACATTAAATTGCTCTAAAATTTGCTCTTATAGTTTTTTATTTACTATTTATTATATATAATAAGAAGCATACTATAGTTTTATTTTGAATCAATTTGGAGATTCTAGATTATCAGTGATAGAACAGTAGGGAAAGCTTTAATGAGACTTAATAAGAAGTTTCTATAGGGTTGATAAATGGTATGTTATTTTTTAAAAAGAATTCTGAAATAATTTGGGAAAACAAATTAAACGAATTTTGTATTTTTAAAAACAAAAACAAATTTTACCTATCTTCAAATAAAGTTATTTGTCAAATAGTTGAAAGAAATAGAGTTAAAGTTGAATATAATGTAAAATATTAATGAAATTAAAAAATTATTTATATAGGAAAGGAAGACAAATGTATTAATCATAGAAGCATTACCATGCTTATCTATATAAATTGTAGGCAAAAGTTCAAAAGCATTTACAAGAAAGATCTATAAGAAGTGCAAAAATATATTCAACAAATTAAAATATATGTTAATGAATATGTATATAATAATCATTCTAAATAAGATTGAAACAAATAACTAATTACAATTACAATTATTTAATTATCAAACTGGCTTTCATCTTTTATTGAAAAGGTCTCACTAAGAGATGAAAACTAGTTTGATAATTAAATAATTGTACTTATAATTAGTTGTTTGTTTCAATCTTATTTAGATTGATTATTATATTAATTATATGTATATAACAACATTGTTGACAAATAATTTTTATATTGAATATTTGACCATTGTATGTATATTTTAATAAATTCCTCAAAATGATTATAGTAGTACAGGTGTCAGTAAAAGAGCTGTCTTAAAATTATTTGTGATAATAATAATACAACTTACTGAATTTTTGTTTTAATTAATTATCATATTTCTGTCGTTACTTCAGAGAAACATTGATATAAGCACCATTGTAGAATGTACACATCAAGGTATTAGATAATTTCATTTCAAATGTTAATATACATTCCTTGTGAGTTGAAAGTTAATATTTTTTTAATCAAGCATTCTAATTTTATGATGCAGTGGAGATGTAGTGAAATGGTAGATTGACACTTGAGAGCTAAGATTCCAGATTGAAGCTTAGTCTGTTACTTCTGGTATTCAAATATTACATGACTTTCTGAGCATTAAACCAATTGATTATGTTGTATTCTATGGTGGTATTATACATCTTTATATATACTAGTTTTTTTTTATATGACCAAATAAAATATCTAAAGAAGCAATATTCAGGGAGTAAAAAGGTCATGGATTAGGAATATTTCATTCTATCTAGTGAGTAATCTAAATATTTATAATTTGCAGTGAAGTAAACTTTATTCTCATGAAAAATTAGCTATGCTATACATCTTCAAACTGAAATGCACTGGACCTTTCAAACATATTAATAATTTCTATCTAATATAGGTTATTTAAGCCATTATTGGTGATGAAGTTTTTTAATATTTCTTTATTAAGTATCTTCGTACAATAATTAATGATTTTGTTTTCTGTATTTACAGTTAACTCATTCTTGTGGTTCTTGTAGTAGATGTTCTACAATAAAAAATAAAAATCGTAATTTTTGATGATAATTGCCAAAAACTGTTTAAATATTGCTTCTGCAGTGCAAAATTATTTATTTGGAAATAATAAATGCAATAATATCTTTCCATAATGATTATCATATTAGAATTATTTTTTCTCTATATGCTATGTATTTCACAAGTAATCCTAGTATTAGAGCTTCTAAAATTGATCAATAAATATTACATTTTTCTATTGTTAATTTGATTATTGTAAAAGTTTTAGAATCATTGTTTAGTCAGTCAAATAGTTATTTTGAATATTTTATCTTAAAGTAATTACAATTAAAATTTTTATCGGTTAAACCTATTTAAGATATAAGCAAAAATGTATGTAAGCTAATAAAAAGCCAGTACAAATCATTAATACACATTAAATAAATAATTGAATGATTTATATTCAAATATTCATAAGAATTTCAAGCAATCTAAATGCATATTCCATGGAGCTTGAGCTTCAGAATCTTTTGCTCTACCACTGCATTAAACCTAGCAGGCATTAAATTAACAACAAACATATATTATCTAGAAAAATGGTTCAGCCATTTTAATTGGTGAAGTTGTACCATATGATTTATACTCAAATTTGAGATAGACTTTATCAAGCCACAAAATTCCTTTGATTCAATAGATTTATTTATCATAATAGTAATTGGATGTACACCTTTTATGGTTAAATGAAGGATGAGTAAGAATGGTAAAATATTATTTAGACTGAAATCTAAATAATATCATTATTAATTTTACCTGAAGCAGAAAATTTGTCAGAATTTTATACTGAAGACAAACATATTATGGAAGATATAAAAATTCCAAAATTACCATTAATATATATGATAAAGGCATTATAATTAAAATTTCACAGTTTATTTATACTAATACTGCTTCTCACAGCAGAAGTTTCCACATATACTGTATTATAAATTCATCTGCCTTGCTGGATCATCATGTATGATCCACGGGCAAAGAAGATGTAGATTATAAAATATGATAAAATTCATAATAATAAATAACATTTGTTAATGGGTTTCTAGTCTGTCATTTGATGTTGAACTTTTACTTAGATTCTTATGATTTCATATCACTTTTGAATGAGGAATGATCACACAAATTGGAAGAACTGTGATTAAAGGGGATATTGTTGGACTTTATGAAATTAGATGAAAAGGTAAAGAGACAATTGATTTAAAAAGAGAATACATACTTTATTACAAAGGCATAAATATTAGAATCACAAGTGGAATGGGATTTTTCATTAATAAAAAGTGGAAGAACATCATTATGGAGATTGATGGCATATCAGACAGAGTAACAAGATTAGTCATTCAAATTAATTGAAGATGGTACTATTGTATTGAAGAAATAGAGGATTTTTACATAGATGTAGGAAATGCTTCTGATCAGATTCTAAACATTTTAAAATTTGCATAGGAGACTTTACTGCTAGAATTGGTAAATGATTGAAAAATAAGTGCTGTGGTTAAATTTGATTATTGTGATAGAAATAAGAGAAGATGAGGGTTTATGGAATAGGCTGAAAAAAATCACAACTATGTTACAAATTCTTTCCTTGATAAAAATTTTAAGCAGAAATAGACATGGAATATAAAGGTACAACAGAATTGGATTATATTTTGACTAATAGAAAATATATATATCAAGATTATAATGGATTCAGCACGGAAGTTAATCATGAATTACCTGTTAATGCAAAACCAGAGACAAAAACTATTAAGAAAGATAGTACTAACAGTTGATATTCCTAACCTTCAGAAAGACTTCTGTGAATTTAAATAAGAATTTGTTAATTATTCTGAAATATTGATAGTTATTAAAAATGGTTCAAACTTAACAGAAATTAATAAGGAACTAATTGATATTCTATTAAGAACTGCAACAAAGATAGCTAGTACAAAAAACAAAACAAAACAACAACCAGCAATTCACCAATAAATTTTTAAATACAATTTATCCAAACTGCTTCAAACACTTTTTAGCAAAACTCTTTATTTGTACAAATATTTATACCGATGTTTCGACTGACCTGCAATCTTCTTCAGAGCAAGTTTATTTTAATCTTCTAAATAAGAAAAAAAAAAAAAAACTTGCTCTGAAGAAGACTGCAGGTCAGTCAAAACGTCGGTGTATATATATATGTACAAATAAAGAATTTTGCTAAAAAGTGTTTGAAGCGGTTTGGATAAATTCTATTTATAGAATATTACGGCAAAAATAAAGAAAAGTGTGATTTTGATAATATTTACAATAAATTTTTAATTAAGATACATTTATGAAGAAAACAAGAAATATAACAATTTTTAAAAATGATACAGTAAGAAGAATTTAATATCTAGAGTTCTATAAAATGATATGACAAATACTTATTAATGATATATGAAAATATAATTGTGAATTGACAACAAAAGCTATAGAAGAGAATAAGTTTCAAAATTGTAAAATAACATCTTGATATTGGAAAAAAAAAAATTTCCGTGATGAAAAGAAAGATGGAATTAGCAATAAAAAGAGAAACAATATCATGAAATATGTGAAAGAGTTCTACAAAAGAAGTAGAAAACAAACTAACAACTACAGTTATTAGATCTATGCCAGACATATTTAAATGAAAAGATGAGACGTAATTAAATCTAAAGAAAAAAGCTCAAATAAATAATGAAATTAGTATTGATATCTTAAGCAGATAAAGAAATATAAAAATTGTTGACAAAACTATATTAAATATCTAAATGATAAAGATCTACCAGATGATTGGATGAATACATTAATAATATTGATATTTAAGAAATATGATAAAGAAAAAAAAACAAACCTATCAATTTTTTATCATTTAAAATCTTTACTAAGATAATCACAATTCATCTATAGTGAACTTTGAATTCAAAACAACCAAAGAACAAATTGGATTTAAAAGTGGTTTTAGCAAAATGGATCATATCCAAGTATTTGAAAGAAGTTATAGAAACACCAATGAATATGAATTATCATTGTTTTAGATTTGCAGATCATGAAAAGGCATTTGATTATAAAAATATCTCCACTGTGGACAAAGCATTGGATCATAAATGATATAGAGCTAGGATTTTATCATGTGCTAAAGAATATTTATCAAAATGTCACACTACATGGCATCACTAAGAAGATTAATATTGAGAAGTAAATAAAATAGATTGATTCTATATCTTTAAAACTTTTTACAGACTTTTACCAAAAATATTTTTTGGAATAAAATGGGAAGCCAAATAAATAAAAATACATATGAGATTATTTAAGTCATCTAGATTTTGCAGATGAAGTAATATGTTTTTTTGCAAATAATGCTTTAAAGATTCAGAAAAGACTGAGAGTTATCAAATGAAAGTAAGAAACTAGGAGTAAAGATAAATATTAAAAAGACTAAAGTAATTTTCATTATATTTTCTTGGAAAAAAGAAAATAAAGGTTGATTATACTTTGGTTAGATTATTGCTGCGTCCAGTTGTGACCTAGTTATAGCTGGATTGCAATTAGTAAAAATGATACTTAATAATCACAGGCGGCTTGGCAATTTAATTTATAATAACTCTTTAATATATTAATTGTTAGTTATAATGATATACAGTTAGTGATTTAAGTATTATCTTCTCTCTAGATACATACAAAAATATACATAAATATTTACAAATGGGTCAAAGGCAGTTGATTCATAAAGTTCCTGCGACCTGGTACTGCGGTCCTGGGATATTTATAAAAGTCCAGCGATAAAGTTCTCCGAGTGGCCAGATTGGCAAAAGGCTGGCAAATTTTGCCAGAGGAAGAAACACTTCTGTTCTTCAAGGGCTTCAACAAACTAATGATTCTCCTCTCCCTTCTGGTGAAGATCACGGCTCAAACAGTTACCATGCTAATAATCTGATTGGATGGGGTCTCAACTGTACCATGTGGTAGTAACATTGTTATTTTATTCCGACCTGCATTCAAGTTTAATATATAATACAAGTTTTTATATATAATTAATTAAAGTCTTTTTTCTCTGATAGTTCTTATCAGGAATTTCTCTGATAGTTCTTATCAGGAATCTAATGAGTATTTGCAATGGTGTTTTAATTAAATTTGGCATCGGACTATTTTTGATATTTTATCAGAGTTGCTGATCTCTTAAAAATTATTTATAGATTTTTAATATGTCCATTGCATTTATACACGCACATACTTTATTTAACTTTAACATTTTCCAATCTTTTTTTAAAAATAAAAATACGTGTTTGATTTGAATTTTGTATATGTGTATTTAACAATTATTAATACAGATGGAAACATAATGGATGAAATTAATCGTAGAACTAAACTTGTAAAGAATGTTTTTGATAGAAATAACTTAGTTTTAAAAGAAAATATGGCTCTGTCTGAAAATGAAGGATTTAATAGATATGTTTTATCAATTCTTATTTATGGGTCTGAGAATTGGACATTTAACGTAAAATTAATACAGCTACTTCAGATCAATCAATGAAGCATAAAAGAGATGTGTTAGGAGTAACAAGAATAGATCATAAATGAAATACATGGGCGAGAGAATAAAACAGGTAACATTAGTACCATAGAAATAATTAAGAGACTGAAATGTAGTTGGGCTTGACATATTGCTAAAATAAATGAAATCATGTAAACCATTGACATTTCAAATTGAAATTCCAAGAGCTTGTAGAATGCCTAGAAGGAAACTACATGTGAAATTGATAGATGGAAAAATAAAGTTTTACTGATGTGATTCAAAGAAGAAGGAATATGGACTAAAGAATCTGGATTATATTTGGAAGATCATTCGTTCTGCATTGATTTAATAATGATTGAAAATGATGATTAATAATTCCTTTTAATTTAACTTTGCATTATCACTCAATTATTTATAATTAGTTATTAGAGTATTCTAGAAAATTATTTATATTATTATTATTTTGAATAAATGACTTATACATATTTTAAATTTTATTTATTTTTATCTTTGTTTTGTATTTTATTTATTTATTTGTTTCTAGGTTTCTATGGGATCAGATCTTGATGGAAGATCATATATTATTTCAGGAAATTGGAACCCAAAAGATCCAAGTTTCGAAGTTCTCAATACTGTGACTCCTAAAGGTTTGTAGAAAATTTAATGCATTATAATGAAATTGAAAGTGATTCAAGGAAAATAATAAATTAATATTTAAATATAAATCTTGAATCTTTTGATTTATATTTTGAGTTATATTTGATGTTTTGGATATAGAAAAGATATATGAGAGAGGTGATAGGAATAGATTATAAAAAGGATTGCTTGAGATAAGAATAGATCATAGATTTGTTAATATAAAATTGTATAAAAGAAATTATTATATTTATTGATTTCAGATATGGTGTTGAAACTCAGTTGTTTTTCTTGTTATTTTTGATGTGTTTAAAACAAATGGTGGCAACAATTATCAAGCCATGAAAGGATTTTAAAATACTATTGGTTAAAAATAATAAAGTATATAATCTGTTTTTGATGATAAGGTTTTATGCTATGAGAACAAAAGACATTAAACTGATTTTGAATATTTGTCCAAAAATGGTTTACAAATAAAGTTAAATGTAATAAAAAAAGTGATATTGGGCTAGATATTTGTGAAGAAAGTAGATAAATACAAAGCATTTGGAAATAAATTAGAATAAGTAAAAAGATATGACTATTGATATATAAAAATAATGTTGACAATTTTAGGGGAAAAAAAGAAACATTGACAGTGTTGATAGAGTTTAAAAAGAGATAGAAAGATATCCATTAGAAACTGATATATTGATGATCAATAAGACATTTAAGGGCTAATGATTTAAAATTTAATTTTTATATGAAAGATCCAAGAAATAAAATAAAGTCTTATGGATATTAATATAATATACCAAGAAACTGAATGGTGTCAATTGAAAAGATTCCCAGATACATCAATAGATGAACAAATCCATGCATATATGTAAATACTTTTCATATAAGTCATAAATTTCAATGCTACTTTTTTTTTACTTTTTTAAAAAAAGTAAAATAAAAATTTAAGTTTTTTTAAGATTAATTAAGACTGATACTGCTGCTGCTGATCACACCATGTATTCCTTATATAATTATTTCATATAAGAGATCCAGGTTGTATTTCCTGATCAAATCATTCATCAGAAGTCACACTTCACTCTCATCCAAAAACTTTTTTTATATATATATATATGGAATTTGAGTTATGTCTTCTTCTTAATTTGAGCTTCCTTTTATTTAGAAAGAATACCTATGGACAGAATACTTTTTGGTAACACCATCCAATTTTATATCATTATCATCTCTGCATTTCTCCAGCTTAGAATATGATTTCTGGGAATCAATAGTAATTGTTCATATATGCAGATAAAAATGATATAGATCAATAAATAATTTATAAAATAAAAACAGCTTATTTAAAATTGTCTTGATTGGGCATTTATCATAATACATATTAACTTTATAAAGTTATTGTAAAGTCTTGGGTGTATACATACCTGAATGCAGTTTAATTATTTTGAAAACTCTATTATAACTGGCATTATTCTTCTGTTCTTTAAATCATTTCACAGTTCTTTATTTCCAATATACATGTATGCAAAATATTTCTTAGCCCAAAATATATTTAAAATTAAAAATAATAATGTGTGGGTAACAAACAACATAGAATATATACAATTCTCTCACAATATTAGTAATTATATATATAAATATGATAAAGTTTACAACAATGCAAAAAAAAAAATTATCATGAGGAAATTCCGTTTAAATTATTGAGGCTTCTTATTTACATATATGAAAATCAGTCTTAGCTTTGCTTCTTTGATAACTCGGTAAGTTTTTATTAATTATAGGTATATCTGTATATCACAGTTTGTCATTCTGCATTTGTTCAAAATGTTGGTAATTTGCATTGATTTCTTCCATATGAAAATTTTAAGTTTTTAGTGTTGGTAATCTTGTATTTCAGTAAGTTGGCTTAATAACTGCAGGTAAGGGGAAAACACTTCCACTATGGCCAGGCAAAAGGTATATTTTACAGCATCATAATTTCTGGACTTGTAATAAATGTTGTTTTATGACTGGAAAAGCTATGTGATTCAGGTTTTCAATTGATGCACTTTTGTTGGTTTTAGCACATGACACTGATATTTTCTATCATATAGAAATTTGACATTATAACTATTTGACTTAGAACTAAAAAGTACTTTTAACTGCCATATTTTTTATAAAATAAATAATTGTTACTGAATTATGCATCAGAGACAAATTATTATTATCGGAATCTTTCTATGTACAGGTGGAGTTCCTTTTTCTTTTAGCTGCTCATTGATATTGTCTTCCTTTTCCTTTTCAGTATATATAGCTATGTCATCTCATAATGAGAATATATCTTCCGATCACCCTCAACTTCAATTTCTTTTCTGTTGTTGTTTTTATTTTATTCTTTCTTTAATCTGATAATTATTGCTTATCAATTGTTTTTTGATCAATATCTGATTCCCTGGATTTAATTTTAAGTAATTTACAAAAAAGAAAAAAAAACTTTTGTAAGCATTAAAATTCATTTTTGATTTTTGGCACCATATATATACATTTTATTTCTTTTTGACTCTTTATATTCCTTACTGAGATATTCATATTTTCTTTTCTTATAAATTATTTATTTTAAACTCCCTCCTAAGCTAATATTTTAAAATTAGAGAATGTGGAATCAAACCACTAAATATCACATGATCATTGTTTATGCTTGCTCATAACTGTTATTAAAACAGGTAAAACTCTCCATTCAGTAGTGCCACTCGATGCAAGCCAGAGTAATCAAACGATGCCAGAAGACTTGTGCATAAAATCCCTATCTAGTGCCTACTCATCCAATATCCCAGACTAGTTTCTGGCTTATGGCCTTCGTCAGTGAGAGCTTTGGATCTGAGATAGGGATTTTATGCACAAGCCTGCTGGCATCCATTGATTACTCTGGCTTGTACTGAATGGCACTACTATATGGAGAGTTTTGCCTGTTTTAATATGGGATTAAATTAATATTTATTTAATATAACTAAGCATATAACTTTTAAAATACACATAGTCTGTGGATTTACTTTTTAGTAAATTAATTTTTTCTTCTTTTTTTTTATATACTCAATTTAAAGGGCAATATGCACAAATCAAGAGACTCTCATTTATTTTTTACTATATTCTATTATTTTAAAATATTTGGTCTACTTTTTTATTTGAATTAAGCTAATTTGTAATATAGAATGATACCGTGCTTGACAAAATTAATATAATTACAATAGATTAACTAAAATTGCTTTTATTTGCTTTATCTGTCTACCAATTACTTAATAGTTATATGCCTCATACCCTAAGCTGAACTACCATCAGGAACAATTATATCAAAATATGTCCTTATTATCTTATATCCATTCACACAAAATAAAATTTCAAAACTGGTAGACTAGTTTGGTGGTGCTCTCAAGTGATTGGATGTATGTGTCTGATATATAAGATTTTATTATAAGGTGGTGAGAAACTAGTTATTTATTTTTAGGATTTAGATTAATATTTCGTATATATAGGTTAAAAATAAAGAAAATTATAATAACAAAGATTAAGGTAGGTGAATAACATAGGCAATAAAAGAAAGTTGGGCAAAGATTACAGTTAAAAAGAAAAGTTTAAACTTTTGCAAAAGTTAATAAGTAATTAAATGAGAAGATATATAATATAGTATAGAGAGTATGTATGTATAAAACAGAGGCAAACTTTCCATACAGTAGTGCCACCCAGTGCAAACCATAGTAATCAATGGATGCAAGAAGATTGTTTTGCCTCTGTTTTAACAGCTTGTGTAAGCATAGGAAATCGTGATCACGTGATGTTTAATATATATGTATGTATGTTAAGTTTTTTCCCTACAGGTAGATTGGGATAAATAGATAATATGGTATTATGATATTATTATCAATGAATAAATTACATTTTAATGTTGCAATAGGAAATTTAATAGTATAAAAATATATGAATAATTGTAAAAGTTATATTAATAATTTTAGTTTGTAAGCTGTATAATGAAAAATCTGTAAGTATTAGATATTTGTTACTATATTATAGATCTTTAGGTTAAAAAAAAAAAAAAAAAGAAGAGAATATTGAATATATGAATAACTAAAATTGGAAAAGAAGGATACAAAAAATGAGTTAATAGTTTTTGTTGAACTCAAATACATTAGAAGAGAAATAAAAATCAAAATTTTAAGATGGCTTAGGATAATATTAAGATGATATAAGCAGGATAAATAAGAAAAATAGGAAGGATGAAGAAATTGCTATGTTGTCTGCTATTGTTAAAAATAAAAATGATTATCTTTAAAAAATATGATTAAAAAACATAAAGGAGATTGAAAATTACTATTCATGAATAAAGAAGTTGAATAAAGTTTTGGGGCTTATAAAATTACTTGTCTTTCACCTTGAAAGATAAGTGATAGATAGTCAATAAAAATAAATAAATTACACCAAATTCAGAATCAAACAAAACTAACCAAATAATTTAAAAACAAAAATTTTCATAATGAAATGGTTTCATTGCCTGAATTTGGTGTAATTTATTTATTTGTAAATATAGGCAATAACATAATTATATATATATAATAAAGTATTAAGTAACTTACTTTTCTGTTGGAAATTGTTTGACAGTTTTTCTTTTTATTTGAAAAGAAATTAAAAAAAAAAAGCTTAACACAACTATATTGTAAACTAGCTTTCTTATTTTAACTTAAATGAAACCAAGAAAATTGTGTCAATTACTTAAAACAATTGAATTTCTAAGAACAATTTTAAAATTTGACATCAAAATATTCAAACCTCAATTTTAAAATGTTATTATAACCCTAAATGGAAAGTAAAACAAATCTCTATACCACTTTCTCGCAAGTCTTACTTAAACCACATTAAAATTCCCAGAACAATTTTTAAAATTGATATCAAAATATTTAATATTTTCCTCCCTCAATACCATATCCAAGAAACTAGTTCACTTACCTAAAATATTAAAGTTTCATATTACTTAGCCTGAAATTTCTTATTTATTTACCAAATTTGAATCTATTCTATTGAATTTAAATGTATTAAACCTTCATTATATATATGTGCTGTATGCACAGATAATGAAGCTAGTAAATATATATAATTAGACACAAGATATTAATTTAATTTAAATATAAGAAATAAATAAAGTTTTACTTCAATGCTAAAATATAATTCTGTAAGTGCTTTACATACAGACAATGAAGCTTAAAAATAAAATTTAATAAAATATTCATCGGAGCACTTTCGGGAAATATGTAATCCCATGTTCACAGCTTAAGTTTAATGAAAAAATATATATATTATGCACATACTATGCAAACATATGTAAACCTATGTGCGTCATTCACAAAGTCCATTTCTTGAAATGAAAGAGCAAGCTTCTCTTCGATTAATTGCTGTAGGATTGCTTGCTATGTAGAAAGCTTCATTAATCTTTTTTTTTGTATCATTTCTCTCTGTGCAAACAATACTTGCTGCTGATGGTTGAAAAATGTTGCCAGTAGTTTTCCCATGTTCTGCAAATATTGAATTACCCTGTGCTTTTCTTCTATTATATAAATGTTTTGCAAATATTGAATTACCCTGTACTATCTGGTAATTACTGATTTATTCATGCTTGTTATAGATGACAATAAAAAGCTGCTTTTGTTTTATTATATGTATATAAAGGGATTCCACTATTATTGCTAAAAGGAGGTTGCCTTGACAATGGTTTGTTGTTTATTATTATCTATACTAGGATTTTAAGTGTTGACTGGTTTCTAATGGTTATATATATGTGTATTGTGAAGAAATTAAACAAATGTATAGTTAAATCTAAGATTATAAAGTAACCATAAATTTCTTTTAAATATGTAAAACCATTGCTCAATTTATTTAATCATTTTTTTTTTTGAAAATAGAAAATAAGAAAACAGTTTTTCATAGTTAAAAAGGAAAAAGTTTATGATCTAATTTTACCAATCATTAGGCTTGTTAATTCAATTGATTTGATATCTTTGAGAAAAAAGTTTATTTTGTTATAATTTTTTTTATTAGTCAGATCTCATTTTTATTACATCAGTTATAATCTTACCTTTTTCAACTCTTTTTTTTTTTGGTGATAATATTTTTAAAATAACCAACAAAACATCAAAAAACTTTTGCCTATACGACAATCTTAAGTAGCTATTTCTCATATTCTAGATCTGTCAACTTTATGTAAGGTAGAATAATCAGTAAATGAATAATCCCTTGTCCAGTATGGTTCTATCCATATCCTCAGAACTTACAATATTAATCAATGAGGACTTTGGAATCTAGCATTTATCGATTACTCAAGTTTGTATAAAATGTTTTGGTTATTACATTTAATGTATTTACAAAATGTTATAATATTGCTTGTTTTTTTTTTTTAAGATTTGGATTTTATGCTTCAGTTTTTTAAGAAATCTTTAATATTTTTTTTTAACCATGGCTTTTTATATGTGTGTATCTTTTTTATTCACTTTCTACTTTGCCTTTCCATATTCATTATGATTTATTCAATCTTTTTAGTTCTTTGATTTTTTTACATTGTTCATATGTTTTTTCTCTATCACGCACAAAACTACAATTATGAATTTTTAAAAGTAATGTTGAGCAGATTATATCTTAACTGTTAGATGTTATTATCCTTTTTAGCTTTAATCAAAGCTTGCATAAGCAAGTCATAATTTGTTCCTCAATCTCTTGTAGTCTATGGTTTTACGATTAGAGTTTTTCATTGTTTATCCACTAAAAATGTTGATTTCTTGAACTTTATCTTATGATGTCAGCAGCTAAAGAAAGAGCACATTCATTACTTGAAAAATATTTTGGTATTAAAAAAGATCACTGAATTTACAGAAACTTTATTTATGTATGATTCATTTCTGCTTTCAAGTCTGTAGTTGTTCATCAGAACATTATTCATCATATAGTTTTTTTTATTTTTATATTTACTAAATTATCAGGACATAAAAGATCTTAATTAACATCTACTGTTGTCAATGATCTCTTTAATAATACATTTTTATTTAAGACAGAGATGATGTGCTATATAGAAGGAATGTAAATAGTGTAGAATCATCATGGAGTAAAAATTGTGAATTGTAGAAGAAAGATAAAATTTACACATGAATTACTTAATGTCAAGTGAATAAGAAGTATTTGAAAAATTTATAGATTGTGAAAAGGTAAAGATCAGTTTTTGTTTAGAATTCAACTGTTTTAGCATTGAAATTTAAAAATAGCAGTCGTTAATTTCTTAGTCTATTGCCAGGATCTGCAGTGGACTGATAATAGAATGATTTTTCAGATATGTGAAAACCATAAGCAGTGCTCAATTAGACAATATCTCTTTTTGTTTGTAGAATAAAAACATATCAAAGACTAGTTATTGTTTTTAATACAAGAAATCATTTCTGTCTCCTTTCTGTATTTTTTTCTTATTGTCTTCCCATTATTTTTTGTCTTACTAATTTCAATCACTTCTGCATAATCTAAATGATTTAACATACATTTAATAAAGTTCAATGCATGCTTATGATATGTAAATTTTCTAGTATACTTAGTGGGGAATAATTTATTCATATATTTTGTGATGGTAATTTTAATAAATGAAATATCTTTATTTACACAGTGCATTATATTATGGTAAACAGTTCAGATTAAAACTGTACAAAATTAATTGCTTATCAATTATAATCTTTTTGCATTTTTTTTTTTTTTTTTGATTCATTGAAAGTAATGGTGACAATTCAACTCTGTGATATTTTGATAGATGGCATGAGTATTTCAATCATCTTTTCAATAGTCATGTAAGAATTTAGATAATTGCTTTTACTAATTTATCTATCCTATTGACTCATTTAGATTTAAACAGAGATTCAGCTTGACGAAGTTAAAACAAATTTTTGTGATTTTGAAAGTAGAATGGCTGCAAGTCCTAATTGATATCTTATAGAAATTTTATATAGAGTTATGATGTATTAGTTTCATCACTAATAGATTTTTTAGAAATAAATGGATTCTAAAAGTTGAGCCGCCTAATCTTATGGATATTTAATATTTTAGATGCAGTGGGTAATAGTGCTATTCCACGAGAATTATTAAAGTTCTTTTATCATTCAAGGATTTTATTGTGTAGTTTGGTCACAGTCATAGATGAGATATAACTAGAGACTCTATGCTTTTAGAGAATTAAGAAGAAATATGGTTTTATTGATAGGAATGAAAATAAAAAATATCTAGGAGAAAAATGTGATTTACATACGTTAAGGGATTGGAATCATTTAATTGAGACATTGTACTTCAGGGTGTGGAATGGCTCATTGTCCTCAGAAGTTTATTCATATAATATAACTACTATATAATAGTATAAAAAGAATTGTTATTAGTAATGGTAGATAATCTGAAGTATTGAAAATAAAAAAATAATATACATTAATTCCAGCTTTGTTTATAGGTGTCTTCATGAAGCAAGCATTAAGCTGTGATACAGGTTTGGAGTTTTTTATTTGAATTATTTAGAAGCCAAAACAAGTATTTCATTTCCTAGCTTCTATATTTGTAGTATTGTGATGATTGCATTAGTTTTGCCAATTCTAAAGACTTTATGCAAAATGTTCTTTTGAGTGCAATCTATAAAGATTTTGATTTACTGATTAATAGGTTTTATTGGTGAGATCCAGATGAAAAATTTGCAGTAGCTTTTAGCTTGAGTAATTTAAATATCTTATAGCTTTTTAGATAGAAAGACTGACTTCAATGTAGAGCTGTTTCATAGACTTTCATTTATTGCTGCTGCTGTTCATATTTCAATGTAATATAAATACTTAAGATGAATTGGTTGTATGTAAGACTATTTTTCAAATAAATTTATTATATAACAGTGAAACATGACAATATGTCAATGCAACATGAAAGCACTCAAAAAAATTGTATTTAGGAATGTTTGATAATAATCCGAGAGAAGCAATTCCAAAACATTGTGTTCTTTATATTGCTGATGTATTGTTATTGAATTTTCTATTATAAAGGAATGAACTGTAATAGACTTCTAAATCTTTTAGTATTATTTTTTTTGAAAAAATAAGATTGAGATTAGATGACAATGGAGAGTTAAAGATAAGCAAGATTTTGAAATCATTTAGAAAGTAGTTAAAAGACAGCATTGCAAGATTTATAATAGTTCATGGATAGTGCAAAATTCATCTTTTTAACTTTTATTTTATTTTTTTTCTATTATTTATCTTTCTTCTAGTCATAAAATAGTCATATTAATTTCATATGACTATTAATGATATTGAGAACTGATGTTTTTTTTGTTTGTTATGCAAATAGGTCTGTATATAATTTCAAGATAATTGTTGATATTTAGTAATATATTTGGAGATAAGTTTTGTATATTATGTTATCAAATGTTGTTAAACTAGATGACATAATTTTCCAAAGCTCATAAGAAGAAATAATTAATGCAACCACATTCCATGTTTATAATTTGGGTTCAAATCCATATGGAATGTGGAAAATTGATAGATAGTCCAGAATTTTTCCAGAAAGTTTAAGATGTTTTGAGATAGCTGATGTATAATCAATCGAGCCATCCATTCGTATTTTGTTTGTAAATTGCTAGCTAGAGCATTGTGATAATTTGGATTGATCAAATGAAATTGATACAAAATCTATAAAGCAAAATCATCATTGTAATTTTATGCTTCTCTTACTATTAGTGAAGTAGATGAACATGAGGTTATGGTTCAATTTTATTTTTAATGTAGCTTTGTTATGACTTTGAAATGTTCACATGTATAAAACTGTATATGTAAATAAAAGATTATTTATTTTTATAAATGTGCATGGATTTCTTCACTTTAATAACAATCTTTTTATTGGAGAAATTTTTAGAAATTCACCGGAGAAATTGTCCCAAAGTTATAGATTAAATTAGAATAGAATTTTTATGTAAATAAAGCTAGTTGCATGCAAATTAGATCATATATATTTATCCCTAGTAAATGAAGAAGAGGGAGGAGGGAACTAAAATAGTTAGACTGGAGTAAAAGTTAGTGTAGATTTGAAGTGATAAAAGATCAGCGGTAAAGAATGATCAATGGTAGATTAATAGATCAATTAGCAGTAATTAATGCTTAAAATGGAATAGCGGCAAGCAAGAGACAGTTACCTTTTTGTGTATTGAAAAGGTTATTACCAGTAAAGAATAATTAAGTGAAGCTTTACCAAATCACAAGAGACAAGTTGAAAACAGAGATGGTTAATATATTACATATAAATTGTGTGTGCCGAAGTAAGCACTGATATTGCAAATTTTATTGATTTATTCTATGCGTGAAATTAGATATGCTTACTTGTGTTTCAAGTGACCTTTGATTTGAAAGCACAAATAAACAGCATATGAATATTAATGGACTATACTTTTTTATATTGTTTTTTACCATGTTATTATTTGTTATTAAATAAATCTTATTATATATACGTATTGAAGTATATTGTTTCTTTATTTAGCTCCCTGACTGGTCTTTAGAGACCTTCAGGACATATTAGACTTTAAAAAAGGAAAGCATCTATACATCATAATAATTTTGGAATCAGTTAAAAAATGTAAGGTTTTTAAAGGATTTTTTAAAAAAAAAAAATATATATATAAATAGTTGTTTGGAGGTTGTGGGACATTTGGTCAACACATTTAAGTGGCCAATTGAATGCAGCAGTTTATTCATTTGATTAAAATAAAATCCTTGTTTTTTACTTCACTTTTGAGTGGTAAGTTTTAAATTGCACTTTACACAAAAAATTGAAGCTTATTATTATTAGAAAAGAATTATACCGCTGAGCGCTTTCAGAGAACTTAAGTCTCCATATTCATAGCCTACTTTAAGAGAAGTTTAGCAGTAATTTATGCAAAGTTTTCTTTCATGAAGACCATTTTCTGGAGATTGTAAAGCACAATTCTTTTCGGTTTATTGCATAGTTGTCATTTGCAATAAAGCATGCCCCCTTAATCTTTCATTTTATATCATTACGTTCAGTGCACAGAGCCCTTGCCATAGTGGGTTTGAACACATGGCCTGTTGTTTTTTGGTGCTCAAACAATATCGATTTGTTTTCAGTATTATTTAGAGCTTTCCTGTATAAATAATGATGTTGAGATGTTCTGGTGGTAATGTTGGCACAGGTCTCTCCATAATATGATGCTCTACATCCATTGATTGGGCATGAACTTTTATAAACTGCTTGGGCTATTTGATTAGAAGGTATTTTGTCTTTGGTATTGTTTATCATTCTGTTTGTTGTAGGTGGGGTGTGGAATCCTAGTTCGAAGGACTCGGCAAATATTTATAATATTTTCTAGCAATTGATGGTATGCAAGGTGGCATCATTCTTGGCTTATTGTTTCTAACCATGTCAGTTTGTAGCTTAGTTTGAAATTGCCTAATCTTTTTGTAGATAATGTTGTGTGAAAATCCAACATTTTCCAGATCTTTAATATAATTTGTGAGGTTCTTTTTGTGGTCAGCTTCAAATTTACACAGTCTGTGCAAATGACAACTATGCAATAAACCGAAAAGAATCGTGCTTTACAATCTCCAGAAAATGGTCTTTATGAAAGAAAACTTTGCATAAATTTTGCATAAATTACCGCTAAACTTCACTTGAAGTAGGCTATGAATATGGAGACATAAGTTCTCTGAAAGCGCTCAGCCATATAATTCTTTTCTAATAATAATAATAAGCTTCACTTTTTTGCATAAAGCGCAATTTAAAACTCATTTGATTAATGAGTTTTTTCTCAATTGGGAATTCTGGTAAGAGATTTTAGTTCTTCAGACCATTACTCTACTATCACACTAAAATGCACTGAATATTGTATCAAAATAGTATTGACCAATAAAGTTTTGCTGATTTGACAAAAGCAAAATTAATTGATTCACATTTTGTTATTTATATAAAAATATTAACGATATAATTGAAAATTTATTAAATTTAAAATCGGCATCAGAGATTATACTGAAAAATAATTGTTATAAGCAGTTTCATGTTAAAAATATATTCATTAATAAATCGTATTTATAGTGAATTATATGTATAAAAATGTGCTTGCTGATTGACTTTAGTGTTACTATGGCCTCTCATTGGATATTCATTTAGTACTATCACTTTCATTTAAAAAAAGTTTCAATCACCTTTTTCTTTAAAAGCTTTTATTTATTGCTTTATAATTTATTGACTTACAAAGTATATTTAATTATTTTAATATTTATAGATAAACATTAAAACAAATAGTTTCATCAAAAGAAAAAGTCACTATATGACAGAGTAGCCAGTTTATAAAGCAGTGAGACAGGTTCATTTAGAACTGGAAAACTACTAGAATCTAGATCATTCACAAGGCAAATAGTCATGATATAGTTGGATATGTTATTGTATCTATACATGAGGCAAACTATCACAGACTATTCATAAGTGTAAACCATATCTATTCACTAGACAAGCTATCACAGTACAACTGGTAGTGAGAAGTAAACTTCAAAGGATACCTAAAATCCCTAATATTAATAGTTGCACAGAATCTAAATGCTATACTAAGCCAATGGTATTAAGTGAAGGTATAATAGTTGTATATATTGTATATTTTCTTTAAGTAATAAATATTTAATCTCATTTTAAGTGTCTGTGTTTATCATAATCATGCAACAAACACAATACCATTATTTTTTATCTGGCTTTGTTTGTAATTAAATTATTTTTTTCCAACGATCACTGTCATTTTTATTCAGTAGAGATGTTGATAAATATAACAACCACATTTATTGTTAATTAAAATAGTTTGACAAGTAATATTATACCTTAAATAATAATTTAATTTTGTCAGAAAATTATTTGCCAAGATAAATTGCTCTGTTTATAGTGAGAGAATGTACAGCAAATAAAAAAAATATAAAAACAACATTTAATGTGCCTTTTGAAAGATGATTATTCTAATTAATTAGAATAATTTTAGATTGCCAAAATAATGTAATCAATTACAATAATGGTTTTCAGTGCTAATAATATTATAATTATTTTTGGTGATGTACTAAAAATGATACTTTTGCTATTAAGAGAACTAGTATTTTTATTGCTTCTAATTTAATATTGGCTGCCTTACAAATAATAATCATAAAAAGAATGGTAGCAGAAAAGCAGTTTTAGTTAGTAATAATAAAATATAGTCCTATAAGATTTAGTGTAGCAGTAGACTGACAGACTCTGCAGTTCAAGATCCATGGATCATGGCTGAACTGTGTCACTTTTGATACCCACATATCGTATGAACTCTGTCCTGTGCAGTTTAGATTCTGGAATGTGTGATCCTAGGATCAATTCCAATGTTGGCACTTTTGGCATTCAAATGTCTTATGATCTTTCAAACAGTAAAGTCAGTAGGGTATATTTTTACTTAAACTCCCAAATAATAAGCCATTGTATTATTTATTTATTTTTTAAAAATAAAATACAATATTTATGTAGTTTTAAATTGTGTCTTATGAAAGTATTCAATTTTCGAATTAGTCTTGTATATGTATTAATAAAAAATTGAGGATTAAATTTGTTTGCTACAAATAGAATCAAATTTGAGATAGGTGGCAGAATTTGTAATTGCATGTATGACGATTCAAATTCAATTCCTCTTGACTATATATTTATTATTGCAAATAAGATTGCTTTCTTGGTAAAAAGCTTTCAATTTTAAACAAAATTATATATTTTTGTATAAATGATCATTTCCATTTTTCAATCATCAAGTAGAAATATATTAATGGAATAATTTTTTTAAATCTGTTATTAATGTTGTTTTTTATTATTATTATTCCTATTTAATAACAATTTTATGTGAATTTATAATTTTAGAAGCTCGTGTATATATGACAGTTGCAGTTGATTTAGTTGTAGTGGGCATTCAGGAGCCAGTACGATTTGTTATTGAAACCAAGGCCAAGATCTTTCCATCAAATGAAAGGTTTTGGTCACCAATTGGTAAAAGAAGTTTAAATGAACAATTTTACCTTCGTCTCAAAGAGGTGAGATAATAAAGATAAACTATTATTATTATTTTTTTAATTTTTATACAAATGTGTACACTATTTAATGATTTAGTTTATCAAAATTTTGTTCATCTTTTTCTTCAAAAATTATATTATTACTATTTTCATTACAACTCTTTTTGTAAAAGAAAAAAAAAGTATTATATGTATATGTATGTGATTGTTGACTGTAAAATTATTTTGTTTTTAGATTTTTATTGTTATTTTATACTTGATAAAGAAAAAAATTGGAACAAAAGATCTTATTAACTTTGATTATTCAATTATTTTTCATCTCATATAAGGGGGGAGATTTAAAAAGAGTATTATATTTCTGATTATTTTTGCTTTTTAATGAAAACTGTTTTGAATATTTTTTTTTTTTTTTGAGGATACTTATTGTTCTACTACTATTAGTTATAATTTTAGTCACCATAATCATAAACTTATAGTTGCTGATTTTTTTTTTTTACATAATACAGGTTTGGGGACATTACTGTAAATGTGCATCTGTATATCCTTAGCATGTAATTATTTGAATAGACTTAGATATATTTATCACACACCCCTTCCCTCCTTTTCCAAAAGAAATGATCTGAAGTCATGTTTGATTTGCAGGGTTAAATACTCATTAAACAAATTGCTAAATATGGTGACTGAAGACCAAGATAAAATTTAGTACAGTTAAGACAAACACAAATTTCTTTAGAGGATTAATTTTTACATATTAAGTCTTGTCAGGCATAATTATATTCTATTACACAATAGAGATTTCATCAATATTATTATCATTCATATTAATATTAGTTAAATGAAAAAAATTCTAATATTATATAATTGAATTTCTTTAAGCAACCTTAGGATTTGATTTTGTTTTAATGATGTTTATAAAATCATCAGTTTCATCAGAGAAAGTAATTACTACCATAAGTAAACAAAAAGTAATTCATGATTAGTAGCAATTAGATAGATCAGTCTTTAATGACTGAAAATATATACCAACTTAAAATTGAGTTTCTAGTCTTAATGTCCAATCTATAATTTTAGAAAGCACTCCTAGAGAAAAATAGGGAAGAAGTGAATCATAGATATAGAATTTATTAACTGAGATCAATGAAACAATAAAGATGTGTTTATTATACTTAATGCCATGTAGTTTGATGCAGTGTTAGATGTCAGACTCTAGAGCTTAAAACCATGGATTGAGTCCACTTTATCCCTTTTGGCTTTCAAACTCCCAAGCAATAAAGCCATTCCATTTATTTAATCTATGGTACTTAATTTGAGGTTTATTCAACTCCATTTAATAACATTATTAGTAGTTATTTATTGAAACCAGATTCTGTACATCAGTTTATTTTTGTTTTACTTTTCAAATATTCACAGGGTTGTCAATTACCTATATTTTCTTCTATCTCACAACTTTCACAAATCCTTCTAATATATTTTTTGTAATTCTTCTTTCTCTAAATATGTGTCCAATCTAACTCCTATTCCATTTCATAACTTCCTCAATAAATATTTTTTAAAAAAAATTTACTTTCTTCAAATTTTTTTTATAATATCTGTTCTATTTTTTTATTTTCTAATAGTCCATATCTCTGCTGAATATGAAGTTACACAAATTTTTATCAATTTTTTTTTTTTTAAAAAAAATCTAACTTAACTATAGCATAAAATAACCTAACCTTATCATGAGTCTGGTTAGCTCTTGTAATTTTTAAAATCCTCTTACTATTTTCATCATTAAATAAACTGTCTAAATCTTTAAAAGTACACTTTCTATCGTGCAATAATTGCTTCAAACTTATCCTAACTTTCTGAAAATATCGTTAATCCTATTTAACATTTTGTTAAGATGTTTCTCAGTATCTTCAAAAAGTACTATATCATCAGCCAAAATTTCCAATACTAATTTCATTCTATTACAATAATATTTATTTAATAATGAATCTAAATAAATATTAAAAAAAGCAGGAAAAAGCCAGAAGCCTTGTTCTGCATTTCTTTTTATATTTACCTTTTGAGGGTCCTCAATGTACAATGGAAATGCATCTGCCTGACATTCTTGTGGTCTGTATTTGAATCAGAGCTGAGTAAACTTAAATATTTTTTTCAACAGATTTAGCCTTTAGACAACCCAGCTAATTATTGAATATTGATCAGTAAGTGATTATCTAGCTGTTCTCAACTAGAGTGTAAAACAAGGTTGGAAAATATCTCAAATTCTCATCATCTGGCAGTGGGAAAGCTTGATAAGAGGCGGAAAGGCTGTTTTACATTATCTATCGGAGCTTTCCTCTTCTGTAAGAATCTATTTAGACTATTATATAACTTTGGTTTAAGAAAAATATTCATTCAAGGAAAAAAAGTATTCCAACTTATTTAAGTCAAATAGTATATTATACCCTAACTACACTATAAGTTAAATTATAACTATAAATCTAACAATTTTAATCTTAAACCTAATCTGTCTATAATTTTTTCCTTGAGGAATTGGAGAGGGGGGGGGTCCTTGAGGGACATTTTTTTTAGGGAACTTACTTTCTGCTTGAAGGATTTTTTTCTATCATTGTTAATTTTATAAATGCCATTTTCCCCCTTCTAATCTATATCATTAATTTTTCAGAAGTAAAAAAATATTCAAATGCTTTGTTGCATATGAGAATCATGGAACATTGAGCACCGCAGAGAGTTGAGATGTTATATAGAGATCTTTAGCTCTTGAATCCATTATTCTATTCTGTATTAAACCATGCAGGGCTAAGAGATTATCTTACTTCTTTATCAAGTATTGTTTTCAAAATCATTTAAATAATTTATCTTAATAAACAAAGTATTCAATGAAACCAGCATTATCTATTTTTTTTTCTATCTTTATATTGTTCATCACTTTCTATATATTTTTCATCATTTCAGCTGCATTTGTAAAATTTTTAATTATTTTTAAATTTTTTATTTTTAGAATTATTAATTAGGAAATCATTCCCAACATTGTTTTCACCACTGTGCTACATAAAATAAGAGAGGTTATTTATCCCATTCAAATAAAAGTATTGTCTTTAAATTTGATACTTTTTTTTAGGTTTAAAATATTTGTTCCTGCTTTATAATGAAATTTAAAACAATACATTATGAATATAATTATTATTCTTTTACATTTACTTCTCTAAAGCACCCAATCTGTTCTTCTGTTTTTTCCTAATTGTTTAAATCTTTCCTACATTCAAAATATTATCCCTAACAACATTTAACACTCTTCTTTCATAAATTTAATTTCACTGGACAAAAAATAATATTTCAACTTTATTATAACTATTTACCAATGCAATTTTTTTTATTCTTCCATCAATAGTTACGTAGTTATTTAAGATTTAACAAATTTTATGTCAATGTTTATTCTTAATGGTTCCATTTTACCATTTATTTTCTTTGTTTTAGTTTTATTTATTTTGTATTTATTTTTATTTTCATACTAAATCTTATCCAGATTTTATTAATCCCACATAATTCATTTGTTTAAGCACATCTTCACTATTTCCAAATTATTGCCAATTCATTTGAAAATCTGATACAATAAATCCTTCAATACTCAGTTAACAACTCATCTAAATATATATTAAACAAAACAAGATTGTCTTAGCTCTCATTTCTACTCAGGGATTATAGAGCTAAGACATAGTAAGAGCTCCGTTAAATCTAGCATACATTTTCTTTTACGTGTACATCTCCCTCTTGCCAATATCTATTTTTCTTTTTGCAAGATATACAATAAAGTAATCCAATTTACAGAATGAAATGCCTTTTCATTATAAGTGAGGCAAGTATTAATCTCTCTTCTTCATAATATTTTTTATTCGCATGCATGCCCCTCTATTTATGTTAAAGTTAATTGCTCAATCTGACTATTTACAATCACTTCTTTTGGATGTGAGATGAAGCTAATTGTCTTAAAGATTTTATTATGGTAATCTTTTTCTTGACCACAATCATAACTGTGGAATAAATTTAACTACTATGTCATCAATTATTTGTGTCCTGGTGTTTTTCATTTCTTTGATGTAAATGTAAATATTTAAATACTAGTTGTGATTATCCTCTATAATAATATACATAGGTATCCTTTAATAAACTAAATTTAAAACAAATTAATTTTAATTTTTGCTTATTCTCATCAAAAGATAATTATCTTCAATTAAAAATGTATTAGTCCTAGTCATTAATTAAGTGTATTTATATATACTTAAAAGGAATCTGAAACTACTTTTAATATAACTAATAATGTGGACTGGGTTTTATTAAATAATATTATAAATATAGCTTCTTTTACAGGTCCCTCTTATCTTTATAAAGTCAGATCTTTCGTTAAGATTTGGAGAAGTCTCTCTTGCTAAAAATTAAGTACTCAAGGCACATGTACTGAGGTTTAAGCCTTATATAGGTATAACATATGTTAGGAAAAATGTAATGTTATTCTAATATTTAATATATTTATTTGAATTTTATATCAGATTTTTATTTTAATCATCAGAAAATATTTAATATAACAAGCTGGATTAATAATACAATTATATTTTTAATTCAGTTTTTATTTAATTATAGAGCGTTACTTTAAAAACCACCCACATGCATTCAAGCTTGAAGTATGCATTTTCATATATTAGCTTCATTTAAAAAAAAAAAAAGAGGAAGGGGAAAGAAAAAAAGAGAAAAGCTGCTTAAGTAGAATGACGGGAGATTCTTATGATTGACCAATATATATATTTCTGGGTTACAGGTATTGAGTTGATAGAAATCATGGTTAGGAATTATTGTATATTCACCATTATGATTGTATAAATTTAAATAAAACAATATTTAAGTCCATATGCAACTAACATTAAAATTATAGTAAATAATATAGATGTGTGTATGTGAGAGGAAGGAGAGAGAAGGAGAAGAAAGAAAAAAAAAGAAAGCAAAAAGGGGAATGAAATAATACGTCAGTTTTCTGTTTCTAAAATATTTAAATTTAATTCACATTTTTCTAATGGTTTCTATATTTATTCAGTTTCTATTTTTTTTTAATGGTTATTTAAAAAAGATGACAAAAATTCAATTTGAGTAAGTCTTAAACAAAAAAAAAAGTTTTGTTGTTTTTGCATTAAATATATAATAAGAGGTAAATCAAACCTTTTGCAGTTCACTATAGATTAAGATCAAGGTATATACAGAAAATACCTACAGTGTAAATATTGAACTAAAAATAAATGAAAGATGTTTGGGTGAATAAATTCTTTTGGGGGAAGTAATAATTCAATTGAACAAGTGGTGAAACCTTTTTTTTTAATATGGACAATTAATGTACCATTAGTAATAAAATTTTAAGTTTTTCTGGAAATTTTTATATTCCAGAAATAAGATCATATGAAAATTTTGTATAAATAGTCTTTAAAATGTAGTATTAGGGGTCTGAATATTACTTGGCACTGGAAGTTCTATGGTAAGATTACAGAAATTATTGCGGAAAGAAGCATTGGCTAGAACAGCAGATCATCTCCAGTTGGTTATTTGTGCGATAAAAGTGTAATGGTTCCAGCAGTACAGATAGTCCATGTAACTATTTCCAAATAAATAACCAATACTATTAAAATTTCTGTTAATTTATAAATCTGTCATCTAATAGATATTCAACATTATGGCCTTTAAAAGATGAAGTTAATTTTTGACATGTTCTGGTTCTTCAACTCAATGGTTATAGGAATGTTAAACTAAAGAAAAGCCAATTCTAAACTCAAGAAGAAAATCCTGCATGACGAGATTGAACTGTCTTTTATGTTTTTCCACAAAGGAAGGAAACTGAAACTTTATGATATAAAGTAAAACAGCCACGAGGCTATGCTCAATGTCACCAAAATATACCCATGTTAAACCTAGGACTCTGTCTACTTATGTAAGTTGTTTGATATTTTTGATCTTTTCTAACGGCATACTGTGCCTTGTTTACAAATTTATTACTCAAACAAATATAAGCCTTATATTATAATGTATTTTTGGTATCTTGGATAATGCATTTAATAAGTTTTTTTCTCTTTCTCTTATATATATATATGCAATTATGTTTGTTATTAGTATGTCATGAGCAAAAAGTTAATAGCATTTTTTTTGTTGAGACCACATGTTTAAATTCTTACTTAGTGAGAATGGTAATGTTTTTTTGCAACAGTTTGAAACATTTTTATTTCAATTAACTAGCATATTATTTTACTAGTGAAAATTTAATGTACCCCTACGAATATGACACAACACATCTCATCATTTCTACTTCTTTAAGTAAATGAGTGCTTATAAACTTAGCCCATTATAAATGTACAAAGTGATAATGTATTTTGAGAGGAAATCAATCTTATAAGGTTGATATAAAGTTTTTTATGAATATTTATAAAACTTAGTCCATTAACTGATAATGTACTTTGAAAGGAGGCCAGGCATATAAAGTTACTATAAAGCTTCATGCTTATAAAATTTAGCCTATTATAAATATGCAATGATGATAATGTATTTTGAAAGGAGGTCAATCATATAAGATTAATATAATGAATCATAATAGTCCAACCAAATTGGCTAAAGGAAAGGAAAAATTAAGGCAAAACTGTGAACTATCCAATTTCAGTAAAGCAGTATTCCTTAATCATAGTAATATAAGAAATCATGAATATCTGGATAAATTATTTTAGATCAATTATTAGTTTTCATTAGACCACTTACATTCTTACTAAGAGGTCATTTATAATTACTATAATGGTGTATCTTGGCATGAGGAAAATTCTAGTTTAATGAGTGTGATTGATTTTGTGTTTTATGATTGCTGGATGGATAAAGGCCTTCCTAGATGTCATGTCAGTAAATATTTCTGGATTTTCTGGGATAGTTTATGTAGGGATTTTGGATGTTTGATTAGTCCATACTTTTATTATGATATATAATCGTTAATCTGTCAGGTAATAGAAATGTTTCTCATGTCTAATTATTATATTGAATATTTATTAGCCCGACACATTGGAAATTGTTATTTGAATTTCAATGAATGTTATAATTAGACTGTCAGCTACTTATGAGTCTTATTAGTCACAACAGGCTAAGCATATATGCACACTTGTGTTATTATGTAATAGCATACCATTATTATTATGTCAAGAGTTGCATTCAACCCCTAAGTAGTTTAATAGCCAAGTATTCATTGACACAGCCTCAAAGTTATAAAGAGAGCACTTGCTGTTATATATCAAAGCCCCACCCATTAACCTGATAGAAATGATTTTTTTTTTTTAATGCTCAGGGTGACCTATTTTGACAGCATATTTTTAATTCTTTTGAGTATTATCTGGTTATATTTTGAGGTGGAGCTGTTCATATTGTATGTCTAATTTTGAGTGGGCTGTTATTGATGGTTTGGGATCTCATTTTATTATATCATTCCTAGATAGGAATAAAGCTGTTTATCAGGGGATAATTATAGCAGATGGGAGTGACACAATCTTTCATATAAGCATTTTATTCACCTCTGTATAATCTGATGTCTGCATAATAATTATTAACCCAGTTTTAATTGATGATCTTGTACTTGAATCTTTATCAGACCTAATAAATTCTATATTGTATTGTCTTTGTGATTTTGTTTAAACTTAATTATAATAAACTTCAATTATATCACATATCCAAGTGAGTGAGCTTCCTTTATTTGATAGATATTTTATAAGAATGATTGTTTAAGTTAAATTCAGGATGAACTTAGTCTTATGCATTCATATTACGAATTCAGACAGTAATAATATTTATTGGATATACTTATTGGCTGCAGTATTATCAAATTTTTTCAATAATATCTTTATTTATAATTAATGCTATTTTGTAGATAATGTTATATGTTGATGTTAATTAAACTTTGAAACTGCCTGCACTTATAACAAATAAGCCACTATTTATATAGAACTAACAGACAATATTAAATTAAGTATAAATAAAAATAATTATATAACCAGATTCTCAAACAGTGGAGTAATTTTCAAGCACCAGATATCAAGTTGAGCATAAAAATTCATGTAATTAACCAAATTGAATTTATTATTTTTCCTCAGCTAGGAATTGGTTATGGAATCTTACTGCACTGAATTATGTAATGAGAAATTATTTATTCCTTTGAAAAAGTTGTCTTGTTTTTTAATTTTGTGTTATTGTCATTTCAAGATGTAAAATATTTATGTATAATATAAAAACTTTTCTCTTTTATAATGAAATTTAAAATATTTCAATAATTTGGGACTAAGAGGAAGAACAAAATTAGTAAAAATCCACTGATATTAATTAAATATTTATCAGTTAATTCCAATATTTGTAATATTAAATGACTAAAGTGAATTGGGAAGAGGGACTTTATACTTGCATTTATTAACTTAATGTTAATTGTGATCGTTATTCTTATTCAAGCCAGCTGTTTTTGATAAGACATATTTTGTAGCTTTTTTTTCAAACTTCCTGCATAATTTCTGTTTACTTATTAATATAAATGTTGAAATTAAAATTGATACTTGGTCAGCAGGTAATTAAAAAGTAACAAGTTTATACTTTAAAATGTCATCTTTTTTTTTTTTAAAAAAAAGTTATTTAAAAGGGATGTTAATTTATTTAAAAAAAAAACATCTGTTTAAATTTATATTTAATCCTTAATTCATTTATAATAAAAATTATTTATGTTCATAGATTTTTTTTATTTAATATTTACTGATTTTTGTTAAATGTCTCATTTATATATAATCTGAATTAAAATATAAGCATATTGAATTGCAATTTTATCAGTTGTTAGCTAAAACATAATTACTATTGACTGTCATAATCATTGACCCCTCATATGCTATATATATATATTTATTTAGAAAAAACATTGAAAAATGTTTAAGTGATAGATATCATGTCTTCATCAGATCCTAATTGGAAACAAAATATATAGATTGTACAATAAAGAAAGAAATTGTTATAAAATTAATTTATCATAAAATAGATAAACAGTTGTATGTTTAATAAACTAATAATTATGATTCATTTCTGTATTTATACAAAATGAATTTTCAATCTTTTCAAGAAATTTTTTAGTCGCTAAAATTAAATTTTAATGCTGGTTTAATGGTTCTTAGACTTTTCAGTATAGGATTTACAAATATTAATTCTTATGTTATTATGTGATGTTTCTGTAAAATGGTAAAAGGATCTATTTAGTGAGAAAGAAAATGTTTTTTTTTTTGATAAACAACATTAAAATAGGGTCTGAATCCCATTTCTAAACAATAAATTGAGCAAAATATCAATAATACTAATAATTTAGCTGTAGTAATTATTTTGACAATGATGAAATATTTTATCTTGTTACTTTTTAAATGTAGCTACAGAACATTAGTCTATGTTGCATCTCATTATGTAAAAAAACTAGCAAAATATTTAAATTGATTTACATATTTTAAATGATAGTATCCAAGCTAGAGGTTTCTGAATATTTTTCTTTCATCATTGGGTATTAAACATCTTGAGTGTTTTGAACCTTAATTATAGAATGAAAATTTTTATACTATGCATTTAAAACATGAAAAATATTATGTAGATTGTCTTGAATTGTCAAAAAATAGCACAATTATCAGCTATTATAAAAACTTGTATGCTGATGGAACCAAAAAGAATGAAATGCTATTAATTGATTCACATTAAAAAACTCTGTCAGTTATTATCATATCTTTGTTATTTGCTTCATAAAACCATCTATGAATTGTTTTAAAAATCACTACAATAAAAATCAAAAACAAAGTTGGAGCAAGTAGAATTAATACTAGCTTTCTTTCATTCTATTGTGTAAACATTCTGTAATGTGAATAAATTTTGATGGGCATCCAACTAATTTCAAACGTTCACAAATCTGTTTGATTAATAAAAAAGCAGTATATAAATTCCAACTTTGATTTTCTGATATATATATATTGTAACAGTATATAATATGCCATTACATTATTTTAAAATGAAAATAAAAAGATCATAAATAAAAATTGATTTATTAAAAAGAAAAAACTTAACTTAAAAACTGAAAATTAAAAGTTGTTTAAACGTATATATAGATCGCACAGATGGACAACTTTAAAAACTATTTTAAAAATAAAAGTATTTGAAAGTATTTGATATTTTTTTAAAATAGAAGTAAATGATTTCTATCATGTTTAATCATTAGAAAATTAAATGATTGTTTTCACAAACTAGCCCTTGGGGCACTTAAAATAATTTAAAAGGTCAGATAAGAGAATAAAAAGAATTAGCTTGACCAATGGAAGCACCAAGCCACAGCACGGACCAAAAAAGAGACTCTAGGATTAGTGATGTCTTGTTCGTTGAATCCAAAAATTTGCTGATAAGAGGCTAATAAAAATATTAAAACCAAAAATATTATTATTAAAAATTGTTGTCTGATAGGCTGACTATTAAGCTATATATGAACGGTACCTGTATTGCAGATTTTGCAATGTAAGAGTCTGCAATAGGTTTAATTTTTTGACAACCAACTGAGGTCTCCCTATGACAGTTATGGACCAAAAGGAATGGCAAGTAGCGGCTTTGTTTTAAAGAGGTCAAGAAATCTAATAAGTGATCACGAAGATGGACCTCTAAATCTGCAGAATCCGGAAAGTATAAACTTTTTTGCTTATCTAATAGGAACTTTTTCTAAATTTGCAATGAGTAATTGAAAATAAGAACTCTCATCTGACCTAAAGAATTCAAAATCAGTTATTAATATTTTTTTCTGCATATGTTTAATTAATCATTTCCATTTCTTTTTGTTATGTGTTAATTGACTAAATTATTTAAATGTATTAAATTTAAGTTGGGTGTAGATGGCTGCATAGATTCGTTAACGTTTAATTATTGTTTTTTATTTGCATATTGATTAAAATATATAATATTCGTAAATACGATACCTCATGTTGAGTATCTAAAAATGTATTTATTCGTATATCTTTAAGTTATTGGTGTCAATGCGGCATCTTATGATGAATGCCATTGGGTTTATTGTAAATTTCCCTCTGCAATTCCATCAATAACTTTATATTTTAATCGTTTATGTTTGTTTTAAAGGGTTTTTATTTCAGGCTATTTGCTTCGTAATTAGGTCGATGCTGGTGGAGGGATATATGGGTGTTTATATCAATGTAATGTGAAGCGTGTTTAGCATACAGGGCAACATGCCCAACTGAATGCATGACCCAAAGATGTACATTGCAATGGACACAGACATATTTCCTGTGCCATTGACCCTTTTTTTTAGCTCTTATGGATAGGGACTATAAGTCGGCAGATAGACCGCTCTCCCCCATATGTAGCACTTTTCTTTAATTATTTTATATACATGATTCCTTCGCCAGACAGTTGCACATTCCTGTACTGGATGGGGATCATGTCCTTCAAATAATATCACGCTGTCAGATCCACATTCCTGTCAGCGTGGTTTTATGCTAGCATCTTCATATTGCATTGGTTGCAACTATATATATCTGGAAGCAGGCATTGGTTTGGCTACAAACTTTTAGTCTGAGATCGAACGATTGTTTTGAAAAGTTTTTAACTGAATAATCTATGTAGCCTATCTATACTCAACATTCTAAAGTAAAATTTATTAAAATGTCCACCTGTGCGGACTGTTTAAAAATAATAATTTAAATTTGGAAAAATTTAATATTAAAATCTAAAAATAAATTTTATTCCTCAACTTTATTTATATGTGCTTTAATAAATTCTTGTGTGTTAATTACTGGCAGTGGCTTATTTTATTTTTATTTTTTTTTAAATATTAATATATTTATTTTAAGCAAGTTTTATATTAAATCTCTGCGTCTCCATGAGCTAGTGGCATGGGTTGATGGTCAGAATAAAATATATATGTAAAAGTTAGATTTTAACAGCGCGTATCTGCCTACTCTATAAATTGTCCAGGTTCAAATAGCCTGGTGGCATCCTGTAGTGCAGATACGGTAAGACTCAACTATCTGATCATCCCTGATCATTATAATATGTTGTAATGGTATGGTCAGATATACCCGGATGTTCAGGTCCACAAATACATTTGAACACACATATCAACTTCAACAATCATCTTGTTCGTCCATAACATATAATCAACTTCATCAAATCTAAAAGTGCTGGAACACCTATCTGCCATATCCTAAAGTTGATAGTACCAAATGTAACAGTCCGGTCCATCCACGTATATAGGTGAAAGAGAGCAAGCTCGCATCTAACTACTGTCGGGCCTAGGGTCTTCATGTAGGATGCTAGAGATAACATGATGAAACACTTGATTCATGATTACATCTATCTTTAATAGACTAGCCTAAGCATTATCCATCAAATCTACATGTAATTCAAATCAGTTCATCTCACATCTCACCACTCTTTTCCAAAACCGTTGCCTCAGATATTCAAACTCGGGAAGAATTTGCATTCAACTCTCTTAACAGGTATGTATCTATGCAAACTGTTAATTAACAATTAAAATAATACATCCTATCTATTAAAAAGAAATAACCTTTATTTAATGCTCTTTCACATGCTTATTAAACAATAATATGGATGTGTGCATGTGTAAAATATTTGTTATAAGATGCAATGTAAGTACTGGATTGAATGTAATTGCTGGATCAACAAAACTACAGAGATCTTGTTAATTAACAAAACTTCATATTTATTTACAAAAAAAAATGATATATTTAAACATAAAATAAATTCTTAATCAATTTAGAAAAGAAAAATTTCAATAAAGAAAAATATTTACAAATGCCCATAAATTACTTGGATATCTCTATGTACTTACAGTTGCTATGTCTATGATGATGATAATAAAAAAAACATTAATTAAAAGTGAGATTACTAACCCTAAGTAAATTTAACTGCAACCTCAGATATAATATGCAATTTTAATTGTGGAAAAGTATAATGATAAAACAACACAGAATATGATAGAAAATGATAAAGAATACTATTTTAAAAGTGTTAGTCATCTATTCATTACATCTTAAGAAATATTATTAGTAACATATATAAATAGTCATGTCATGGGGCAACATAGTTTATATCAGTGGCTTTAAAAAAAAAATCTCTTACCGTTAAATATTCTAGTGAAGCACTTAATTTTTTGGTGTATATTTCAATCCCAAATCTCTTAGTAGAAAATAAATCATCTAAATTTTATTTTAAAAAAAAAAAGACTTTTCAAACCCCCCCCCCCCCCACTCTCTTGATATTTTATTATTTTAAACTGGAACCTGTATAATTAGCAATAGCTTTTTCCAAATGCAAGATGAGATAATGAATAAAAATAAAAATACGAATTGATATAACAGAAAATAAAACATAATTTACAATTTTTTTCATGAATCAATGTGTTAAAGCATAATTATTTTTCCGAGTCCTCTCTACACAAAGTTCTTATGGTTGATGCATTTTTTTATTATAGAGGTTGAAGAACTCCAGTTTAATTTTATAGAGCATCCTGAATGTATTTAAGTAGGCAGTAGATAGTTTGGTATTATTCTTCCCTTAGATTTTCATCCTGTGTAAATCCCAACTTTTCAGGCAATTAAACTGTAGACAGTCAAATATTTATACTTATATGGCCATAGTGGATAAGAAAAATGCTTCACCCCAACGACAATTAAGCTCTTTAGCCAACATATTTCATATTTTAACTATATATAACTATATAAATTTATATGCAGTTTGCATCTAATAAAATATATTTATGGACAGAATAAAGCTTAACTCAACTGTTCTACTTTCTTTTTTTTTCAGTTTCTTTTAAACAAAATCATATTACTTTTCTTTTTTAAAATTTAAATTGATAATTATTTCCACTTATCTACTTAATAAATCAGAATAATGTTCCATTTATTTCTTTTACTCTTTATCCAAATGCTGAATTAATTACAAAAAAAAAAGTCTATTTTGTAGAAAAATATAAAAATAATAGTTCTGATCAAACTAGACTTGTCTGATCTAACGCAGAGCAAGAACCAGCAGATGATTTTTTAATTGTTTCCTTTTTATCTTGGCGCTATTCCTATTGTTCAAAAACCAGCATTCCAGCTTTTAAAATATTTTTTTGTAATGATTCATTAAAAAATAACAAAACAAATTATAAAATAAATTTATAATATTATATTCTTATCTCTTATATTTAAATATTGATTTATTTTCTATTGTTATAATTATTGTTTTTATTTAAGTCATTGTCAATTTAATTAACACAATACAACGCTCAACATATATATATAACCATGTACAATTTTTTTTTTATCAAGATTGTAATTTTCTTAGTAATAAAATTTTATTAGTAATATATATATATTTTACGGTCAATTACCCATCATTCTTAAGTTCCTAATAGGTAGTTATTACACTGTTTAGAAAAAAAATATTAAAATATAAAAACATTAATTTTTTTCCAAAAGTGTTCTAGCAAAAACTTATTGTTTATCTTTCTACATGCTAACTAAAAAAAAAAACATTCCATTATTTCAGATTGCTTAGGTATGTTGTTGGGGTAGCGATTTTTAGCTACCTTCACAATATATATATATTTATTATATATAGAGCTTACAAATAAGCTTAACAAGCTTTACAGAATGACAATTATGTCTGTAGATCTTCTTCGGTCTGTAAAATCATTTTGAATCTGATAATTATTTATCTATAACTGGAAGCAATCTATTCAACAAAATTCTTAAAAATTTTTGTATTGTAGTGGATAACAATGATATTCCACAATAATTTCTCAGTTTTTTTCCTAACCCTTTTGTTTTTTTAATTTGGAATAGTAGAAGCAATCTTAATTAAAATCAAGTAGCATGACTTCATGGGTTCATTTATTCTTAAAAAAAAATTCCAATAGTTTTGAATTTAACATTTCATTTTTAAGATTACTAAGAACTTTGTAATTTATTGTATGGTTAACTTTCTGAGAAATCATGTGACTTTTAAGACCCCAAATTAGGCATTTAAAGAGTTCCACTTAGTTAACCTTGTACTAGCTTTTGTTTATTTGTGTTATTTCAGTGAGACAACGTTTGGAACTGAATTCTTTAACTTATTACAATACTAAACTAACTATGTTTGTCCAAATCTAAATAAGTAGTAAGTATATCTTTAAAAACTGTGATCTGACTTCCTGTATCATTATTCAAAGGGTGATCAAAATACTCATTCCACTTGTTTGAAAAATATTTTCATATAAAAAAAAGTTATATTTAAATATTACATTCGATTCATCAAAAAAAAAAAAAAATCTAATGTGACAGTGATCAGCAGAGAATTGTAGTTTGTAGTTTAATCCATTAATCTTTTTAAGATTTCTTCTAAATTTTTGCTTTAAATTTCTGTATTGTTTATAAAGCTCTACATTCAATATATTGTTATAATAAGATGAAACTGTATGTTTTATTTTAATTGAACCGTTAATAATAATCAGGATTGTTATTTTTAATGAATTCAAGAATAATAGACTTATTCGTGTCTTTTCACCACATGTTTAAAGAGAATTCTAAGCTTCAGTAACCTGGTAGTTTAAAAAAAAAAAAAAAATCCAAGTATTTGCCTGAAGGTTTGTGATGGTAATTTGTTAGATGTGATAATATGTTGAATGTATAGAAAATTTTAAACTTTATTTAAACTTTTCAAATACAAATAACTTGTTAGTGATAACACACAAATAGACAAATTGTCACTGGTCAGGCCAGCAACATCTGAAGAATAGTGGGGAATAATACTACTCTAAACGTTGTGTAATTATTAACCAGTGTTTTCTATTTGTGTGTTATTACTAACAAGCTGTTTGTATTTGAAAAGTTTAAATAAAGTTTAAAATTTTCTATACAATCAATATATAAAGATAGATGATGGAAATAGTCCAACATATTATCATATAAATAAATCCAAATCTGATAATGTTAATGTTCTATAGTTATAGAAATTTAGTTTAATAGTAGATTTGGAATGAAAACCTATTTTTAAATCCAACTATCATTTTATTTTTGGAGTATTAAAGTAATTTGCTTCTAATAATATGGCAGCCAAATGGGGGAGGGAGGGAGGGAGGTTAATGTAATTTGGGATGAAAATAAATATAAATGAAAGTAAAGTTAATCAAATAAGTGATAAAAATAAAAATTAAGTATGGTATATTAGAGAAGAAAAAATGTATAAAAGATTTAATAACTCAGTTTTTAGCAAGCTGATTAAATTATAAAATAGAAAATGAAAAAAAAAATAAGGAAAAAAACTGATGATTGCAATGGCTAAATAATTTTTTAACATGTTTCAAGATAATCCAAACCATATTTAAGTCTTCTTATTCACTTCTTAAGATTTTCATAATTATTCATTTCAGGATTATTAGTTTTTTCTTATACTATTTGTTTATTTACTTTATGAGTTTATAATTGTTATAATATATACTTAATATATGATTGCATTTTTTCATCTGCTCATTATGGGTCTAGAATAGTTTTAATTCACTTCTTAATTTTTACTGTTAATAAATGTTCTTTTTTTTGTATATCCCTCTCTTTAACTTAATATTCCTAATCTTATCAATTCTATTAATCTTTTCCCCTTTTTGTAATTTCATATTTACTCATTTAGGAATTGTGGGATTTGATGTTGAAGCATGGTTAATTGACAACAACATTTCTCTTAAAGATTTTAATCCTGAATTCATTTTTATTTTTCAGTTTTATTAGTAATAATAAAACTTTTATTTTTGTGTATTTTTGAAGCAATTCTGATGAAAATTGGAGTTCAGTTGAAATAATTAAAATAAAATTGCTTAAAAAATGCAAAAAAGAGAAATTTCATATTGTATTAAATTGAACAATAAAGAGACAATGAAGAAAGTGAATCATTTAATAATTGTGTAACATGTAAAAGAATTTTAATTTCACTATTAGCTAAATAAAAAAACACTTGAGTGCTTTGAATTACATACTCATTTCTTATTATAAAAATAAGTGATTTTATTATTGAAATGGCACAGTAGCTAATTTTCCCACTATATTATCCCTGTTATGCATCATTGAAATTTATTTTTTGCAAGGTTATTTTAGAAAAAAAAAATAACTGCTTGTTATTTAAATTCTATAATTAAAAAATTAATGATATAACAAATTTGTTTAGTCTCTCATCACATAATTAGTAGAATTAAATCGATATGCAATTTATATAGGCATTAATAACATTTTAATGTTCACTTTTAAGCACATTTTGCAAAAAAGTAGCCTTTTTTGTAAATAATCTTTTCAGTAAATAGTTATATATTATTATTATTTAAATAGTCATTTCCAATTTTAAATGTCACTAAGTATAAAAGATTTTGGCTTTAGATGAAAATATGTTATTTTCTTAATTTTTTATTTTTAAAGTAATAAAAAAACACGTATTACATTTTTTATATCTTTTTTTTTTTTTTTTAAAAAAAGATTGAATCCAAGAATGCTAGTGAAACATTGTATCAAGTAATAAGTATAGAGAGTGGATCAGAACTTGAAAGAAAGAAAGCAAGCATGTCTCTCAGTCTTTCACCAAACAAAAGTCCCAGTAATCAATCAATATCTACTTCAGGGGAACCAGATTCCGATTCAGGTAAATAAACTTTTTACCCACAAAATTTACCTCATATTTGTTATTTATTTTTCCATTATTATTATAAAAGATTAACAGATAAGTTTGTAGTTGAATAGTTTTTTTATTTTTAAAAGACAAATTTAATTATCATAAATATTAATCTTTCATTTATCTATGATTTCAATATCCTTGATTTCAGTAATCTGCAGTTTGAAAAACAATATTAAAAGATAAATGAGAAATTCATAAATTTGAATTCATATATTTTAAATGTTTGTCTATGTGAATGGTTTTGTAAGTAATTTCTGTCAGCTGAATTTTTACTTTACTCACTCATTTATATAGCTACTATTAAAGTGAAAGTTTTTCTATTTATTTCTGTATTGATGTTGCGAATTATTGAATAAAAGAATTTATTTGAAATTGCTTCTATTCCACAAGCTTAGGCATGCAGGGCAATCATTATGGCATCCAATCATATACATAAACATACATATATCCATACACTTATTTATATAATTTGACATTAATTTTCACTTTATTATTAAAGAAGATATTTTGATTTATTGTTTATTTCTTATTTAATTATTCAAATGATCACTTTTCTTTTTAAAACTTGATACTAACTATAATATTAATAAACATTATAACACATCATTTTCTATCCTAATCTTGTTTATTCTTATAATTTTTTTGTTTCCTATAATTTCAATTATATTTTAAAAGTAGAATTATAATGAAATTCTAAATGAGCAGAATCTATGGTATTTTTATCATTGAATTTTTATTTTTCTTAATTTTGTCATCCATAATTCGTATGTATTATTCATATATAAATAGCAATAATATTACAATATTATTTGTGCATTCAATGCAATGTAGGGCATGCAATATTTTATTAAATTATCTATCTAGCTGAAAGTTTTGATTGTATAATATTCTTTTCATAACTTTTTTTTCTATTTATTTACTAATATTAAAAAAAATAAGCATAAAGACTGTTGAAATATTTTTTTAAAAAATGAGTTGTTCCCATATTTTTTAACTGTATTTTTTTTTTTTTTTAGCATTAGCAAATAGAATGGAGAAAGTATTACCTATACAATCAAACTATAAACTAGATTGAATATTTTAATAAAACATTGTACTATATTGTATTATATGTATAACTTCCACTTTAATTAAAAAAATAAAAAATTTTAAATGAAATTCTAATTTATACAATAAATAACAAATATATATAATTTTTAAACAAATATGAAAGAATTAATGAGATAAAATAATACACAAAAAAATAATTAAAGAAAGGAGATTTTTAATTTTATATATCTTTATTTTTACATTCACAAACTCTCAATTTTAAGATATAGCCTAAAATGACAATTTCATAGACAGCTTCACACATTCGCATAAAATGAAAAATAATATATAACATTACTACCTGAGTTACAGATTGTTGGGTAAGTGCAAAAGGTGACCATTTCAATTTTTTTTCTGACACTCTATATGTTCTATTTTCAAGCAGTTGTTTTCTAGGCCTCTAGCGGGATATCTATTAGAAATGCAAGGTTTTGTGAGGATCAAAAAAAAAAAAAAAACTTTAGTAAATTCTAAGTAAAAAAAGACTATTATTGAAAAATGGGGGGGAAGAAAATTATGATTATTTCATGGCAGATCAATGCCAAATCAAAAAATAATTTAAAATTTGTTTAAAAAAAATAAAACATAGTAAATAAAATAAAATAAAAATCAAAAGGAATTACAAGCAATTATTATATGAGTGGGAGAGATGAGATGTTGATTAGCATTGTGAGGTATTTATTTTTTCACCTTGTTAGTTTCACAGAACAGAGTGAATAGTTGAAGAAGTTTGCAAATTGTTGAAAAATAAAAGAGAAACAATTTCAAAAAATGATGATGAGGGGAGCAATGGTAGGGTGAGCTAAATTAGATTATAGCAAACCATAATAGCAAAGAGCTATCAAATGAATAAAAAGTAGCAAAAGTATAAAAGAAAAAAAGTTATCACAAGAAAGAATAAAAACGAGTAAATCAAGCAAAAAATAATTACTAATTAGAATATCATGAGGGTAAGAGGAGCTAAATTATGCATTATTACATAGCAAACCATAATAGCAAAAGCTATCAAAGAATAAAAGTTATCTGCAAAGTATGCTAAAGAATAAAAAGTTATCTACAATGAAATGAAAAAACGAAAATTTGTTAGTGTAAAAAAAAACATTATGGAATATCATGAGGGTAAGAGGGGCTAAATTATGCATATTACATAGCAAACCATAATAGCAAAGTAGCTATAAAAGAATAAAAACTTATCTACAATGAAATGTATAAAAACAGAAATAAAAAAAATAAAAACCCAAAGGAATTACAAGCAATTATAATATTAGGGGAGATGATAATGATGAATGTTGAATACTTAGTAATGGGGAAACGAAACCTCAAAACAAACACATCAACAGAAAAGTTCGTTAGAAACGAATTATTAGGGAAAAAATTGTTTTCGTATTTTTTTTATGGTTGATAAAACAGAAAGAAAAAAAACAAAATTTAAAAGTACTTTACAAAAGCTATAAAACACTCATCCACAGAAAAATTTTTAGACGACAAAAAAGAAAAAGGCGGGAGAAAGAAAAAAGGAACGAGAGGGCACCGAATGAAATTTAAGGAAACAGGGGTTTGGCCAAAGGAAAGTGTTTTAATATTATTATTTTTACTAGAATTAATAATGCATTGTGCTGTTTAACAAGTTAAAAAATAAGGTATTTCATAATAGGGAAATAACTACTGTAATTAAATTAACAATAAAAATAAAAGTTATTATTTTACCTAATTTATTATTTGGAAGTGAGACTTGGACACCTCTATCAGTGCAGTGTAAAGCTTTTTAAAAAAGGACACTGCAAAATTTTAAAAATACAATGATAAGACCAATCACTACGTTCTTCAATTTGGTGATGTATTACTAGAGATTTCATTATTATAAAATCACATCTTCATTGGATTAGACACATGAAACAAATGAACACTATAAGACTTTTTAAAAGAGTGTTTTATGATGAATTTCAGGATGATTTATATGAGAGAGATAGTCTCATTTAGAATGTTTATCTCAGAAATTAAAGAAGTGCAGTGTTAATTGTTTTCATCGGGAAGAGATGGCAGAGAATAAAATTAATTAGAGAGCTATGATATTGGAACTATTTTAGAAAGAAACATTTTTCTGCAGGAGTTATTGTCATTTTAAACAATTCTTCACCATTTGTTCTATTACTTGCCTCATGTTTGGCCTCCATACATATGACATTGTTAAGACTTTCATGCTTACTACTTATGAGTGTAATAAACTAAGCACTTCTCTTTGGTGTTCAAAGGGTATCGGCATACACTGTCATAAGAATGCAACCATTGCATGTAGATGAACTTTCACATGCATTTCAAAAAGGAATTGTTACATAATTTGGTCGATGTTTTGGCCATCCATATTTATTCAATTTTGTAAAGTTTTACATCAAGTGTCATTTACAATTTGTTACCTTAAAATTTTTGAAATTCTACTTCTTGATGTTACTATCATTTTTATTGGCTCAGACTTTTCCATGCAATTTACAATACTTTTATAAATCATCTTCATTCTTTTTCTCTAATTGAACTCCAAGCTTTGTGAATCAGTTTCTACTAAGAATAGAACTTAAATATCTCTTGATTATATTCAATGGCATAAATTTGACTTTGGAATTGATTTTAACTGGTACTGTTACTTTACCATATAAGTCTATTTTATTACCATTAATGTCTATGGCTATGATATTTGTTTTCTCAACTGTCACCTTCATTTTATTTTTACCATTAGTCTTAGATCAGCCTTTTTGTGATAACAAATTTAAACTAGCACCACTATCCATTTTCATAGTAGTTTTTGCTCATATATAATAATATCCAATAGAATATTACTATTCTCTATATTAATAATCTTCTTAATATCATTTTTTTAATACTGCCTCATTTTCAGAAAACATGAACTAAATGTCTTTTTAAATTATAGATATTACATTTTTCTCTTCACAATTTGCAGTACTTCTTTACATGATCTTTCCCCACCCAGCAGTAACAAATTAAAATATCTTTAGAAATTCCTATGACTTGGGCTATCACCTTCTGTTTTATAACCAGTTAATGGGATCTTATACATGCATGTTGTAACTTGAAATTGTGAAGTATTCTCCAACATTACATTCTGTGCAAAACATTTTTTTATTTTATTGTGGATTTGTAAGTAGGATTTATTTAATAAAATTTTCCTGAATTGTGATCCACCATTCCAAACAATAATTGATCCTTCAATATGTTATTCAACTTTGAGTTAAAATTATATTGGTTTTACAAACGTTTTTAAAGCAATATTATACATAATCTTGATATCTTTTTCGAGGTGACTGTTTTCTACTCATAAACTTTAGGTGTGTCAACTATTTAGTTGTTGCTGGCAGAAAATAATCATTCAACTGGTCTTTTAATTTTTCATATGGAACATTTTAGGAGATTTAGGGGTCATATAGTTGTTTTGCTGCTTGCTATAAATCTTTCCCAAAGAAGAACAAAAGGGTAACTATTTTAGCTTTGTTGTCTTTGATTCTCTTGATAAGTATATATCGCTCAGCATGTTCCACATGTATTTTCTAAACTGAAGTACTGTTTACATTAAATTCACAGATTCTGCAATTTAGCAAATGTCATTAATAATATTTACACAGATTCTTCAGTTATCAAAATGTTCTGTTCTGCTTTTTCGCACAATTTGTTCTACTAAAGTTGTAACTTTCCCATTTTGCTACTGTTTGTATAAATTCTTATAAACAAAAGAACTGTTAATTGTAGCATTCTGTTGTCATTCTAAATAACTCCAATAACTGTCAATTGCAGCCATTTTGCTGTGTTTTGTGGGTAATCTTTTAATACCATCTGGATAAAGACAATAACTTTATTAAAAGAGAAAACTAAGACAGTCTAAGTATTGACTTGCAAATATATAAATAAAAATAAATAATTAGAAATTATTTTATAAATTTCTAAAGTCCATTATAATCTGTAGATATATGAATTAAATTATTCATATATCTAGTAATTAAATATAATGAAGCAGTCGGATCTGAGTTCGATCCTAGCTTCATGACATCTAGCCATAAGCCCACTTCAAATCCTAGTACTAACCTTAAATTTCCGATGCAATGGGGCTTTATACGTTCAATCCACGCTAATTTCCATAAAGAATAACTTATTTTATAAATGCGTATTAAAATTAATTAGTTTCAGATTTAAATTGATCAATTCTATTAATAAATTCATGATAGAATTATTCATGGATTTATATATTATAATGCGTGGATTGTGCGTATATATTTGTAAATTTTAAATATATATAATTGTTCGAAAGTTTCATTGCGTCGGGAATGTTTGATTTTATTTTAAATATTTTGTTAAAGTTTTATGGATTAAAAGCTACATTCTTTCGATAAGCTTTCAGATTTTCCCTTTCCAAAAACAATAGTTAATGTTTTATTAATTAGAAAAAAGGATAAGGATTTCCTAATCATTTCTGATTTTAAGAATTCATTTTCTAATTAGAAAATGAATTCAAGTTAATGAGTCTGAAAGCCTTATCGAAGGAATGTATCTAAAAACAACCAGTAAATCTAAAAACATTGATAATGAAAGAAGCGCTAGCCTGAAAGCATCAGAGGACAGTATATATAGCTCTGAAAAGTTTGGAGAAAAAAGCCATCTTTGTTGCAGAAAAATGCCAGTAAACTATGTGCTGTTCAAAATCATGAATTCAAAAATTGTTCCTATCATAGTAAGGGGCTAAACATCAGGAATCTGGCTATGGTTCCTGAAGCCCTTAGAGAATCTTCAATGAAGCTGCTAAATTCTTTCCAGAGAAATCATGCTGCCAAAATCAAATAAAATGCTGTTCAAGTAATCAACTAAATGCGTGCCTACGTTTTTACCCAACTCGGAAGTGTAACCTAAGGATCCAGCCTGGAAGAAATGGGTAATATATATTTCTATAATGAACCTTAAACTTTCTGTCCAGTTCCGAACTTTACTTTACACTCCCTTTAAGAGCTCTTCTCATTTATAATGTAATAATCTTTGTAAAACTCTTTTATTTATGCTTTTTAAATTAGTAATTCTCTCAATCTCTAGTCTTTAAATTGAACTTTCCTTCATTACTATGGCGGTTCATTTACTATATTATATAAATATATATATATTTATTGTATGATTTATTAATGTCATTTATTTTTAATTATATGCCAATAATCTTTCGACTCGATGATCTCCTTTGTTTCCTTTGCCTGGTGCAAATAATAATATATTAATTCTAATAGTAATTCTCGCCCATTAGAACTAGATTTACCGTTCTATCAATTATCGAGTCGAAAGAAATTATTAAATGTGTGTTATTTTTATAATTGGCTAATAATAAATTATTAGCTCCGTTTCCAATCTATGCCCCAGCTATTTTCTCGTGTTTACCAATATGTATTTATTCATATATATAATCTTAAAATGTTTTCTGCAAAAGGGTCGATAAAGGAATCAACTAAATATACTCTCAAATTTCAGTTAATTGCTATTTAGATTCAGAAAGGGCACGATGATTGGGGCATAATTAATATGATTCGCAAATACTTTAAAATAGTTTTCGTTAAAAGCTCGTTTGATTTTAATTAATTGATCAAGTCATCACGTAGATCATTCTATATGGGTTTTAGTATTCAAACGATGATTATCAAGTCATCATCTTCGAACGTAGCTGACGTAGGGCAATCTTCCGCGCCGTTAGGCTGGTCGGTGATAATATTTCTTATTTTAAATTATCGAGGAAGAAAGCACTTCCTCTCCTGTTCATATTAGTCAAAGGGCATAAGACTTGTCAGATGCAAGCCGCCATAGGACTTCGATCATCGACTAGCTATTGTCTTTCAATTTCACTTTATAGCTCATAATTCGTCAGCACCGTTACCTCTCTGTTCCAGTAAAGCCCGCTCTGATGCTCGTAAGTTGTGATGAAGTGATTTCAATTAAAGTCGAACAAATTATTAGTTATATTTAATTAAATAAGTTTTCCGATAAAGATTAAAATTATGCCCTAAAATACGTATCTTGCTCTTCATGAATGGATTTGCGAATGTGAAAATAAATTATGCCCTAAAATACGTATCTTGCTCTTCATGAATGGATTTGCGAATGTGAAAATAAATATCACATTCTTACGTATAAAATTAGAGTAAAAATTTCCTTTACTAATGAATACCTTTATCTGCCCTTTATTCCTTGTTGGGACATAGACATAGACTTTCAAATATTGCGTAATATTCATTGGCATATAATAAGGACCACCACTCTTATTATTATTATAAATTCTGTTAAAGGCTAGAGGTGATTAATATAATCATTATTTACAATTCAAACAAAACAAATTATGATTATTAAATATTTTCTAAACACACTTGGTTTCTTAGTTCTATATCTTTTATTCAATAATTACTTTAAATGTTAATGCTTGCTGTCTGTGTTGGCAACCCGAACATATACATATGATTCGATTTAAAATCCTTTTTAGTCTGTGTTGGCAACCCGAACATATACATATGATTCGATTTAAAATTCTTTTTAGTCAGTTTATTATCAGATATTAATGTCAGTTCAGGAGTCTCTGATACTCACCAACCGTTGAGCTAGTTTCTAGGCGCATAGCACTGTGCCATCGATTTTTACTAATCTGAGCTGGTGAGTTGGATTTGAATTCAGTTTGAACTACCTGAGTTTGGATTCAACTTGCAGTACTTTTGGTGGGTTGTTCGACTGGTACATGGTTATGTTTTTCGCTGCCCAATCATTGTGGCTCGATTTAATAAACCCCACACATGCCCTGGAGATAGTAATTATGATTTTAGTTACTCAGTCAAATGAGATCTCAATAAATTAAATGTAGGGTGATATTTTAAAGAGTGTTGTATATATTTAAGAGAAAAGTTATGCGATTTATAACACATAACTGAGATGATTTAATAAATTAAAATGTCATTTTGTAATTTTCTTTCTTATAATTAAATCTTTTCAAGATTATTTTTTTTAAATGCTCAGTCAAATAATAGAATTTGTTTGTTAAAATCCGTAATAATACTGTTGGTTAAAATAATAAGAGAGAATATATATAAAATAATTATATGTGTACTATATCAGTATATATATTATACGTTTGTTTATACGCGTTCATGACAGTAGGAAAAATATCGTTAGAAAAGTAGTAAGAGTCCATAGATCAAAGCAAGGGGTAAAATAAATGAAATATTTTGTCTGTGTCAAAATTAATTATATGTATCTCAGTTTTATAATTAAAAATATCCAATATGATATCATGTTAAAAGTTTTAAATTTCAAAGTATTGCTTGCTAGCACATATTAAATGTTCACTCTGTATTCTTATTAGCCTCAAAGTAGGCGAAGACCTTCAAACTGGGAATTATCTGTCAAGCGGTCCGATGCAGTGTGACATTACGCTTTAATGACAATAATTTCTAGAGTAACCTCAAAGCAGGTGAAGACCTTTTGGGTACACCAAGCAGCCAGATGTAGTTGGCAAAATGCTTAAATGGTTTACACGCTTTTATGCTAGCAAGATTAAAAATGATATCAACAAATAAAAGTTCTTAAAACAATTTTATTGATGATGAGTCTTTATTATTTAATAACATCTGACGCGTTCCTGACTTGAGTTTAAATATAGGAGTTTGACATTTTTTTTTCTTTGTGTGTGAAAGCCTCATGCTTAGTAAAAATGAAGTAGTGAACTCCTATATTTAAAGTCAAGTCAGGAACGCGTCAGTTGTTATTAAATAATAAATACTTATCATCAATAAAATTGTTTTATCGAAAATTAAGTCAATCATATGTGGTTTGGGGGTCAATGGGTTATATCACATGCCTTATTGATCTCATTTTGCTCACTGGCGCCCACGTAAATAAATTTATCACTTTAATGACAATAATTTCTAGAGTAACCTCAAAGCAGGTGAAGGCCTTTTGTGTACACCAAGCAGCCAGATGCAGTTGGCAAAATGCTTAAATGGTTTACACGCTTTTATGCTAGCAAGATTAAAAATGATATCAACAAATAAAAGTTCTTGTGTAATATTAATTTTGACATTTTTTTTTTCTTTGTGTGTGAAAGCCTCATGCTTAGTAAAAATGAAGTAGAGAACTCCTATATTTAAACTCAGGTCAGGAACGTGTCAGTTGTTATTAAATAATAAATACTCATCAATAAAATTGTTTTATCAAAAATTAAGTCAGTCATATGTGGTTTGGGGGTCAATGGGTTATATCACATGCCTTATTGATCTCATTTTGCTCACTGGCGCCCATGTAAATAAATTTGTCAGCAAATTTGATTGTCAGCACAGTAGTGGGTCAATTGTCTAAATAATAAAAAAACCAAATGTGTCCAATACAGAGAATTACTTGTAATACCTGCTAATGTATATGTATAAATATTTGTATATCACTAATCATGTGTATAGTTTTTTTTTTCAGACATGGGAGAACAGTGAACAGAGGGAAAGTGAGTAATGTTTGTTTTTCTTATCTTTAATAGTTTTTAAATAAAATGCATGTCTCATTCAAAGAATTAATAGAAAGAGCTAACCAAAAAAAACGTAGGCAAACTAAAACTAAACTAAAAAAAAAGGCAGATTATATAGATTGGGGAAATAATGTACAGCAGCTAATGAAGATAGGGACAATGGGACCAGTAGTCAGAGACCTAATTAAATATACTGAAGAAAAAAAAATCATTATTTAAGTATTCAGAGAAAGAATGCCATAAGTTTGCGATTCACATTGTTTATTTATTTTCAAATGAAAGGAGCACAAGTAGATAGAGGACTGACCGATGTATCTAATTAAATGTACTGAAGAAAAAAAAATCATTATTTAAGTATTCAGAGAAAGAATGCCATAAGTTTGCGATTCACATTGTTTATTTATTTTCAAATGAAAGGAGCACAAGTAGATAGAGGACTGACCGATGATAGTGATAGTGTCATGCCAATATAAGTTACGATGAGTTATGATAATCTGTGTTACCTATTATTTTCAAGAGGATAACATACCTTTGTTTTATACAAACCAGAATGGGAAAGCCACTGGAAAATTCATTGACCTTTCAATACCCTTTGATTCAAATCATAGATTTTTACGGTGAATGCTGGGAAGGTCCTTAGCAACATATAGACAGTTTAGCCGATACTTTTGCAATAGAAACTCTGGATAATGTTCAACAAATATTAATTTCTCGACACCATTTGAAAGCCATGGCCAACGACTGGTGGGGCGTGCTAGAGAAGAAGCCGGACACCTTTGAACAATATTGTCACAAGCTGCTAAAAACATTCTGGAGTGAAGAGAGGCAAGAAAGGTTGTTGCGTGACCTTATTAATGATCATTTTTCAGTAAATAAGGGAAATACCTACGACCAGTTTTTTTTTACAACAGTCAACCAAATTTCGCTCATTGTCCAGTTTTAACTTTCCAGAGTCTCGAATTGTTTGTATGATAGGACACAACATGCCGCGAGAGGTTCGGGAACTTATGATTGATAGTCAGATTGGTACTATCCACGAATTTCTTAGAAACAGTGGATAAACATTTTAGATCTCCGGACCCAAGTTACAGAAAAGACACTCCAGCCCCAACCATTAATCAACTGACTAATTTAATCTCTGAGAAAGATAATGAGGGACATCAGATAACTTATTTGTGTCCCATTATCAAAATAAATATAGAGGAGAGCAGAGTATCAGCCTTGATCGATTCGGGCAGTCAAGCATCCATTGTATCTGCAACAGGGATCGGAAACTTGAAAAAGAGACGCGAGATAATGCAACTCCCAACCCGTCCAATCCAAATGACCTTGGCTAATGGGAAAAAGGTGTCAAGTGAAAACCATCAAGTATGGTTGGAGGTTGAAATCAACAAAAGGCTAGTAGGGTATACCTTTCTTATTATGACAGGGCTCATATATGATGTAGTATTGGGTTCCGACTTTTTGATTCAAAACCACGGCATTATTGACTACCCTAAAGGTAGATGCTCCTTTGAAAATGAAACTGTCAACTTTAAAACGTCACTCCACCGGGAAGGAAACCATGAAAGTTGCCTAATCCAGCCGGTTGATCTTTCAATGATCGACAAAAAGGTTGAAGAATCCATTATCTCTGAACCAGATGATACTGAACAAATGCGGGAAATCCTCAAGAAATACGCTGTAATTTTCTCTTCGATGCCGGGCGAGATTACAGGGTACACTCACCGAATCAGAGTGAAAGAAGAAACTTACATCGTCCAAAACGTACCCGATTCCATTTCAGTATAAAGATGAAGTAGAAGCACAGATAAAACAAATGATCGAATGGAATATTGTCGAGCACAGCCCTTCTCCGTATAACAACCCCTTGGTCATCGTCAAGAAGAAAAATGGAAACTTGCGGCTATGCTAGGATGCCCGGAGGTTAAACAGCATCACTATACTGGAAAGAGATGCTTCCCCTCCTATCCAAGAAGTACTTGTACAATTAGCTGGGAAGACAGTATTTTCAACATTAGATTTAACCGCCAGTTACTGGCAATTGAATCTTGATCCAAGGAACCATTTTCGGTATGGTGGATACATGCACATTTTTAAAAGGGTTCCCTTCGGACTTAATAGTGGAGCAGGCCTTATGCGCTGTTTGAGGCAGGTCCTTTCTGAAGAAGTACAAAAAACAGATGGTATGCTATGTTGACGACATAGTAATCATCTCAGAGAATGTGAAGGAACACTTATAACATTTGGAAAGGTTCCTGAGTGAATGCAGAATGAAGAATATTACAGTGAACTTAGAAAAAAGCCATTTGCTATTGGGGAGATCACCTTCCTTGGTTATGTCTTTAACAAACATGCATCAAGGTACATCCAGACAAAGTTGCAGACATAGAGAAGTTTCCAACCCCTACTACTCGGAAACAGATCCGATCATTTCTTGGGCTCTGCAACTTTTATCACAAGTTCTAGCCAAACTTTGCCCAGGAAACTAGGAATCTTATAGACCTCATAAAAAAAACCCGAAAGTGGGAATGGACCCCACTCCATGACCAGGAACTACTGAACATAAAAGAAAACTTCATACGGGCGGTTATGCTGCACCACCCTGACTTTAGCCGGACCTTTTACGTACAAACTGACAGCAGCAAGCAAGGGCTAGGAGCTGTCTTGTTTCAAAAGGGTGATTCTGGTGAACATCAAGTGATATTATTTTTACAGTCGTGCTTTAAAGGGTGCAGAAATACATTACACCACCACCGAGCAAGAAACTCTTGCCATAGTATGGGCATGCCAGAAATTTCGGCAATTCCTTCTAGGATCGGAAGTTGTCATCATAACTGACCACCGATGTCTAGAATTTCTTAATAAGAGTTTCCTCACCAACGACTGAATCATTAGATGGAGCTTGGTCCTCCAACAATTTCAGTATAAGATCCAATATTTCCCAGGACCAGAGAAGGTTGTGGCTGACATTTTAAGTCACCATCCAGTACAAATGAGTATACAGAACCCAAAAATAAACGATCAATTCTTAAAAATTTTGGCCACCACAGTATTGAGTCCCACCGAGGCCGAGCTAAGGAATCTTCCATACTGGCAGGGCCTACAATATCACCACATTATTCTGGAGTTATCCAAGACCCAGAGTAAGGACCAGAACCTACAAAGCAGATACACTCACTTTCGGGTCTATGGTCCCAGATAGACTGAGACCACTCTTACTTAGATATATTCATCAAATCATTGGGCACTACGGACCAAGAAAGACAGAAGAGGCAGTGTGTCACCAGTTCTAGTGGCCAGGAATGTACAATCAGATTCTCGCCACTATTAGACAATGTGGTCTGTGCTGCCACTAAATTTCCAAATAAATCGTATGAAGGAGGTATGAAAACAGTGATGGACGCAAGACCTTCCCAAATTTAGGACCTTTCAATGCTTGCTTGTCATGTATGATATTTTTTCGAAGTATGTTCATATTTACCCAGTTTGAACCACCAATTCACGAAATGCCATCCAGGCCCTTCAGGATAAGCAATTTTCTGAGGTAGGTAAGCCTGAGACCATATTATCAGATCATCAAGAGTGGAAGAATTGGACAAAAAGACAAAAGGTAAATCATGGTCTGACATCAATTAGAAACTCGCAGTCCAACCCATGTGAAAGAGTTATGAGAGAAATTAGTCAACTCTTTCGTGTGTGCGTACCTACAGATCATCGGAGGTGGGTGGATAAAGTTCCATATGTAATGGACTGCATTAATAATACAATGAATGAGTCAATGGGTTTCACACCTACACGTCTTCACTATGGGCAGCCATGTTAGGCCATTTTTTCTTCACTATTACCAAAATGAAATATGTATTAATCCAATAACTGACCAAAATATGGCCAGAAAGCGGCTAGCGCAGATGGCTCAGAGTCGAATAAAAAGAAGTAGGGTGCAACATTACTATTTTAAAATTGGGGATCAAGTTTGGTTAAGATCACCAAGAACTAGTAATGCCCCCAAGAGAGAATTCAAAAAATTCTTCCCATTATACAGTGGGCCATATGAAATAATAAAGGATTGCTATGACAATGCATTATTGCTAAAGGGAAAGGGACTCCAGGGGGTTTACAATGCCAGACAGTTACAACCATATGTGCCACCTGATCCAGGGAAACAATAGTATAAACCTTAAATGAAGAGACAGATACATATATACAGACAACCGACTGACACGACCATAGGGAAAATGAGACTTGATTAACGGACCTATTTATAAGCTAGATAATATTTTAAAAAGTGATCGCAATGAGACATGTATAATTTTTGTAGATTGTACAGATGATATTCACGCTAATGCTGTTCTCCCAGAGTCTACCAACTAGTCGAGTACACTTATGTGACTGTATCATGTATAAGTAAAGAGATTTTTTTTTGATTTTTTTTTTCATTGTTTTTTTTTGAAGTGAAAAGAAGTGAAGCAGTCGGATCTGAGTTCGATCCTAGCTTCATGACATCTAGCCATAAGCCCACTTCAAACCCTAGTACTAACCTTAAATTTCCGATGCAATGAGGCTTTATACATTCAATCCACGCTAATTTCCATAAAGAATAACTTATTTCATAAATGCGTATTAAAATTAATTAGTTTCAGATTTAAATTGATCAATTCTATTAATAAATTCATGATAGAATTATTCATGGATTTATATATTATAACTGCATGGATTGTGCGTATATATTTGTAAATTTTAAATATATGTAATTGTTCGAAAGTTTCATTGCATCGGGAATGTTTGATTTTATTTTTAAATAATTTGTTAAAGTTTTATTGATTAAAAGCTACATTCTTTCGATAAGCTTTCAGATTTTCCCTTTCCAAAAACAATAGTTAAAGTTTTATTAATTAGAAAAAAAGATAAGGATTTCCTAATTAAAATCATTTCTGATTTTAAGAATTCATTTTCTAATTAGAAAATGAATTCAAGTTAATGAGTTTGAAAACCTTATCGAAGGAATGTATCTAAAAACAACCAGTAAATCTAAAAATATTGATAATGAAAGAAGCGCTAGCCTGAAGGCATCAGAGAGGACTATATATATATAGCTCTGAAAAGTTTGGAAAAAAGAAAAGCCATCTTTGTTGCAGAAAAGTGCCAGTAAACTATGTGCTGTTCAAAATTCATGAATTCAAAAATTGTTCCTATCATGGTAAGGGGCTAAACATCAGGAATCTGGCTACAGTTCCTGAAGCCCTTAGAGAATCTTCAATGAAGCTGCTAAATTCTTTCCAGACAAATCATGCTGCCAAAATCAAATAAAATGCTGTTCAAGTAATCAACTAAATGCGTGCCTACGTTTTTACCCGACTCGGATGTGTAACCTAAGAATCCAGCCCGGAAGAAATGGGTAATATATATTTCTATAATGAACCTTAAACTTTCTGTCCAGTTCCGAACTTTACTTTACACTCCCTTTAAGAGCTCTTCTCCTTTATAATGTAATAATCTTTGTAAAACTCTTTTATTTATGCTTTTTAAATTAGTAATTCTCTCAATCTCTAGTCTTTAAATTTAACTTTCCTTCATTACTATGGCGGTTCATTTACTATATTATATATATCGTGTGATTTATTAATGTCATTTATTTTTAATTATATGCCAATAATCTTTCGACTCGATGATCTCCTTTGTTTCCTTTGCCTCGTGCAAATAATAATATATTAATTCTAATAGTAATTCTCGCCCATTAGAACTAGATTTACCGTTCTATCAATTATCAAGTTGAAAGAAATTATTAAATGTGTGTTATTTTTATAATTGGCTAATAATAAATTATTAGCTCCATTTCCAATTTATGCCCCAGCTATTTTCTCGTGTTTACCAATATGTATTTATTCATATATATAATCTTAAAATGTTTTCTGCAAAAGGGTCGATAAAGAAATCAACTAAATATACTCTAATTCAAATTTCAGTTAATTGCTATTTAGATTCAGGAAGGGCACGATGTTTGGGGCATAATTAATATGATTCGCAAATACTTTAAAATAGTTTTCGTTAAAAGCTTGTTTGACTTTAATTAATTGATCAAGTCATCACGTAGAGCATTCTATATGGGTTTTAGTATTCAAATGATGACTATCAAGTCATCATCTTCGAACGTTGCTGACGTAGGGCAATCTTCTGCGCCGTTAGGCTGGTCGGTGATAATATTTCTGTTATTTTAAATTATCGAGGAAGAAAGCACTTCCTCTCCTGTTCATATTAGTCAAAGGGCATAAGACTTGTCAGATGCAAGCTGCCATAGGACTTCGATCATCGACTAGCTATCGTCTTTCAATTTCACTTTATAGCTCATAATTCATCAGCACCGTTACCTCTCTGTTCCAGTAAAGCCCGCTCTAAATGCTCGTAAGTCGTGATGAAGTGATTTCAATCAAAGTCAAACAAATTATCAGTTATATTTAATTAAATAAGTTTTCCAATAAAGATTAAAGTTATGCCCTAAAATACGTATCTTGCTCTTCATGAATGGATTTGTGAATGTGAAAATAAATATCACTTTCTTTCGTATAAAATTAGAGTAAAAATTTCCTTTACTAATGAATACCTTTATCTGCCCTTTATTCCTTATTGGGGGCATAGACATAGACTTTCAAATATTGCGTAATATTCATTGGCCTATAATAAGGACTGCCACTCTTATTATTATTATAAATTCTGTTAAAGGCTAGAGGTGATTAATATAATCATTATTTACAATTCAAACAAAACAAGTTAATGATTATTAAATATTTTCTAAACACACTTGGTTTCTTAGTTCTATATCTTTTATTCAATAATTATTTTAAATGTTAATGCTCGCTGTCTGTGTTGGCAACCCGAACATATACATATGATTCGATTTAAAATCCTTTTTAGTGAGTTTATTATCAGATATTAATGTCAGTTCAGGGGTCTCTGATCCTCACCAACCGTTGAGCTAGTTTCTAGGTGGTTAGCACTGTGCTGTCGATTTCTACCAATCTGAGCTGGTGATTTGGGTTTGAATTCAGTTTGAACCGCCTGAATTTGGATCCGACTTGCAGTTCTTTTGGTGGGTTTTTTGACTGGTACAATAAGCTGCATATTTATATTACCATCAACTGCTGTTTTTTATGCACACAGATATTGTATAATTTGTATATGCAATGATTCCATAATAATCATTTTTATTCAACCAATACTGTTGACGACTACATATATATTTAATATATCAGTCAATACTTAAGTAGACTATTGCAGGTTTTTATATTACTCCTTGCTGCATAATCTGAGCTCATTTGCATATACAGTATTATCTTTTATTATCAATCAGAGATAATTACATATGTAAATATTTTGTAGAGTGAATACTAATCAAGTGTGACAATTAAACATATATTGTTTGTATGTAATCATAAAATTTTAATAAATTTTATTTACATTTTAATATATACACGCATAGGTAATTCAAATTCTAAAAAAAAAAAATGTCAAATTGAAAAAAAAATCCAGATAAATCTGTTTTTTATTCCATTGGATTTTAAAAGATAAACATTTAGATCAATTATAGTCTTCATTTTTTTTTTTTAGAAAGATACAAAATAAATGTAATTTAGTGCAGAAGCAGATTGATAGTCAAAAACTAAAGGTTCCCAAATGAGGCTCAGTTTATCATATAAACTTCAAAGCAGCTGAGCCCTTTGATTATTTTAAAATACCTTCTATATATGTATGGAATAATAATGAATTATCATGTATACACATTTTGGATATATAGTTTTTAAATATTTAATCTTAATTAATGTCATTAGAAAAATATGAATATTTATATTGTAATGGTCATAATCCGTCTATCTCGCTAACACACTGCAGGATTTAAAACCTAGACATGGAACTCAACACTAGGAAGAGTTACCTCCTGAAATCCAAGTTCAATCCAAAGTCTAAATTCCACAATGCCCTTTACGTGATAACGCATTTGATGCTACGAATAGTATAATTTCATGCCGGTGCCAGTGATCAGGGAGAAAACAAAAGACTCTAAACCTAAAATAGCCCTAGGTTCATTTAACAATAACTTATAAATGTGCCCAACATATGTCTAATATGCTATGTAATTTATATTGCACCCCGAATAAATAAAGAAAAAAAAAAAAATTAAAGATAATATTTAATAATCAATGATAAACAAAATTTTAGCTATAAATTTGATAGCTATATATGAAAGCAAACAATATGGCTGATATCTCGTACTTGGGTTATAGTTTATATAATGTGTCTAAAATACAGTGACATGGTAGGTATGTGCGAGTCACATAAAGTCTTTAACAGAATTTTAATATTCTAAAACTATTTAAAATTTGAAAACTTAAATGTAAACAGAGTCGCTCGCGAAATGATTAGCTAAGTTATAAGATTGAGCTATGCTAAACGGACTTAAAATTCATTTAAAATAGTAGAATTCATTTAAAATAATTACTGAGGGAAATGTACGGTGGTGACAGCGATATAATGCCGAGGAGGGGTGCAGTTTCTGAGTACGCAACTTTACAAAATAATATGTCAGTCTTGGCTTTGGATAGGCATTTCCTCTTTTATTTGGGGCATCTCTAGCCCACTCACAGCTCAAGCCTGGCCCGCACCCAGGAGCTTTGTAACTGTGGGGATGTACACGAAATAATTTCCATGTGCCATTATAGCACAGTACTGGGAACCGCGGAGTAAAATAGGGGAAACGGATTTAGCCGTTGACTACTTTTGAAAATGGTAAGGTTTCAGCACCCAAGCACATTCACTAGCAACACAGTTAAATTTTAAAATTTACTTAGTAAAAAGGACAATTCATTAAAGAAACAGAAATAGCTCTCTCTCAAATTTTATATTTAATAGCCAGCAGACTCTCAACAAAACTTAGAGAAATAAATACTTATTCTAATAAATTTGTTATACCTAAGAAATACTTTTTAAATATATATAATAGATGGGAAGGGAAAAATGCGTGTTGGCGGTTTATTAGATTAATATGGCAACTAAGCATTCAATTTCCCTACGTAACTCACATATGCCTTAAGAAATTAATTAAATATTTTCATTACACTAAAGAATTAAATAAAACATTTACAGATACATAAGAAAATTAATCCAAGTACAAGTTCAGCATGCATTAAAAGACAATTGAATAAACACATAAATATGGAATATATAAAAAAAATTATTAGCTATAGCCTGAAAGTTTCACGAGATCTCGGGTCAACTTTATTAACTCATTCTGACGGATCAGCCTGTGGGCATTTCCAATTTTGCACCAGAGTTCTTGAGCAAATTTTGATTTTTTTGGGTTTGTTGTTCAGCAGCAGCAGCTAGTACGTAGATTTCAGGAGCAGCATTCTCTGGGCTGGTTCGTTTGGGCTTGGTGGTACAGTGACAGGACATCGGATGGTGAAAGATGGACGGCCAAGGCACTGGTTCCTGAGGGAAAACAGCCTACTGCACCTTTACCCTGTCATTCTAAGGTTAAACGATTTCAAATCTTGTTTTACTAATAAGCAAGCCGGTCAGTCCGATGACGCAAATAAAACAAGTAATCAGAAAATATTTATAAAGTCCAAGTTTTCAGAATTACAAAATACAATTTTGCTGTCACAATATGCATCAGACGAACTAATTCATTTTTACAATAATCAATAAGCCCTATTTATATGCTTTTGCTGATTATAATCTAACTCTGCGGTGGTAAAATCTATTCCTTAACTTATTAATTAATTGGAAAACAAGGCATGCACTTTTTTAATTAAATCTGCTCGTAAGCTCTGTTATTTTAATCTTTTCAAATCTACTAGTAAAACTGGCGCCAACATAATTAAATTAGCCACTATTGTTCTTTCCCTACCCTCACTGATTTAAAAAGAAAAATGGCATGATTTTGAAAAACTAAATAAAATTTTATATTTATAACTTTCTTTTGAATTTAATGTCCAAAATCTATTTATCAGTGATATTATTTTATTAAATGCAAACAAATATAGCGAATATAATATCACAAAATAAACAGATTCAAAACAAACTAACTTTAAACAACAATTATTTTATAATATTTTAAATAATTTCGCAGTATGTGTGTAGATGAGAATATGTGACCTACTTTATTATACGAGCATATATAGAATATACTCGATGGTTTGAAAATAAAACCGTTTAAGACAATTTTAATTATTATAAAACCCCGGGCACCCTATTAGACATAAATTTAGGCGTGATTTCAATAAATATACGCAGTACACACACAATACGATAAAATTAGGGTTTTAAATAAGACATGAGGGTAGGAAACAGGAAGGCAAGGTGAAACTAAGATTGGTAAGGCATATTTTACTGTTTCAATATAAAACATTTTCGAAGTGTATATCATTTCTCATTGCTCCAATTGTAGTAGTATATTTTCAATCCAATTGTGCACTAATTACCGAATTTATTTTTTTACCATAACAGAAAGCTTTATCTTTAAATTGAGAAAGTTATCTTTTGTGACAATTTTTAAGTTTTTACAAAATTTATAATTTTTTTGAACTAAAAATTACTGAATTTGTAGAAGTTTTTTTTATTTATTTGAACATATTTATAGTTAAAATTTTGTTTTTTTTATGTTGATATTTTCTAGATTTCCTTCAGTTGAACTTTAGATGTGTTGTTCTTTATTTTATTACGATTAATTATTATAGTCAGAAGTTGCCAATTTATAGTTAAAATTTTGTTTTTTTTATGTTGATATTTTCTAGATTTCCTTCAGTTGAACTTTAGATGTGTTGTTCTTTATTTTATTACGATTAATTATTATAGTCAGAAGTTGCCATTCTCCTGTACAATTTCAAGTCAAATGCCTTAGAAGTATCCAGAATCCTTAAGTGGAGGTTAATGTCTACAATTTTAAGATAAGATTCATCATGTATAGAAGAAATGCAATTAGTGATTATTTTTTTATAACCTTAAGTTAAAAGGAATATAGAGTGATGATCCAATAGTTATTCTTACTGATATTGTTTTTGGAGATCATAGAAAGATGTTTTTTAGAGTCATTATTTTAAAATCGTCTATCTGGTTCATACAGAAAGAATGAATTTTTTGAAATCTTTTTCGGAGGCATGTAAAATATGTAAACAATTTGACAAGCTTATAAAATCATTTCAGAAAATTCAAGGATACTTACTTTCAAAACCAAGCTTTTACATCATCAAGATTGAGTAGAACTTGTCTAATAAAATAAATGCAGAAAGTTATTGGAAAAATTAGAAGTTAAAGTTAAATGAAAAATTATGACTAAAATATAATCTTTTTAAGAAAATATATAAATAGAATAAAAAAGAATGATTTGTCATTAGAAAGAGAAGATAATTTATTAGATATACTTTTGTTTTATGTTTTCTTGTCTTGAACGTGATCTTGTATTTATCACTTTAATTAGAATATTCCATTTCAGATAATGCTTGAGAATTTTTTTTATGTTTATTGAAAGCGATTTTTTGAGAGACATTGCATTGAACACTGTTTACTATACTAGAGTTTGCATTTTTCTTTAATTGGGTGACTCAGCTAAAAATGAATTTTATACTTAATATTAATGTCTACAGCAAATTTAGAAGATTTTTTATAGTTGGATTAATAAATAATAATAGTTAATTAGCTTTATTGCTTAAATGTTTATAAGAACTTTGAGTGCTAGAACTGAAATTGATTGAAGGGTTTTATATTATAAAATCTGATACTCTAGCACCATAAACTAATGGAAAAGAAGAATCAATCAGGCTCATATATGATATGCTGAGTATGTTTATAAGTAAAAAAAAAACCTTATTGAGTTAATGATCTGATTAGCTAAGATGAGCAGATATAGCCATAAATAATTTAAAGATTACTACGAAAAAGGTCAAGAATGTTAGCTCAGGGAGAAACTATATTATAAACATGATAGATCCTGAAATGTTGGATTAAGGTTAGAGCAAAACTTCAGTTTTTTTTTTAGCACATTGTTATAGTGTAACTTCAAAACTTTTAATAAATTTCTCGGAAAATGTAATTCAAACTAAATATGTACAAATGTATATAGAGAAAAAAACTCTCTTTAATTCTAATAGCATGGTATGCTTAGCATGATTTCAACTACTTGCAAATTCCTTATCTTGTTTATTCTTTAATAAATATCACAAGCTCTTCGTACAACTATTGATCTGAATATGACTACCAAGTAGTCAAAAGCATGCTAAGCATACTGTGTTACTAAGATTAAATAAAACTTTTTTCTCTAAATACATTTGTATGTATTTAGTTTGAATCACATTATTGTAACTAGAATATATTAGACCTATTAATATTATGATTATTAATTAATAAAAATAAATTGAAAGCATGTATTAATCTTTTGGTAGAAAGCAGAAAGCTAAATAATTATGATGTACACAATAGATAAAAATAGAGTATTGGAAAGAAGACATTATTAATCACAATGTCAAGGAAGTTATTTAAGATTAGATTCCTACAATAAGTTAAATCAGATCAAGCATATTTGTAAACTCTATTTCAAAATGACAGAATTTATGACTTGCATAATTTGGAAAGAGAATATGACAGTGAATAGATAAAATGAAGTTTACGATTTGGTAGAATAAAAAGTATTTAAATGATTGGTGAATATATAATAATTAGAAAAAAAGATAGTGGATGTTACATAAATGAATTGAAAGCCTTTTAGAAGAATTGGAGGATGAATGGACAACTACAGAATCTATTTTAAATGTTGTGAATTGGCATGTGCTATGTCTAGCTAATCTAAGAGTGTACTTTCCATGAGTACAAATCAATACTAACAGTTAATATTTAGATAATTCTTTCCTTACGATCCTTAATAATGTTTAATTATTTACATATATACAATCATTAACATAAGAAGGCCCGAAGGCATACCTAAATAATAATTTAGATCAGTACAATCTATAAGAGTCCTAGTCGGCTGTTCTCATGTTTGAAGGTCAGCTCTCCATACTTGAAGTCACTGTGCCATGGGAGACAATCTGCTCCAACATATATGTCCATGTGCACAGATGAAAACTCCGAGCTGTCCTCTTGTTCATCCACTTACTACCGAGGCCTTCAATGTTTTAAATCCCTGCAATTGATTGGCTAATATTCTGTTCATCTGGTCAGGTGATTCTTCATTTTAATCTCCATTAATTAATGAGTTATTTTTATAGCTTGTTGTTTATCTTATAAAGGAAATCTAACTCAAATTCCTTTAATTGTTTTATTTCATTAACGACTTATTCTTCTCTCATTAATTAGACTATTATTCATTTTAGAAAATAATCTTTTTCTAATCTTAAAGTTATAAATCTTTTACTTACTAATTTCAAAAGAATCAGTCTTTTAAAATTCTTTAATTTATTTAACTTATAACCTTTTCTCTCTATAAGTTTATACATGTATATGTATGTGCATTTAAACATACACATACATATCACCCTGTAATATAAAAATATATGCTGAAAAACATGTGGAATAGAATAGAGATAATGATGAAAGAGAATCTTAATATTATTTTAGAGAGAATAGTGTTGTTTTTTGCTGCAGAAAGTCAAGAATCATCCCCAAGTTATTGCAGTGTCAATAATATTTCCTGATTGTTCACACTCAATTTCTATTTTGTCATGATTAGAACATTTAACATTATGCAAGCACTTGGCAGTGCTCTATAGATGTTGCTTCTAGTATTGTGTTATGGAACTAATTGTTGATTAGCCTGAAGCCTTTTACAATTGTAACATTGATCGAAGATGAATATCCCATGAACCATTATTATCTGCAATAGACATTTCTGAAGTACATTGTGAATAGGATTTTTAAGCTAAACTTAAATAGACATTCTGCATTGACATAAGTAAATAAGCAGTATTTTTGAGATTAGGAGAATATAAACAAAATTATAGATTTTTGGCCCACTGCAATATTTATAATTGTCATGAAAATGCTTGCTAAATATTATAAAATTATATTTAAATAAAAAATAATATATCTATAAAATATTTTGTAAAATTTTTTATTTAATTTAATTTGATGAGTAATGTACAAAAAAAACCAAAAATTATTTATTTTTTCAATCACAATTTTGATTGAAAAAATATAAGCATTTTTATAAAATATTTTTTTATATTTTATTTTTTAGTATTCAAATATTTTGGAGCAAATGTTGTAATTATTCATATTTAAATTTAAAAACTGATAATCTAAACAATGTCATTTTATTTCCAATATTTGAAATGAAATTTGCATGTGCATTAAAATTTGTTTAGAAGATTTTTGTGTTTATGAAGACAGTGTTTTTAGAAAAGAAAGAAATTAAGACTTCATTCTTTATTTGTTTTTAATTAATTGTAAATACTTTATGAAAGTGTATTTTTGAAAAATATATACACATGGGTCTTGTTTTATGCAGATTTTTTAAATGCGATTTTGAAGTTATACGATTCATATTTCTTCTTAATATCTTTTTATGCAGGTTTTCTTTTATGCGATAAAGAAGTTCATATTTCACTATATTTATTAGATATCAAGAAATTTAAATTATTAATAACTTATTTTGACTTAAAATAGTTTTTTTTTCCCAAAAAATATAACATTATATTAGCAGCTAAAGTGAATCTGGCCTGAAGCTATTTAGAATCTTGGCTTTTACATAATAATAATACATTTATACTTATGAGTATAAAAATATTGCAATAAATATTCAAAAATTTTAAACTTTTAAAACATATTTTGTTAGATATAACAGAAATAAATATTCTTTTAGATTTTTAAAATAAATAACGAAGATGTTGTTGATTTTGTAAACTGCAAGTAATCTTTCTAATGATAATGTATAATCTTTTAGTTTTGATTGCGATCTCATTTTTTTAATATAGAAACAAAATGTGAACATTTTAAATTTATTTCAGTAATAAGGTTTTTTTTTTATCTCTCTAATCTCTTTTGAAAACAAGCTTGAATTTTTTTTCGAAGTTTGATATACGTGTTTTTATATAGGAGATTTCTAATAGATAGAAATTTAGGTCAATTGATTAAAAAATTTCAAAAATACTATACTTGTTTTTAAATTTCAAAATCAGAATAATAATAATACAATATTTATATTTATTCAGACCTTTTTAAAAGTTTAATTTATAATAAAATTTTATTTTAAATCAGAGTTATTTAACTCTTTGCAGTCATTATTATTCCAGGAAATGTAGAAAAATATCTATAAAAGTTTATGGCTGTGTTTATTTCTATGTTTCCTTTATTTTATAAAAGAATATATATGTGTGAACACACTATATTATTGTGTGCTATGTAACCCAACTGGTTACAATATATATAGAAATTGTAATGAGTTTGATTATAAAACAGTTATTAAACCGTTAAACATAAGAGATTTTTTTACATCCTTTGTCATGTATTCCTTATAAGGTACAAGTTATCAGGATTTAAATGTTTTTTTATATTTGTGTAAATTTGAGGCAGATAGGAAGAATAATATTGAGAATTATCTTAAGGATTAAGGAATGTGAGGTATAAGGAGAGTTTATTATATGGGCAATTAAAGTTATTGTATAAAATGTTAAATTAAAGCCTAATGAGATTAAAGTTAATAAAGAATGGATGTTCCAAATTTATAGGTGAAATTGAAAAAAATGGTTTGCAAAGATTTTTATGCTATATTTAGGTCTCCTTTCTGTTTAAATAGATTAATTAATAATTCTAATGATAAAGTGGAGCAGGCTGATAGGCATCAAATTATATATTCGGTTCTTGCCAGGAGACAAAGGCTAGTTTGACAATATATTTGAGGCAGCATATTTGTCAATATAAAAAGTCTAAATGTGATTCTCAATTTAATTGTTTTCTTTAACCATCTTTAACCATGAAAAAAATGCTGGATATGAATTTTATCTTCAAAAAATTAATGTAGTTTGTGAAGAGCCTAATGACAGAAAGAGAGAAGGTAAAGGAGGCTTGGTTTATTGCCAAGTCAGAGATATATCAGCATTTCACAGAGAATATTCTGGAATTTTAACTGTTAGGTTTAATTAATTTGTATGCCATGAATCTGGTATACAGTAACAAAAATGCACTTGGCTATTAATAATTATTATAGGATTTTTTTTCTCTCTGTTTAACACATATATATGTGTTTAATATTTATCCATATATATATAATAATAATCAATAAAGCAAGTTATATATAGCATGACATTGGTTTATAAAAAGCTTGTATTTACAAAAATGCAATATAGAGCGCATACTAATAGCTCAAACAAGCTCTTATTAATAAGTGCGGTAAGAGAAAGTATTTAAAATCCCTATCCAGAATACTCTTATCCCCAGACCAATTGGTTTCGAACTTATGGCTCACCTAAGTGAGGAGCTAGAATTTTCAGACACTAGATCTAAAATATCAGCTCAAAAACCAGCACTTATTTCATAAGTAATATTTAAACAGAAACTCTTAAGTTTTCGGACATGAAATTGTCTTTTACTCCAGCTATCTAACTTAAATAGCTATTAATAATTATTATAGGATTGTTTTTCTCTGTTTAACATATATATATATGTTTAATATTTACTCATATATATATATATTTATTTTTGAGTAAAATAAATGCACATGTATTTTTATTTGTGTTGTTTAATTTTATGGATCTGGCTCAGGTTATACAGAAGAATTGCCTCTGTTGGCCGGAAAATCTGTGCAAACATCAGCAGATTGGCTGCAGCCAAAAAAAAAAAAAAACCTGTTATGAATAGAAGTTTGCTGCAGGTGACATTCCTCATTAACTTGAAGGAATTTGATACTACGACACAACAAAATTGGTGTTTGTATGTGGAGCACATAAAGAAATATATGCTCATTAACAAAGATAGAGGATGATAATCTAAAGGTAAAAATGCTGATGTGGTTGGTGGGCAAAGAAATTTGCAAATAGAGAAAAGACTTAGTGAATCGCCTAAAAAAAGTATATCTCTAGCTTAAAGAAAAATTGAATACATACATAGAATGGCAATGTCTAAATGGGTGTCACATCTACGTTTTAGAAATAGGAAACAAAAGTATCAACATTATGACAACATTATGATATAGAACTGTGGGAATTAGCAAAATACTGTGAATTTAGTGTTTAATTGGATGGTTAGTGGCTATGGTGGATGACTAACAATAGGTTATAGCAAGTTCTCCTCGATAAAGTAGCCTTTACATATAAGTAGGCAGTGGATAAATGTATAACACAAAAATTACTCATGGAAGATGCTGCAGAATTTCAAAGTAATAGAGATATAGTATCTCATAAAATGGTAGTAAATAAAGCCAGTGTTTGGTCCGTGAGCTGTCAAAGTCCTACAAAGTCTTTTGTATGATTTTGTTGCAGTGAGAAGGGCCATTTAAAGAAGGCCTGTAAATTGAAAAGCACTAAGTGCCATATATGTTGAAAAACTAGGCATTTACACTATTTTTGTTGCACAAAAGATGAAGTTGGGAAAAGGGAGTTACATGCAAATCGCAGAGAGGAAAAGCACTAAACATTGTGTAAAATAACCATATTTTCTTAAATGTATGAATTTCTGGGCAAAAATCCAATATGGAAATTGACGCAGTGCAGGGTTGTCTTTCAACTTTGTGAAAATACTGGATAAAATTAGTAAAGAAGGTAAGAAAGAGCATCAACCTGAAAAAGCAGAGGTTATAGTCATGGATGTAAACAGAAATTAGATTGATATACGGGGTAAAGTAATAGTACTGATTAAGCTGAAGACTAAAATAAAGTTACTGCCACTGTACATTGTGAAAAGAGACTTCTCTTCAATTTTAGGAAGAAATTGGTTCCAGTTTCTAGAAATTTGAGTAAATAGAAAGTATACAGACTATTTACAATAGTATTGCAAATTGTGGAGAAAAGCTAGAAATGATAAAAGACACCAGTAACAAGAGCATGAACAGCCAGATTGAACAGATTGTCAAGTGTTGTAAAGACTACCATTCTACTGATATGATGCCCCTAAAGAATCTAGAGCCTTGGATTAAAACTCTTAAGGCTTGTGAAAGACTTCATGTAGACTATGTTGTCCCATTTAATAAAAATATATTCCTGATATTGATAGACGATTACTAAAAATTGACAGACTACAAAAGTATTAAGAGTATGAGTGTGGAAAATACTGTGAACACCTTAAATAAAATTTTCATGTATCATGGTTACCTCAAAATTGTATCAGATAATGGAACTGATTTCATGTTGGATTTGTTTAAAGACTTTTTAACTAGTGGAATTTATCATGTATTGGCATCACTATATCATCCAGAGTCTAATGGGCTAGTGGAGAAAGCTGTACAGCATTTGAAACAGGTCCTGAAGAAAATTTTGTATAGTGATACTAGCGGAGATATTATTGTGCTGTAAATGCAGAATCCATCTGTCTATACTAATGCCTAATAATAGGGTAAAGAGTAAATTGATTTGGATGAGGAAGTTGGTGATGTTATCTGGATATATGACATGTTAAAGAAAAAATAGTTTCTGGTAATAATAATCAGGGCTGTTTCAAGGCAATTATGAGAAATGCAAACTACAAACTTAGAAGAATGAAGAGACCCATAAATCAGTTGAAAGTTCACTACCTGGAATTGCTAAATTACCTAATATTAGTGCTAATTTAAAGTTAAGTGACACTATTGCCATAAAAGAAAAAGGAAATATTGATAAAGTACAAGAGCTGCTGAACTTAAATAATAAGAATCACTTATCTGAGAAAAATGATTCATTAAATTGAATTAGATTTTGTGAGAAATAGATTTATCTCCTTCAAAGCAATCTTCTCTGGAAGAAAACTACCAAGCAGTAGAAGGAAAGATATCTACCGGTAACAAGGCCTGCCTAAGTGCGGCAAAAACCTCAAAGCCTGCAGAATTACTTTATGTAGACAAAAGTTAATTTTCTAGATTGAGGCGAGGAGATGAAATGTATATAGTGTTATAAATATAGGTGTGCTGCTGATATATATGTTTGTGATATTGTTAATGTAAATGTTTTATTACAAAAAATAATTACAACACAACACTTACATAATTATTCTGTTATTCAAAAAATTAACATGGACTGAACTAAAAATACTTCATGCAAATTAATTATATATGTAGAGCCCACACAAAAAACAGTGGCAGATGGAATAAGTGTCGTGTATTAAAAGCTCAGTTAACCAGCTGCGGAATTATAATTATTTTAAGTAATGTATATACAGAAGTAATATATACACTGCCAAGGATGTTTTACATTAGAAATTCTTTTCTTAAAGATTAATGTTTTAGTTCGCTTATCCATATAGGTATATTTATTTAAGAGTAAAATATACTCACATTTGTTTTATTGTTTGTTTAATTTTATGCATGCTGGCTGGTATGTATACACCACTGAGATACACTGCATCTAATGGTGATGTTCTGCAACTGTCACTGATATTGATATAATTATTAACGTCTTGTACTTGCCTAAAAATTTATATATTTTTATTTTATTCTTTGTAATTATACAATGAAATTCAAAATTTTCAACTTTTTTTGGCATGACTTACATACTTTAGTTCTTACATTTATGTTGAGATTTGAAACATTTCATTATTTCCTTTATTGCTATATAGTGAAATAATTTAAGAAATACTCTGAACTATTCTTATTATTCTCATATTTCACTTGTATCAGGTTTATTGAGATATGAGGAAGTATTAAGTCACAATATTTTGCAGAAATCCCTGGAATAATCAATTTGTAAGATGCAAAGGTTCATTTGTATGATACAACCGAATGCAATATTTTCATTTTTAAAAGGTGATAATTTTATCCCTAATTTGGAATTTCTTATTATTTTTTAATTGTAATTTATATATAGTTTCTCAAGTTTATTGCCAAATGAAAAACAACAACAATAAAAATTATTATTTAAAATGGAAATTGTTTGAATGCTTTTATAAATGTGAGAAATCTATAAATTCTTTCAGCATGACTTCATTTAATGATTTTATATATGCCATATTCTTTTAAAGTGAACCTATAAAAATAAATGGAAAATATGATTTCATTTTAAATCACCTCGAAAGTTAGTTTGAATTGTTTCAAAGTAAAGAATGTATATGATTTTTATCAAAATGTTTTTTTTTAAAGAAATTTATTTTTAAAATTTTGGGTATTTTATCTTAGAATTTTAATTTTTTTAAAATTAGTTTTTTTTTTCAATATTTACTGAAATGTGCACATTACAGTACAGTAAAATAGCTTAGAAGGAAAATTTATATTGCTTTACTGCTCGAATTAATCTTTACATTTAATAGAGCTAAATATATATTGAACTTATAAAAATGATGTCCAAGAAACCAAGAATTTATCTTCTAAGTGTTTACTTTCTTAACTCTATGATGATTGTTTGAAACATCAAGCAAAGACTTGCACTATGTCCAGTAATAATTCAGATTTATAAATCATTACTTTGATAGATATGAAATATCCACTGAAAATAATAAAATAATAGTGTTGCTTGGAATTTATATATATTTAAAATTAACTAATTTAATATGGATGACTACACATTCTAGAAAAGATGAGGCAGATGAATAGATTTTTTTTTAATGAATCTTGGGCTGTTTCATTAGGATTTGTAATTGTGAGCCTAATTATCTTTGAAAAATGTTCAAAATATATCCTCAATGATAAAAATAATGATTACAGTTTTTGAATACTACATTAATCCCATCATCATATGTGAAAATATCCACATATTTATGTAGATCATTGTCACTTTCAAGCAATCAGAAATTCCAATGAGGTTTATATGTGAGATGATGTATTAGACACACATAGGATTGTAATATAGTAATTCATATGGCTTTAGATTACATTTTATATCCATTTGATGGCTGATTTTTGGGATAGAATTGAGTCAAAGAAGCTTAATGCTAACAGGTAAGTGCACAGATGATGAATAATAGAATGACCGCTATATATAATTGTTAACTATAATATGGCAACCTCTGCATATTCTTCAAGCATAATGTACTATCACAAGATATTGGGATTTCTATAAAATACCATGGAAACCCAAAGACAGTATTATGTCAAAATGAATGTAAGATACCTAAAACTTAGTCCAGATGGGGGTGATACTATGAATGGGCTGTCATATAAGAGGAAGTAATTATGAATTAATTCTTTGGTAATGACATTTTGAGATTATCAGAAAATGATAGCTAAAAATGGAATGCAGTATTTTTTTTTTATATCATGAAAAACTAAGAATAGCATATTATTTATTTTAAAAACCCAGCAATAGTCAACTTCTGCAAATAAACTCAAGTCCAAGTAGATATTATCAGGGATTGCAAAGAATCTTCAGTTTCATGATGATAATTTTTAAACCATTACTGATGATTTTAGGAACAGTCTTCATGTGAAAGTCATTCTTATAAGATTTGCATTTTGGAATAAAATAGAAAACATGGTCAAAGAGTTGAAAGAAATTAGGTGATCAATGTTTGCATGATCTGGCCAAAGAAAAGAATATATTCACTTGCTGCTCATGTCTTTTTTTCCCAAGTGACATTTTGTATTTTATCAAATACCAGATCATATCTTTTCACCCGCAGAATCCTTTCTATCTCTCTACATTCTTGCTCCAAACATTTTTCTTTTGCTAAATCTGTTTTTCTACTCTTCTTAGCTCATTATTAATTTTTCTATATGCACATTGCCCTTCCTCAGTATTTACATTCTTCCATCTTCTCTGTACTTCCATCTTTTCCAACATACCTTCAGTTATGCAAGATCATTTGAGCTGGACAAGGAAGAGAATGGAATGAAAAAATGGATGAATTGATAAGGTGACTACTCTCTGGATCTGTCCATTTGACAGAATACTGTTGAAGATGACAAGGGAAAATCACATACACATGGAGATAGTACAATAATCAATAGAGATTTAATTACATTTATTAAAGACTGCTTATATTCTGACAGAATTATATTAGTTTAAGAAATAACATTTCTTTGGTAAATAGTAAATATCTCTGTTAAAATAGAAATAGGAAATGAGCATAAGTGAATTATATATAGATAAACTGGGGTGCTAGAAATAAATATTAATTAACCCTAATTATTTTATTCCAGGACCATCTATTGCAAGTTTGGGTAATCACTGGATGTTAGATAATAGTGTTATATCCTTATCCTAGATTAGTTTCTGCTATTGACTGTTTTTCTAGGAGTCATATTTATATTTTTATACTATTATGATTAATAATTTGAGATTAAAGTCTCTACAATTTTTAGCACAAGCCAACTTGCTTGTCTGATGCTGGATCAATAGCTATATATTTAATTGAATTCAGTTTTATATTAATTGCAAGTACTTTTTCATTTTGTGGTTTAGTTTAGTATGTATACTATTCTATGTAGAATGGTGGGGATATAAATTGAAAATTCCTGGATACTTAAATAAAGCAAAAAACAACAACAACAACACTATATATCTGCTTGATCACATATATAGAACTATTCTGTTCATTTGGTTATTTTTGTGATTGAATATCACATTAACAAACCACTTTCACATGATTATTGTTTTATTAATGGGAATATTTTTCTCTTATTTGAGATTTGCCATATTTTCTATTCATCTTTAAAATATATTATCAGTAAAAGCTCATGGTTTAACAAATTAATGTTGGTTTTATTCTTCTTTTTTTTAAAGATTGTTATCATTATTCAAATATATTTTATATTAGCTTAGATGAATTTATAAATTTAGGTGTTTTTATAGATGTGATGCTCTGTGGCTTCTCCTTTATTGAAGTCAGGAATCTCTCAGCAACAATGTGATGTGATGTATTTGGATTTTCTTTAAACAAAGTCAAGAATATCTCGGAAATTATGCCCAGATTTGTCAACTCTATGGCTTTATATCTAAATCCCCCTTATCTTTTCGCAAACTCAGCATAAAAACTAATAACTCACTTTCTGTATAGTCACTTTGTTCATACCTATTCTCCCATAACTTCATTATCTATACCCTTTCTGCTTTCAAGCATTTACATTCAATCAACAGATACCTAATATTTTCTATACCTTCCTTACACAATTTGCATACTAAATCACCCATAGTTTTCCATTTACATGTATATTGTCTTGTTGCTAAAGATTCTGTTCGAGCCTTAAACAATAAACTACTTTCCTTATTATTATCATAAATTAACTCGCATCCAATATTCCGGTTACTTCTATATATATTTTAATTCTTCTTACCCTCAATACTAGTTTCCCAACTTCCAAACTCCCTATTTTTTATTAATGCTTCTATTCTTTTATTCCATTCCTTACCACTATAACACTCAACAATCCTCCTAACACAATCATTCCACCTTTTATACAAGTATACTGATATAAATTCTTTATCCAAATATTTTGCATACCACATTATCTTTCTCACCCATCTTGTTACCTGCCCTTTACTCATAACCCAATTAAACACTATTTTGGCTATTCTTTTACTATCCATAAACTGCAACCTACCAAACATTTTCATTTTACTTTTTGCATCTCTCATATAAAAACTTGACCATCCCATTTCTCCTTGAATTGCATCCTTTGCTGTCCATATCTCTGCATCTAATGCATGTCTTCCTACTTTCCTTTGTACTTTCTCTAAATAATCTAAAATCTTTTTACCAACACATAATGCATCATTACCATATGTTAATCCTGCTACTGCAACTCCCTTCCATACAATTCTAGCTACATCATCTTTATTATATGAAAATACTATTAGTTTCTTTACCAAACCCTTTCTTTTCTTTGCTTCATTTACCAATTTTTCTCCCATTCATCCAAGCAATTTTCCTGATTACATAAGATGATTCCCAAATACCTATATCTATCCACCACACTTAACTTTATATCCCCCAATAAAAATTGTACATCTTCTCTTTCCCCAGTATTAACCATCATTATATTTGATTTTTCTTCACTAAATTTAATCCCCATCTTTTTACCCACCCTTGCACATGTCCTCAACATAATTTCCATATCTTCTCTTCTTTCTGCACACAAAAAGATATCATCCGCAAAAAAAAGACCCAACAAAGTATATACTCCCTTACCACAATCATGCACACATGCGCCACCATCCCATCTAGTGGCCATTCAGGTTGGAGAACTATTAGGAAAAACAAATAATAGTTAAACATAAAGAATGTTTAAAATTATTAGAAAAAAATAGAAAAAGATCCAAATAAAAAAATTAGGAATCTAAAAAAGTTTAAAAGTAGCTAATATTATGGCAAATATCTTGGACTACTGATAGTTATGAATTCCAAAATATTAGACATCCTAGATATCATATTATTGGAATGGTGTTTTTAATGATTTGTCAGACATTATTAGAATAAAATATTAGAGAACTTTTTATCTTGAATTATTATAAATAATTATTGGTTCATACCACTTACTACTTTCCTATGATTCAAAATACAGAAAGATAAATTGTTGTTGTCTTCTAATAGTTATGTGATTAGCAATAGTTTTGAAGAATGCAGTGGTTACTATTGATAGCTATTATTGTTGCATTTGATACCTACTATTTTTGAAAACATCACATGATCACCATTTCTATTTTTTTATTTTTGAAAACTCTAGTCTTTTTAACCTTCAATTTCGTTTTTAGCTTTAGTTTTTTTTTTTAAACCAATATCTGATTCAACATCTGTGTATTGCTACCTTTGATATCTGTGCTTTTTATCACTTGTTCCCATTCTATATCTTCATTGCTTAACATTCCAGTCTATTTTAAAGAATCCATGCATAATATTGTGAATACTTTATACGCTATCCTAGAGACAAATTCTTAATCTCAACATATGTTTCTCTTGGATTTTTCATTAATAAATACATTTTTGAATGTTGGATGATTTATTGTTGATTAATGATCTTCTAAACAACAGCTGGAGGCCATCTTTGTGCTAGGTATATATTACACAATTTTTAACTACGAAAAAGAATTCAAAACAAACAAATGCAAGTAATTATTATAATTTTTTTTAAAAAGTTTTATTATTCAACCTAAGTGTAGAACTAGTTTCTAGCAAAACAAGATCTTTTAATTAAATTGTAGCTATTAAAAATAATTGTATGTTAAGATTATCATTAGTTTTCTATCTTGTTAATTTAATATATATATATTTTTCTGTATTGCACTGTATGTATATTACGCATACACCAGCTGAAACGTGGAAACATTAAACCCATTTTTTTTAAAGACACTGTAGTTATTTATAAATATAATTAATAATTTTAAGAGAAAGTAATTAAAATAATATGATTAATTTAATTATCTGGGGGATATATATTTAGAAAGATTTTTTAAAAATTCTACTCAAAGAATCGTTTTCCGTAATTATTGGCTGATCCGATAATCAGATATTATATTTCTGAAGTCAAAGGTTAAGAAATGTTGCTGATAAATTGAGAGTTTTTAAAATGATACTCGGATGATAAAATTGACTGCTTGTAATTAGAATTCGTGGAATTTTTTAAAAGTATTAGATTGTTTTACAAATATGACGCCTGAATTGAATGCATTACTTTTTTGATTGTCCGATTTCCAGTTTTTATTTGATAAAACAAATGATTAAACTTTATGTGGCAATGGTGATATAAGTTTTATCAGTCGTTAATTTAAGCATCTTGAGGTTTAGCGTACGTTATTATAATGCTGAATTCAAGATTGATTCCGAACTGAAAAAGTTAAAGAAAGGCCTTGTTTGCTAAGTTTATTGAATAGAATTGTCATTTTCAACTTAATATTTGGGTGCTCAAACATTTCATGATCTTCTGAACTATTGTTTACACGATTATTATCGGTAGTAAATAAAAAAGTTATTACTTTCTGTTAATTGTTGTTTAAGTTTATGAAAACTGAAAAAGGAATTTTGGATATTTGGAATATGTATGATATTTCTTATCTCTCAAATTTGTACGACTCTTTTGACTTAGATAATGATGAACCACTTCTCAGTGGGTCCGGTGAAGTTAGCAAAGACTGCTCTGAAGGAGAATTAGAGAGTTGGGCCGATATATTGACAAAATGGAGGCAAAATTTAAAACAGCGTCCACGGCAGCTGCAGTCATTAGTACGCAAAGGGATTCCAGAAGCTCTCCGGGGAGAAGTATGGCAACTTCTTGCTGGTTGTCAGGATGAACGAGAAATTATGGAAATTTACAGAGGCCTTATTACAAAGGTAATTTATATATTTTTAGCACATTATATTCTTTTATTATGAGTATTATTGATCAAACTTTCATTTAAATAGTTTATAAAATTGATAAACGACTTAGTTGTATAAGTAATTTAAAAATATTTAATTTTTAAATTTCCCAGTTAATATAATTGGTGTCTTAATAGCGATGCAGTTTGATATAGCATTAGTTTTACTATTTTTTTTAAAACTGTGTCTGGTAATGCGTAGAGTGGGCGATTCAAATTTAACACTGAATATTTTAAAAAAAATGTACTAGTAATGCCATATAATTTTCATTTTATAATTAATTTAAGTATTTGATTATTTCAAGAAATATATAGTATAATCATTGATAAAAAAATAATCAATATAATAACGAAGAATTTTCTTTTTTTCACAATAAAAAGAATTCCACTCTTTTTTTTTTTTTTAATGAATACTGTTACATATATATAGATTATTTCATCTATAAATTTTTATTTTATTTTTTTTTTTAAATTTTTAAAGACCAGATATCAGTGATCAAAGCGGTATACCGTAAAAGCACGATAACAGCTAGTATAAGCTTAGGAAATGGTAATCATATGATATTTTGTTGCTGAATTATTAACATAATATCATATAGGAACCAGCAGAGATTCCAACCAGGAGATAGATTTATTTATTAAAATTTTTAATTCTGCCAATGTAGCTATAGATTTGTGAGTCACTAACTATATTTTATATGGTTCAGGCTATGTATTTGTTCACATTTATATAGATAAATTGCAGTTAAATTCTATTTATTGTTGAATTGTTTTGAATCAATTGATGGCATTCTAGTTGTTGCTAGGAAAATCAAATCCATCTATCTTTATTGTTGGATCTGGCAAAAATAAATTTGTTTGAAGCATCATAAGAATTCCGTTTTTTACACTATAATTTTTTGATTGTAGATTTTTGGTTGAAGGAAATATTGATTTATGATAAATCTTAGATGATGAAATTATATTTTCATTAATATTGGCAAGTGTGATCTGCTTAACAGTTTTTTGTACATAATACAATGAAGGAACTTCATTTCTGACATCTGGTGGAACTCATTGCAAAGGGATGGTATACCAGCTAGAATGGTAAAATTAGGTTAGTCATCTTAATGGATATCAAATGCAGATAATTTAGGTTTATATCCTGATAAGTTCTTGTTGTGATGAAAAAGTAGAGGATTTTTATATGGATGTAGGAAATAAAAAGATTTTGAAATTGACACAGGATATTTTCACGGTAGAATTGGAAAACAATTCAAAGATGAAAGTGCCTTGCAGAGCAGGCCCAAGGACAGTGCAAATGTTATAGTTGCACTAGGCCCTGCATTTATCAAGACTGCGCCTGCATTATCTGTGCTTTCTGTGAAAATCAAAATAATAAAATGGTTTTATTACTTGCTAAATATAATTACTTTTTTTCCTGCCAAAATTATGTAATTTGAAGATCTATCATGTCAAAATAATACAATTATAGAAGCATTGATTGTGTTGTTGTCATGTAGATTTTTCAGCCTAAATATTTTACAATGCCTTTTTTTTAAATAAAATATAGAAAATTTTATTCCGAAATTTGGATAGAACTTATATGATCAAATTATTGATGGGATACATTAAATGGTATTTAAGAAAAGGAAAAGTTCAATGATGAAATGTCCTGCTCTGAAGGACTAAAAGGTTCGTAGGAGCCAAGGAAAGGGCCCAGACTTTGATATCTTGGAGATTGGTGACTACACTTGCATGACTCGAAATGTATAAAGATAACACCAATGTTCTGTTCATGAAAAAAAACCCACAGTATTACATAAATAAATCAGACTTTACGGCATGAATTCAGAGGTTATAATGCCCAGGGTCTGAGGGATAGGCTTGAGGAGGGAGGCAAAAATAATCCCAAAGGCATGCATGCTAGCCAGCTTGTCATTGTTTCCAGAGAGATTTAGGGAATTAAGACCACAGATATTCATTCCTAATACTTTCAGCTTCAAGTGCCGTTAATTCAACAGAAACATTGCAACCTGTTTTCATGAAACAGCTGGTGAAAATTTTCAGGATAAAAGAATGAGTCTTTAATGGATTTGCCTTCGCAAACTCAGCAATTACTAATCCTGCTAGGAGGACGGATACTGGCTTTTTCCTTTGATGTTCTGGATCGCAAGCCATCACTGGGAGACGTTCTAGCACTTGCTGCTTTAGAGTCTATTGGATGGTCAGAGGCCATCCCTCCTGAGGCCTCAGATGGCAAACCATCCATGGATGTCAGTTTAGCATTTATTACTTTAGAGTCTATAGGTAGCTGTAAGTTATTACCATTATTAGAATCAGGGGATAGAATCGGCTTACCAGGATTTTTATTGGCAAGTCACGATTGGATCCCTGATCATCTGCCTTAGAATCGGCCTATGTTTTGTCCCTGGTAGGTATTTCACAATGTTCTAATCATGTTAATACAAAATCAGCATAGGTCAAGAATGATTCTCTTCATTAGCGATTTTATCCTACTGATTTAGAATTCATACAAAAAAAATAAATTACAGTTGTTTTTTTTTTTTTTCATATGTCATAGCATCGGCCGGGATGCGAAACCACAACCGTCTGCAACCAACTACTTGCTTGCATGGCGGCTGCGATACCTCTCGGCTAATTGTAATAAAATATTTAATGAAATATAATTTATTGCATAATATGTATTTTATTTTGTGTTTTTAAATATTCAATAAAATTGCACAAAGCTATATTTATAATTTATAAATAATCATAAATAAGTAATTATTTATACACTATAAATGTTAATTTGTTGCAGTTTTATTTTGAGTAAACAAAGTAAAATACACGCAATGCAAAAAATTGTATTTAATTTTTTTTTTGAATGGTTTTTTTCTTAAGTGAATTCTCATTTAAAATGAATAAAAGTTTTAACTAAAAGAATCATTCTTGACTTGATGTATAATAATTGTAAAGCAATATATTTATTTCTACAAATAAGATAATTTTTTAGAAGTATTTTTATCATGCGTAAAAGAACCCCCCCCCCCCCCCATGTAAATATTATTTCAGGGCCCTGCTTTTTTTCCGGGAATAAAAGTTTGTAGAATTTACAATGAAATAAAATTGTACATTACGAATTTTTTTTGAAAAAAATCTAAAACTGTGAAGGCACAGCAGAATTGAATTATATTCTGGCTAAAATACATTATCTATTTCAAAATTATAATGCTTGTAATAGATTCGATACAGAATGTAATTATTAATTAGGGAGATATAAGGTATTTGTTAATGTGAATCTAGAAAGATGAAGGGTATCTTTAGTTGGTATATCTAAGATTCGAAAATACTTCGTTGAATTTTAGTTAGAATTTAAAAATTATTTTAAAATGTTAGTTAAGACTTTAAAGTTAACTCAATTTTCATCTAAAACTAGGCAGTATATGAAGAAAAGAAAAAAATATGAAAATATTTAAAAATGTTAATCCCTTAATGCAAACTCATTCTAGCATTTTAACTACAGAGCTACATCATAAATTTTAATGAGCTCTTTATATTATAAAGATGCTCCACTTATGCACATATATATCACATAGTAATAGAATGCTTTTTTTTTTGTTTTGTAGGACTCGCCTAATGAGCAAGTCATTTCAAGAGATATTAATCGAACATTCCCTGCACACGATTATTTTAAAGAAAGTGGTGGTGTGGGACAAGATGCTCTATATAAAATTAGTAAGGTAAGTTAATAGATAATTAAAATGTATGTATGAAAAGTTATGCTATAAGTTTTGATATATTAGTATTGCTTGATGTTTCTAAATGGTCTTAGTTTATTTATAAATTCATAATATGAATTATAGAAACAACAACAACAAAAAAAGAATTAGTAATTTTTAAAAAAAAATTATATATATATACTTCTGTGTATATTTCTTTTAAGAAATCAAATTAGTTTTTCTTTTAATATGAATAAATATTTTACTAAATCATTTTCATTAATTAAAACTATTATTAATAATTAATTTTAGAATTAGACAAATTATTATAATGTTTTAAGATTTAAAATAAAGTTCATAGTCAAATTATAAGTTACTACTAATTTTTTTGAATTGATAATTATTATATTTTAATGTCTACCTGTAATGTAAAATTAATTAAGTTCATTATTAATGGTTTGTCTATTGCTAAATAGTCTTCCATCAATTAGATAGATAACTTTTAATGTGAACAGAGTAACTTTTTAAATATAAATTTGTAATATAATTTAATGTTATTTTTTCAAATGAAATTATTAGCTTACCAATATTTAAAAAAATATGACTTCCTATTTTAAAATTGCTTATCATTTTTCAAATATTATCAATGTTTTGAGCTTATTTCATAATAGTTTTTCAAATTAATGTTTTTCTTTTTCATAGTGCGTAAGTATATTTTCCTGTTTTTGTCCACTCATTTCATACATTCTCTTAAATCAGTTTGGGATTCAGTTTACCATTTCACCTGTGAATTTTTTATTTGTTCTCGAAACACTTCAATATCTTAATTCTTCAAATGACATCAGAGATACTTTTTGTAGTTGTATCACCCACATACTTTTCCTTTAATTTTTTATAAATTCTGACATCTCTGTATTTTATTTTATGATTTGTATAGATTATATTTTATTAAGTATCCAAGTCTTAAACCCATAAATAAACACTATCCATACTAAAAACTTCTCATTTTCTTTTAATATTAAGTTATTTTTATTAAAGAACTTCATCCAAATCTTAATTATGTTGTTAATTTTATCAATTATGTTTCCATCTTCTTTAATAGTTAGCCCTAAATATTTATAACTTATTATTCTAAGTCTTTATTTCTTTTGTTTTGAAATTCATTGAACATAATTCTAATTTTTTTTAAATATGTCTTTAGTCTTTTTTTACTCAATGTTTTGGGTATGTGTGTCTGTTGTGGAGTCAATGTAATTGTATTTATGATTTACTCGGAGGTGTTTAAAACCAGCAGCCTTAAGATTAGTCGTCCGATAGCCTTTCCAACAATCAGTGAAGGTTGTGGAGCCGGGTTTGATGTTCTCTTTTATGGCTTTCAAAAGGTTTTCCGCAGAATATGATGGAACTGCAACCACAAAACATTCCATTGTGCCTCGGCACATACCACCAAATATCCACTGCTGCGGTAGCATTTGACCCTGATGCTTCTTACACCGAATAAACATAGTTTCATCGATTATGGCGATCTAACTGAGAAAATTTTCAGAATGTTCAACTTCTACTGGTTTCCAAAGTTGAATGTCATCATGGTGTCCTTTACATATTTATATATATATTATAATTGTAATTAAAAATGAGAAATTAGTTATGTATCATTTTAAATATTGTATTAATCTAAGGAATGTTATTGTTAGATAAAATTTACTATTAATAATTTACAACTATCAAGCTATTTGTTTTAATTTTTTATTAGAGTAAGTAAGTTAAAGTATGTAATTTTGAAAAAACTTGTTGACTCATATCGATGTATATTGTTCCTTGATATTAATATAAATGCTAACATTTTGTCAGGATTATAATTGCTACCATCTGGATAGTAAAGATCATTTAAAAATGGATGAATCTGAAATATATATTTATATCTTTGGTTCTTAAAAATTATGGTCTAATGCAATTTGTTTATATTTTTGATTTTATTAGGCTTATTCTATTTATGATGAAGAAGTTGGATATTGTCAAGGTCTTTCATTTTTGGCAGCTGCATTACTTTTACATGTAAGTAGAACTTTTTTCTTACACATTAATTTTTACTTAATTATTTTGATCTTTTTTTACAACAAATTATATAAAAAATTTTATGCTTTTTTAAATATTTTACTCAGATCTCTTAAAAATGTAAGAAAAAAATTTATAAGATGACCTAACTTGAGTTTATAAGAAAAAATACTGAACATTTTATAATGGCTGTTTTTATTGGGTGGTTTTCATGATTAAAGTAAATGATTTATATAACATCAGCATAGAATGCACGGTGATATTTGAATAAAATCCTCAAGATTTGTAAGAAATTATATTTGGAATCTTAAAGTGTATTCAATATGTTTTTAATTATTTAAATGTAGATTAAAGATAATCTGCTGCAAAGATGTCATTTACTCTTAGTGCTGCAATTAGTAATTTCAACCTTAAAAGCAAATAGCAAATGACATCGTTAAATGTTAGATCTTCATTAAATAAATATTCACCCAGTCAAGGAAATATGGGTAAAAAAATTATTTGGAAGTACTTATAAGAATAAAAAGTTACTATTAGGAAAGAAAAATGAACAACTTTTAATGATGATAATGTGTTTAATATATGTATTAGTAATATAATTGTAAGTCTTCAAAATGGTGATATTGTTGATGAATCTAATTACATATATATACATATTGAAATGTATAATAATTTTTTTTACATTTCTGATGAAATCCTGATTAAATTTAAATTGAAGTAAAGAAGTCAAATAAATTATTTGGATTGATAGTGATGATTAAAGATAAATATCAAAGAAAACTTTATTGATTGTTGTTATAGAGCATGATAAACCATTTTATAGGTTTGATAATTGTGCCACAAACAAATAACTTTGCATATTTACAGTGAGGTGAATAATTACTGGGCTGAGACATTTAAATCTGTATGAACTTCTATAACATCAATATTTTTATTCTATAACCAGGACATCTGAGAAGTTTCTAATAGAAAGAGCATTTCTTACATTAATTTTATGGTAATAATTGGAAAAACAGTAAATAAAGTAAATTATATTTTATCTTTTACTATTGTTTATTAACTATTAAAGATAGAAATAAAAGGGAGTACTATTAAAATGTTTTTCAACGTTTGAATCCTGCAATATCTGAAAAAAATGACCACATTCAAATGCTATTTAATCTGCAGATGGCTACCAAAGTTTTATAAAATATGATGAAGCCATTGGAATTGAAACAGTCTGTTTTAATTATCTCTTAAAGTTTGAATTAATAGATATGATTGAAAGTGTGCCTTTTTATTTTTAAGCTAAAATGTATTCCTTTTACTGCATACATAAAAGATTGACAAACTGCTTGTTTAAAAGTTTTAAACCAGATAATGTTGCTTGTAAATACAGTACTAGATGACAAATATTCAACATGTAGATGGTTTGATGGCTAAAAACCCATCATAATCTCAAATAGGAGACATAAGAATAATAGATTGGGAGAAAAGTCACTATTCCTGGTCTGATAACTAGGAGTGCAGAAAGTGTCAATGAATTTAAGGATTTAATTGTAAATGATGGCCAAAATAAAGTCATACATTTTTAGAATGGAAAGAATCAAAGTTATGTCAAAAAAAATGGCAACAAAATGAAATCATCAAACTATCAGTTATTTCAAATCTTTAGTTAAGTTGCTATTGTTTTTTTAAAAAAATTAGTCCCACTTGCTACTTCAAGAAATGGGCTTTTATTGGTAAAAATGCATCATAACAACAAAATGAAGTGTAGAAGAAAACATTTTCTCTGAAAAACTCAACATCTCGGTCAGTAATAGAAGAAAAATCTTTAGCTGCTATAACCTTAATAATGTGAATCAATTTAAATATCTTGGTAACATTTTGGATTGAAAGACAGACTTGGAGGTTGAGGTGCAACCCAAACTCTAATGTGAGACTGTTTATATTTAACAGCTTAAAGATTGAATGTTTCATCATTGTAATATAACTGCCCTACCTAAATTGTATCTATATACAAATGTTGTTTTACACAATTTTACCTAGAATCCATATTATTGTGTCTCAAAAGCTAATCAAAATTTTTTATTTAAGGATAGTCTGTGAGATTCTTAAAATAGTTTGACAAGGTCATATACTTAACAAGATATTAAATAAACTGGTTATAAGATAACATAATATATGCCATACCAAATATTCATCATTCAAGAATTAGTTTTTATAATCATTTCAAAACTTATTTTTAACTTATTTATTTTTGGTCTTTTTTTTCCTTTTTCTGGAGTTAAAATGGTCATAATACAAGTATATGAAGAAGAACCAATAACAATCTTAGATAAATTGACATTACCACACATATTAATTGAAACAAAAAGAAGTCTCAGTAGAAACAGTTAATATAATCGTTGTTAGGCGCAATTTTATGCCTCAGTAATAAAGCAAGATTGAAAATTCAAATTTACAATTTTAAATGTTGAACATTTATTTAGCACAAGTAGTTATTGTGTTTAAAGATCAAATATCAAGTTTTTTTATAAGTATATTTTGGAGAGGTTTTATTTTTAAAGGCAAATATTTAAAATCTTTGAGTCATAAGAATCTGTAATCAGGTCCAGCAGTGT